>CM056722.1:65329115-65707316 GCA_029844215.1 Przewalskia tangutica | reverse complement strand
TCCGTGGACTAGCTCTCCGTGGGTTTCTTCTTATTCGGCCTTGGTACCTGGTGGTGGCTTTCGTACTTGTCAGTCTCGTGGCTGGTCAGCCTTGGTACGTAGTTAGCTCGCACTTGCCGTTCGGTGAAGTCTCGTGTCTGACCTTGGTACACAGTGGTTAGCCCTCGTACTTGCCGACTCGTGGCGGCCTTGGTATCGGTAGTCGGCTTTCGTACTTGCCGTGTCGACCGTGGTTTGGTTGTATTGTATTGTTAATGCGACTTTGGCATCGGTAGGACTTGGTGTTGAGTGTACTTCTTGGTGTTATCATATCGTAGGCTAGGCGTGATGAGGAAGGTATTCCACGGGCATGGTTGATGTTGTGGGTGTGAGACCGTAATTATATTTGAGTAATGACTTGGAGGCGTGAGACACGACGATATAAGCGTTATATGTGTGTCTTTGTAGTTTGGATTTATCATACATGTCTCTGCTTTATATAGACTATTATGATTTCATTTCTGATATTCTGATTTCACATACTTAGTACTGTTATCTTGACCTCGCCCGGTGCGTTCATGTCGCGGTGGAAGTTACATCATTTGTCGATCGGCTTATAGGATCACGCTTCAGCATATTGGGAAGCTCAGATTCCGGAGGCTTATCTTTGGTATGTCACCACAGTGCAGTAGGTGCTTGTACATTCGGGGTATGGCGGGGCCACTGTCGTCATAGTTGTTGTAAAAATCTTAAGTGCATGTTTGTTGTAGGCGGGGTTGTAAGGATTATGCTTATTCAAATGTCTATATATATATATGTTGAAAGGCAACCGTTTTGGTTGGCCTATTTTCTTTTATCTTGATCCGTATACATTTAAATGTTTAAGTTTTTATTTCATTGGTTTTTCTCTCGATGTTGTATCACTAGGGTGCAGGGTAAGGCACGATCGGTTCGATAGTCAGAGAGTTCCCGGGCGTGTTTCGGAGCGACCTCTCGGGTATCCCTCCGAGAGAGATAGAGATTTTGTATCGATGTCTTTGCCGGACACTCGGCTTTATTTCCATTCCGCCATATCTGAGAATGGCACCTGCCGAGTTGAGAGAGTTGAAGGACGGTTGAGAGATTTCTTTGGAGAAAGGGCTTCATCGGGCCAAGTGTTTCTCCAGGGAGCGCCGATATTGTTCGTGAAGAAGAAGGGCGGGCCTTTGCGCATGTGTGTTGATTCTGGCGGTGAACAAGGTGACCATTAAACAGATACCTCTTCCCGAGATTGATGATTTGTTGTCGGTTGCGAGGGTGCAAGATGTTTCTCAAGATTGATCTGCGATCGGGCTATCATCAGTGCGAGTCGGAGAGGTGGATGTCCCACAGGGTTGCATTCGGACCGATACGGGCATTATGAGTTGAGTCATGTCTTTTGGGTTGACGTGCTCGGCGATATTAAATGGATCGATGAGCAAGTGTTCAAACCATTTTAGACACGTTTGTGATAGTGTTCATTGATGATATCTTGGTTTATTCGCTCGAGCGAGGAGCATGCGGGCATTTGAGGTATCTTGTGATTCTAAGGACCAACGATTATACGCCAAGTTTTGCAAATGTGAGTTTTGGTTAGCCGGTGGCTTTTCTTGGGCATATTAGCCGGGTGATGGTATTGGTGGATCGGCCAAGATCGGCGATTAGGACTTGGCCTAGACCTACTACTCGATAGAGGTTCGCGATTTTCCGGGCCTTGCGAGTTACTATCGGCGGTTCGTGGAAGTTTGCTTCTATCTGCACCGTTGATTAGGTGACTCGAGCGGCTAAGTTTGATGGTGATGCTTGTGGCGGGGTTTCCGATTCTTGAAGGAGGCGCGGCGCCCCGTTCTTACTCTTCCAGAGGTCGGATGGTTATGTCGTGTATTGTGATCGTCGGGCATGGCTGGGATGTGTGTTGACGCGGCGGGGTAGAGTTATAGCGTCGCATCGGCGGCTTAAGAAACGAGAGGAACTACCCGCGTGATTTGGAGTTGGCAGCGGTGATTCACGCCTTGAAGATCTGAAGGCACTATTTGTATGGGGTTCATGTGGATATATATACAGACCACAAGAGCCTCCAGTATATCTTCAGCCAGAGGGAGCTGAACTTCCGACAGAGACGGTGGTTAGAGTTTCTTAAGGATTATGACGTCGATATCCTGTACCACTCGGGGAAGGCCAATGTTGTGGCAGATGCCCTTAGTCGTAGGTCGATGGGTAGCCTATCAGATGTGCAGCCAGAGAGGAGGGGCATGGTTCGCGATTTGCATCAGCTAGCGAGCCTTGGTGTCCGTTTGATTGATTCTGATAGCAGTGGGGTTCGAGTTCGTGAGGTTGCCGAGTCTTCCATCGTAGAGGAGGTGAAGAGGCAATAGTTCGAGGATCCGGTTTTGACACGTTATCGTGATACGACTCTTCATGGGGGGAAGGGTCCTTTTGAGGTAGCACCTGATGGGGTGCTAAGGTTTGAGGGCAGGTTGTGTGTTCCAGACGTTTCAGGACTTGGCGAGTTCTAGGGGAAGCACCGCAGTAGCGTTACTCTATCCATCGGGTCGACCAAGATGTACCACGACCTCGATCGTGTATTGGTGGGATGGCTTGAAGAGGACGTTGCGAGTTTGTAGCTCGATGCGTGTTGTCGGCGGTGAAGGTAGAGCACGGAGGCCCGGTGGTTTTATTGCGAACGATTGAGATCCCGACACGGAAGTGGGAGGTGATCAACATGGACTTTATCACGTGATTACCTCGCTTCGGAGAGACATGATTCTATATGGGTTATCGTCGGCGTGTGAAATCAGCCAACTTTCTTCCGTCGGGGCGACCTTTTTGAGGATTATGCGAGACTTTACATCAGGGAGATCGTCGATGCGTGGAGTCCTATTTCGATCATATCGCATGAGGAGCCCGGTTACGGCCAACCGGAGGTCTCCTAGAAGGGTTTGGGGCCTTGAGTGAGCACGTCTTGCATTCCATCCGCAGCAGACGGACGAGGATGGCGCACTATCCGGACTGCGAGGATATCTTTGCGAGCTTTGTGTTATTGACCGAGGGTAGTGGGAGGATCATTTGCCTCTAGTTGAGTTTTGCGTATAATAATAGCTACCACTCCGGTATTCGAGATGGCGCCTTATGAGGCCTTGTATGGGAGGAAGTGCGATCGCCGATAGGCTGGTTCGATGTGGGCGAGTACGATTAGTAGGACCAGACTTAGTGCGTGAGCGATGGATAAGGTGAAGCTTATCCAGGCGGCTATTAATGACTCGAGTCGGCAGTCGTATCACGGATCATCGTCGTCGGCATCCGGAGTTCGAGGTAGATGATTGGGTTTTCTGAAGGTGTCACCCATGAAGGGTGTGATGAGATTCGGAGGAAAGGCTTCGGCCCAGTACATTGGGCCCTATCAGTTGTCGCGCGAGGTAGGCAAGGTTGCCTATGAGTTGGATCTGCCGTCCGATCTGGAGCGGTGCATCCGGTGTTTCATGTTTCTATCTTTGAGAGATGTATCGGGGATCCATCTAGGGTACACCCGATTGACGATGTCGTGTGGGGATTATCGTATGAGGAGATTTCCATAGCGATAATCGATCGTCGAGTTAAGCGTCTGCGGACGAGGGCGTGGCAGTCAAAGTCTTGTGGCGGAGCGAGCTCGGGGAGGAGATGGCGTGGGAAGGCGAGGAGGACATGAGGCGAAGTATCCTCACCTATTCCCACACCTCGGGTAATTCACTTTCCTAATTGTAAATTTTCATTGTCATATATGCCTAAGTGTTGTTTGTGGCGTATGTGGCATTTACAATTATTTAAGTTATAAGGAACCTTATCGTTAACTGTCTTGGGAAGGAACATTCGGGACGAATGTTTCTAAGGAGGGGAGAATGTTATACCCCGTATTTCCTGAGTATGTACGTGAGGGCGTACGTACAAAAGTTTAGCCTTAGTTAGGCACCTTGGACGAAAAAGTTTGTGCACAACTCACATAAAGAATCATTTCGACTGAACATTTTACAAAACTTGCGAAGGGAAAATTACGGCTATGTCATTTCTAATTTTTGCGGATTTTTCCGAGAGACGAAATATTTTGGACCAACAAGAGGGCGACACTTGTCACCCTCTAAATGGTGGACGTATGGGCGGTAATAGGGCCGATTGGGAGGTCTTGGAGTTGGTAGGATATTTGTGTAGTAGATGGATAAGGACACTTGCCTAAATCCTCACCCTACACTTGCCTTGCACTTGGCTTCATCTTGGCCATTGGTTGGCCATTGCTTGACTATAAATACCCCTTAAGATGAAGAGTTCTTCATCCACAAAACAAACTTTCCAAGTCTCAAAGTTCCTCCTCTCTTGTAGTATTTTCGTCCAACACCTCTCCCCTAGCCTAAGTGGCTTTGGCGAGAGCCCCCTCTAAAGAAAGCCCTGGCAAACACACCACCCTCCTTGGTAGAAATGTTGTCTTCCAAGTATAGTTACTATTCCTAAATACCTAGCCCAAATCGTATAGTACTTAGTAGAAGTTGTGAAGAACTTCTAAGGGTTTCGTGGAGATATCGGAGCGTGCAATTAGGAGCTAAACCTCGCTCAGGATCGACTTTTAACTCGGATAATTTTGGGCTTATCGAGGTAAATAATCTTATCCTTCTTTTGTAATTAGAGAATGCATACTGTAGAAGTATAGGAATAAGTATAAAATACTTAGAAGGATATTACAGAATAGAATTGAACTGTTATCACAGTAGAAGGGTATAAAAGAAGAATAATTGAACTGTATTTACATAGGACTGTTTTCACAGTAGACTTATATAGCTCACTGGGTAGGGAAGTGCTGCCCGATTTTCCATAGAATAGAGAACCCCCCATGCTTAGATTGTCCTACAGAGTAGTCTAGACTTTGATAGACGTCTTTGACTATTATAGGCTGTTACTCTGCGCGCGACATATTCGACTTGGCAGGTGGATTTCGCCGAGAAGGTATGTGATTCTTCCTATACTCTTAAGCATGATATTTTAAATATATATATAGTACGGTGAGCGTCGTGTGTTAATCGAGCGTAGTTTACGATGTCTTTTGACTTAAGCTTTGAATAATAAAGATCTTGAAGTCTTTTAAAAGAATTGTAAATCAGTTTTGAAAGAAGAAGAATAATTGTTTTTAAAACAAGAAGCTTAAGGGTTATACTAGCTTTATGGGAAGTTAAGTATAACGGCTTAAGATTTATAAAAGGAACAATTTACTTGTGTGTTTATAAAAGACTTGTATTGATTTACGAAAGTATAATAAGATGGTTTTGATGAGTAGACATATTGGGATGCTATGTGTGTTAGTATCTTTTAACGTTTGTGTAAAGAGGTCATTCTTATTTGTGCTTATGTTGTTTAACAATAAGATGTTATGTTAGTACTATATCACTCACCTCTTGACATATCTGGGGTTAAGGCGCCCTCCGTCGCGGGGTAGACTCGGTGATGCAGGACCATGATTCGAGAATACCTAATGCGGGTCCGTGGGTCTATGCGGGGCTACGAGAGTTCGTGTTAGTGTGCGGGGTTATACCTCAATGCGTGCATGTGGCGTGCGGACTACGAGTCGGGGCGATGCGAGAGTAACACCCTCGATGTGAGGTTATACCTCATGCGGGCCTATATGAGTGGCCTATGCGGACTACGAGTCGAGATTAGGCTGCATAATGACTTTATGGGCGATTGGCCTGCCGATCATTCGCGACCTAGAAAAGACAAGTTCTGATTTACCTATTGTTGCTCTTGTTTATGATGTGGCACTATATGCGGTTACATTAGTTGTTTGTACATATTTGTAAAATTGGTTTTAAAATGATATGATTTCATTTAAGTATTTCTGATTTCACATACTTAGTACTGTTATGCTTGACCTCTTGGCTGCGTTCATACCGCGGTAAGGGGCAGTGCTAGATCCATATCCTTAGGATCTTTTTGCTTTGGTGTCAGGAGCTCCATCTTCTCCGGAGGCTCGACTTTTGGTATGATCTCCTGTTGTTGTATATAGTTTTGTACATTGAGGTATGGCGGGGCCACTGTCCTCCATAGTTGTTTATCTTCTTAGAAGTGCAGTAGTCTATTATGCAGTTGGGATGTAGCTGAAAACTATGTTTATATATATGCGAAAGGCGGCATTTTCTCACATAAAACCGTGTCTCATTTTACAAGCTGTTTCATGTCTTGTTTTTATTTTCGGCTGATTACTCTGATGTTTTACTACTTGGGTGCCCGGGTAAGGCACGATCCTGGCCGGGCGAATCGTGACACTCATGCCGGCGATGCGGATATAAAGCGTATTCTACGTATAACATGTCTCGGCTCATCCCATGGGGATAGAGGTGGAATCGTGTGGTGTACATGTCCCGGCCCATCCCATGGGACTCGGTAAAGAATCAGATGAAATACGTATACCGACCCATCTCATGGGACTCGGTAAAGAATCAGATGAAATACGTGTCGCCCATCTCGTAGGACTCGGTGAAGAATCGGATGGAATCGTGTCGGCCCATCTCATGGGACTCGGTGAAGAATCAGATGGAATACGTGTCCCGGCCCATCTCATGGGACTCGGTGAAGAATCAGATGGAATACGTGTCCCGGCCCATCTCATGGGACTCGGTGAAGAATCGTTCATAACAAATCAGCCGGCCCTCCATCGAGAGAAGCGGTGGTATAGAAATACAGTACTTGCACAACAAGGCTATCACACGCAAACATAGGCAAGTTACTCACAACTCAAGGTTATTTTATGCCAAAGTCCAGGTTCTGACCCCAAAGTATTACGTACGTTAAATTCTTTTTAAAAGATCCATTTCTTTTATAAAGGTCACCCGATACCCGTAGTATTAAAATAGAGTGACTCACATTTTTAGGTAAACCAAAACACTTTCCTTTTCAACATCAAGTAACAACATTCTTTTCCAAAAGTTCAAGTTTGCCTAATTTCAAGTACTTAAGTCTCTTATTTTAGAAAGGTTTCATGGTCCATAGACTTAATCACTTATTAACACAATTGAGTAACATATGTCATATGTGTGAGAAATTTATTCTTGTCTATAACAATCTTATTAATGCCGCCATGATCTAGAAAATGTAATATCATTTTGTCTTATCTTAGCTTCTATGCAGATGGAGGTTTCTCTGGTTTTAATATAATTACTTACTTGTCAATACATTTTCCTTTATTAACGCGATGGTTCGTTCGATACTTATTCTCATTTCCGAAATCAGTAAAACATTATTCTTTAAAAACCAAGTACTCATTACTCACGAATGAGGTTTCAGACTTCTTAACAACTTTCATATCAATTCAATTAAGTCAAGCCTCTTATCTTTTAAGATTAAGTCTCTTAACTTCTAAAATCAATAAACCATTCTTTTTATCTCTCTTAAGTCGTTATACCTAACTTCCCATAAAGCTAGTATAACTCTTAAGCTTTTAAAACCAAGTATTACTCTTCTTTCAAAAGGTTTCTTAATTCTCTTGAAATACTTCAAGATTCTTATTATTCAGGCTTAAGTCAAAAGACATTGCCGTAAAACTACGTTCAGTTAACACACGTACGTCTACCGTACTAAATATATATTCTTTTAAAATATCATGCTCAAGAGGATAGGAAGAATCACATACCTCGCGACGATTATCGATTATTAGCAAATAGCTCCAAAGTCTTTGTAATCCCGCTAGCCTTTTCCACCCTTCAGTAGAATACGCTACTCGCGATTTCAACCTATAATGGTCATACAAGTCTATCAATGTCTAGACTACTTTGTAGAATAATTCTACGAAAAATTGGGCGACTTCTCTACCGCCAAACTTCACAAGTCTCATCATCTGATCCTATGTAAAATCTGATTGATTTTATTCTTAATATTCTTCTGGTGTGATTCCAGTTCAATTTCTTTTCTGTAATATCCTTCTATTACAGTTCAACTCTCTTCTATGTATCTTATATACATTTCTATACTACTACAGTATGTAATTTCCAATTACAATAGAAGGTCAAGAGTATTTACCTCGATAAGCCCAAAATTATCCAAGATTAAAGTCGATCCTGAGCAAGGTTTAGCTCCTACTCCGTGCGCTCCAATTCGCTCCAAGAAACCCTCAGAAGTTCTACACACTTCTACTAAGTACTCCAACCAATTACGGAGACTTTTCCATAGGGTTTCGTTTAGTGGCTAAAGGAAAGTATAGTAGTATTTTCCGGGCTTTTCGTATAGAGGGTACTTGGAAATACTACAAAGGTTTTGGGCTAGAGTATTTTGGCATTATAAAAATACTTGGATAAGTATTTCTCTACCAAGGGGGAGGGTATTTCACGAGGGCAACTCTAAGGGAATGGGGGGAGGTGTCTCGGCTAAGGCTCACAAAGGGGGGGAGGGGGAAGTGTTTTGGACGAGAACACTTGGAAGGGAGGGAGGGATTTCAAGACTTAGAAAGTCATTTGAGGGATGAAGAAAACCTTCAAGTTAGGGGGGGTATTTATAGGACCCTCAATGGTCAAGATCAAGCCAAGTGGTGGGCAAGTGGAGGGTCAAGATTTGGACAAGTGTGTGTGGGTCCCACTTGCTCATCTACTACACAAAATATCTACAAAATATCCTACCTAATCCTTGACCAAAACAAGGCCAAAAAACGTTGCCAATTCGTCCAAGCAATCCGCCACTTGAGGGTGACACTTGTCGCCCTCTCGTTGGTCCAAAATATTTCATCTCTCGGAAAAATCCGCAAAAATAATAAATGACATAGCCGTAATTTTCCCTACGCAAGTTTTGGAAAACATTTCGTCAGAAATCAATTCGTTTCGTGGGTTGTGCACAAATTTTCGATCCTTTGCCTATTTAAGGCTTAAACTTTTATACGTACGTCCTCACGTACATACTCGGGAAATATGAGGTATAACATTCTCCCCTCCTTAGAAACATTCGTCCCGAATGTTCCTTCTCAAGATAGATAACGATAAGGTTCTCCTTAACTTAAACAAGTTGTCAATGCCACACATGGCCATGAAATAACACACGCGTAAATACTTAAATCCAAGTCCACGAGGAATCACCTCTATTAACACAAAAGCTTTCACCCAAGGTCTAAAAGATACTCCCTTCGCACCTACACTTTACAAAAGAAATGATCACAACTATGTTCTTAACACCTGCTCGCTTCTTCCCTTACTCGTCGTACCCTCCTCGTACACTCAAAAACTTACCACATTTCTATTACTGCTTCAGTTTCCAAAATATCTGGGTTACTATCCCCAACTTGGTTATCATTCGAATACTGCGGATGGATCTCCGATACTTTTCGAACATATCCACATCTGTTGGATCAATGCGGACCAACTATCCGAACGCCAACATCGAACCAATCGACCGCAACCTACACTTCCGCCAGAGGGCTTCATAAGCGACATCCGAATCGAAATGGTAGCTTTTATAAAACTCCTCACGGCGAGAGGCAATAGTCTCACGGCTACCCGAAATCAAAACACCGGTCCGACTACTGGTCGAACGCATCCACGAACTCGTACGATGGTTAACACAATTTGGGCCTAAAACCCTCGTGATCCTACCACCTAGCGGGACCACCTCGAACTGACCCCACCACAAACCAAGACTGCGGGTTGACGCGAATGGTCCTCAACCCGACCCCATAACCGCGCCCACTCTTGTTCCTCGATCCGGAACAATCTTACCTATTCAAGTCATGAAAGCCTAGTGGTCATTCTTAGCTCGACTACCCTCTTTCATTTCACACCGCTCAGGGACTTATCACACAAGTATACCCCACGTCTACTATGCACTCCGACAAAGGTCAATTGTAAACAAAATCTTTTTACTCGGGATGCCTTGCATCTAAGGTCTCCACGTATAATATTCTAAGGCCCACCATTTCTAGGTACCCAACCTTACCCTTTACTAACCAGGCCTTTAAATCACAATTTAACATAATGCTATCTGAACATAATACTTAGCACATCATCATATCATCAACGCATACTAGTCTCTAGAGGGTAAGAATATACTGTATCAAGCTTCATTTTCCCTTGCGCTCTAACCATAATCACACCTGCAGTGCATATAGAAAGCGATGAACTTGCGACTTCGGTAGGTGAGTCATTCTTCCGCATCCTTCCTATTAGGGCGATTTCACGTCACATGGCCACGACACGCGGAAAAACAATCACGGTAAAAAGCGACATTCCCGGGATGGCGTCGCCACATCGTGCCTGAGAAACATGAATCCGGTGGCTAGAACCCATGTATGCGTGAACGAAGCCACAGGCCACGACCGGCTCGAATACCCGAGCGTCTGAAGGCGCGGAGGACCACTCTGCGGCGTGGGTACATAACTAGTCTCTGGCTGGCGGCGGCCCGCCTCGAAAGTTACCAAAGGACCTGTTGTTACGGCCCTCTTGGCGATTCGGTCATTCCGTGCGACCTCTCCGTGCCTCACATCCTAGTGCATGAGCTGCATGCGGGCAATGTCCATGCGGTGAAGAGCTACACTGAACAAGCCTCGCCAAGTAATCATCTAACCGGTGGCGTAGCGGTGTACTGTCCTCCATATCGGCTACTCAGCGGGGACATACCGAGCTAATGAGTCGAACTCCACATTGTACTCTCTAACCGCCCGCCTCAGCGTCAAAAATCTGTCGGCCCGAGCCCTCCTCATATGTGGGGGCAAGAAATGTGCAAGAAATGCCCTTGAGAACTCGTCCCATACGGCTGGAAGTGCATGCTCTCCGGGACAGCTCATGAATCAAACGATCATTGCAGTATCACGCGCGGTGATGCGAACAATACCACCGACTACGCCTCGAGGCTCGATCACTCTCATGATCGGTCAGGTTGTCGGATAAACTCGAGGTCATCCTCGGCTCTCGATCCATAGAACATGGAAGCTACTTCGGAAAGTCAGTAGTCTCAAATTATGCGCTCGGGGTGAACTACGGGTGCTCTTTGGGATCGAGCTGCGATCCAGCCTATCCTCAAAAACTCTACGTACATCTATTCTTTATAAAAGAATCCTTTAAGACAAGTCACTTCTCCCTTTTTTTTTAAATCAAGTAACCTATACATTTAAATCAAGTTACTTGTACTCTTTAAATCAAGTAACATATAATTTTTAAATCAAGTTACTACACATTTTCGAAATTCAAGTCTCAAGTACTTTCGAAAATCAAGCCTCATAGACTTAAAAAATTAATACTTTTATGAGTAGTGAATAGGTTATACAGTTTATAACGAACTTGTCCATTGAGCCATGATCTAGAAAATGTAATACAATTTTGTCTTATCTTAGTTTCTATGCGGATGGAAGATTCTACTCATTTCAATATAATTGATTACCGATACATTTTCATTAACTGAAATGGCTTCGGTCCCTTTTCATTAGTGTAGTAACTTAGCAAGGTCAACTAGACTCCAATACTTCCTAACGACTCTTACCAATATCCCCCATAATACTTGGTAAGAACTTATGAATATTCTAGACATGATTTTAGCTTAAAATCTATAGCGTGAATACTTCCTAATTACCAGACAAGTACTTCAAGAAGGCAAGTCACGTATACTCCAAATAACAAGGCAAGTATACCTAAAACAACAAGTCATGTATACTTTCAACAACAAGGCAAGTATACTCCAAATAACAAGTCATGTATACTCCTAACAACAAGGCAAGTACACTCAAATATCAAGTCATGTATACTCCTAACAACATGTTACACCCGTAGTTCAGTATGTGAGGGCGTCGTCACGAGAATATAACACTAAATGCGAAAGGAAGAAAATTTTGAATTTCCGACGGAAAATATTCCGAACCTCGTGAAGGAAAAAGGTTTATTCTTAGGAATTGGATTCTCAATTTTGGTATTTGGACTTCTTGGAAAATTAGAGAATTATGGATTTTATTTTCCAGAATTGGTCACGTGGTGCCCACGGGAGAAATTTACGATTTTGTGGGGCCCACATTATTTTCGAGATTTTGGCCATTATGGATGTTTACGGGAGATGAAATATTTTGGACCAATAGGAGGGCGACATGTGTCACCCCAGGTGGGCCCATGTTGGGCGAAAATGATGATGAATTGGACAAATCTTGTGCTTGATATTTTGTGAGATATTTGTTGGACAAGTGGACAAGTGGGACCCACACACACTTGTCCCTAATCTCAACCACACTCATGTTTTAATCCTAGCCCTTGGTGGTCTTATATCATCACACTAATAGGATGAATCTCCCACACTTAGAATTATTTCCAAGACTTGAAAATACTCTCTCCCTTGTATGGAGCTCTCGGCATTAGCCATTTTTCTTGACCAAAAGTTGTCCAAAAATTCTTAAACTCTTAAGTGTTCTTCCTTGATGTGTTAGGAAGGTTATTAACCAAGTGTTAGACAAGATTTCACACCCCTAGCCTAAAAGATACCCCTTGGCCGAAACTTGCAAGTTTGGAACCTAAAGTGTTCTTCACTTTTTGAAGTTGGATCTTGAAGAGGAGTTGGTTAGGAGCTTCTAAGGGTTGCTTGGAGCGGATTGGAACGTAAGGAATAGGAGCTAAACGTGCTATGGATCGACTTTTAGTTCTTGGATTATTTTGGGCTCTTTGAGGTAATGAACTTTGTCCTCCTTGTGAAGTTGGATATTATATATGTTGGTTGTATATAAATAAGTAAGTGATACATGGAAGGAAGATGGAAAAGATTTGGACCTTGTTAAGTTGCTAAAATCGAGAAATTGGCATGCTAGCCATTAAAATGGTAAAAACGTACCTATTACCTGTTGACAGTTAATAACAAAGTTATTATAACTTATATAAAGATTGGAAGATAAGTTGGAAGATTAAAGAAGTAATTTCGACATGCTAGCCGAAAATTGGATAAGTTTAATTGTAGTAGTTGGCCAAGAACACCAACTAATGGACTAATGGACTGTATTTACATTAGACTGTATTTACATTGGACTGTTTTTACTTTGGACTAATGGACTATTTTGTTTATTGTGGGGCAGAATTTTACACGTCCAGTTAGGCGTGTAATCCTCTTTAGTATTGTTGTGTTATTGCGCCTTAAATGTGGCATGTTGGTTATTGAATTTCAGGCCTTGAAAAAGGTGGAAAAGTACATAAACACAGGGGAGGTGCTGCCCGATTTTCCGTAGAATAAGAGACCCTACTTAGAAATATTCTATGAAGAAACCTAGATGTTGATAGATGTGTTATGGTTGTTATAGGTGAATATTCTACGTGCGGCATACTCGACTTGGCTAGTGGATTAAGCCGAAGAGGTATGTGATTCTTCCTATCCTCTTGTGCATGATTGTTGTGAAATATATAGTACGGTAGACGTACGTGTGTTAAATGAATTTGGTTTCATTTTTGATGTCTTTGACTTGACTTCTAAAATCTTAAAGGGGCCTTGAATTATTCTAAAGAGTTGTGAAACATTATTTGGAAAGAAATTGATATTTGGTTTGAAAAGAATAAGTCCTCTTGGTTTTCCAAATGATTGTAGTTGTTTTGAATTGCTTGAAAAATAAGTGTTATAATAGCTTTATGGGAAGTTAGTTATAACGACTTGAAGAGGATAAAAGAACGGTTTACTTACTTGATTTTAAAAGCCTTGTAAAGATTTTCTGAAGGTGTAGTAATTTGGTTTGAAAAGAAAATGTGTTTTGATACTACGGGTATTAGTATCGTGTGGCTTTTACGTAAAAAGAGATCTTTTTGAAAGAATTAAAGTATGTAGTACTTTGGGGTTAAAACCCGGATTGTTGGCATAAAATGAAAGTACTTTGAGTTTAGAAAAATGGTGAATCAGTTTACATGTTAATGAAAGTCTAAGAATATGTTAAACTTGCATATGCTAGTTGTGATAGCCTTTGTTGTGCAAGTGTTGTATTTCTATGTTCGCATCTCTCGATGGAGTCGGTTATCCCGTTGTTTACTTGGACATAACGACGCTGGATGGTCCACGGGTATGCTTCCACTATGAGTGTTATCTTGTTATTTTCCTTGGACATACCGACACGTTGGGTGGCCGGGTATGCTTCACTATAACGTTCCTTTGGACATCGACACATTTGGATGCTCCACGGGTATGCGTCCACTAGGATTGTTCCATGGCTATGCTTACACCGATGAGAGGTTCCGGGGGCATGTGGCCATGGTGCGGGTTAAATTCCCGGGTCATATTATTAGTCCATGGACTAGCTATTCATGAAGCTTGCCGCAGTGATGAGTGGTCACGGGCTTGATTTGTACATGTAGTTACAGGCACACTTTAGATACTTGTCCTGGTCATTTCTCGTGTATCGGTAGGCTCTGGTAGATAGCTTAAGATATTTGCCCCGGTCATATATCTTGAGACGGTAGGCTCTGGTACGTTGGCTTAAGATACTTGCCCCGGTCAGTTGCATGACGCAGGTTGGATCCGGTAGTTGGCTTCCGTGCCAGCGTAAAGTTTTGTGACGCAGATTGGATCCAGTAGTTGGCTCTTCTACTTGGCGTCGGTTTTATGGCGCAGCGGATCTAGTGTTCGTACACACATATGGGTGTTGTTTTACATCATGGACTGCCGGCAGTGAGGAAGGAGTTCCACGGGCATGATTGACATTGTGGGCGTGAGACCCATGGTTATATGTGAGTAATGTTTTGAGGGCATGCGTCCCTGACTTGACATGATTGTTTATATATTGTGAAATGGTCTTTTAAAAAGGATGAAATGTGATTTCATTACAGTACTTTCAGTTTCACATACTTGGTACTGTTATCGACCTCGCCCGTTTGCGTTCATCCCGCAGGTAGAGGTACACCGATTGTTGATCCTCGCTCATAGGATCACGGTTCTGCGTATTTGGGAAGCTCCGTTTCTCCGGAGGAATATCTTTTGGTATGGTTCCCTGTCATTGTAGATACTTGTACATTCAGGGGTATGGCGGGGCCCTGTCCCGTCATAGTTGTTATATCAAACTCTTAGAGGTCTGTAGTTTTATTATGAGTTGGGTTTGTAAGGATGTATCGTCGGGTTTTGATATATATTGCAGAAAGGTGACCGTATTGGTTAGCCTATTTCTTATTTTATATTGTTCCATGTCTATGAGTTTTATTTCGCTGGTTTTTCTCTGATGTTTTATCACTAGGGTGCCCGGGGTAAGGCACCAATCGCGGGCCCGAGGTCGGGTCGTGACACAACAAGGCAAGTTTACGCAAATATCAAGTCATGTATACTCCTAACAACAAGGCAAGTATACTCAAATATCAAGTCATGTATACTCCTAACAACAAGACAAGTATACTATAAACATACTTGTCACACCCCGAATTCGGGCCCGTGACTGGTGCCTTACCCCGGGCACCCTAGTGATACAACATCAGAGAAAACCAGCGGAAAATAAAACATGAGTCATGAAACAAGAGATATAATAAATAAGCAGGCCAAAGCAGTTGCCTTGATATACATAAAACCCGAGCAGTTTAATCCTTTTACAACCACAACAAGATTACTACCGACCTCTAACATTTACAACGACTATGTCGGGACAGGGCCCCGCCAGCCCCCTGCATGTACAAGAACCTACAACTCAGGGACCACAGACCAAAAGATAAGCCTCGGAGAAAGCGGAGCTTCCAATACGAATCAGTGATCCAAGAGCGAGGATCCACGCCGATGTACCTCACGTGGCATGAACGCAGCCTCGAAGGAGGTCGAGACAACAGTACCAAGTATGTGAAATCAGAAAAATACTGTAAATGAAATCATAATAGTCTAGATAAAGCAGGAGACATGTATGATAACCAAACTACAGTTCACAACATAATAGCAGTCATGTCAAGCCAGGGACTCACGCCCTCTAGTCATCCCTCATGCCCGTGGAACTCCTTCCTCACTGCCGGCAGTCTAGGTACAAATCAGGTGATACGTACAACATGTCTCGGCCCATCTTATGGACCAAGTATAGAAACGTGTGGAATACATTCCCGGATGAACCGGTAGTCGAGTGAAATACATTCCCGGATGAACCGGTAGTCGAGTGAAATACATTCCCGGATGAACCGGTAGTCGAGTGAAATACATTCCCGGATGAACCGGTAGTCGAGTGAAATACATTCCTTGCACAACAAGTCTATCATACGCAAAACGTAGGCAAGTTTTACAACAACAAGCATAGGCAAGTTATACACAACTCAAAGAAACCAGGTTTTAACCCTAAAGTGTTACATACATTAACTCTTTTTAAAAGATCCGTTTCTTTCACATAAGTCACACAATACCCGTAGTATAAAAATAGTGACTATCTTTTTAAGTAAACAAAATGCTTCCCCTTTTGTAAGTAACAACATTATTTTCCAAACGTTCAAGTTTGCCTAAATTCAAATGCTCAAGTCACTTATTTTAGAAAGGTTTCATAACTCATAGTCTCAATCTCTTTTAAAACATTTGAGTAACATATGTCTTATGTGTGAATAGGTTATTCTTGTTTATAACAATCTTGCTACAGCAGCCATGATCTAGAAAATGTAATATCATTTTGTCTCATCTTAGTTTCTATGCAGATGGAGGTTTCTACTAGTTTTAATAATACAACTCATTAGTCAGTACATTTTCCTTTATTAACGCTGCAGTGGTTTGTCGATACACATTCTGATTTCCGAAATCAGTAAAACATTCTTAAGCCGTTATACCTAACTTCCCATAAGGCTAGTATAACTCTTAAGTTTTTCAAAAACCAAGTATTACTCTTCTTTCAAAACGATTCATAAATCTTTTGAAATACATCAAGTTCTTTATTATCACATAACAAGCGCTTATAATTCACATCGATTACCTTTTAAAACCACGAAGTATTTTCTTACCTACATAAAGTCAATTATAACCAACTTCCCATAAAGCCGTTATAACACTTTATGTTTTAAACCAATCAAATACATTTAGCACACGTCGTCTAGTACTACATAGTTCACACATATCATGCTAGAACAGATAGGAAGGGCTCACATACCTCGCGAGTATCGACAATAAGCAAAATGCTCCAAGTACTACAACCTTGCTAGCCCTTTCCACTCCTCAAGTAGAATACGCTACTCGTAGTACTTTCACCTATAAGGCCAAACGCCTATTAACTTCTAACCGCGGTTCCATATTCTCTGTAAAATTCGGCAAGACCCCACAATGGCAGCGTAAATCTCCTCTATCGAGGCCGGCCAAGCCAACTGGGGTTTTATACGCCTAACCGGACGTGTACAATTCTACTACACAACAAGCTACACAAGTCTCTTTATGTCTGATCTATGTAATTCTGATTCGATTTTTCTTGAAATTGTGCTTAAGTCAAAAGACATTGCGCGATATTAAGCTTAGTTCTATATATAGTATACTTCAACTATATAATACAACAACATGTAATTTCCAATTACAAAAGGGGACAAGATTATTTACCTCGATAAGCCCAAAATTATCCGAGATAAAAGTCGATCCCGAGCAAGGTTTAGCTCCTACTCCGTGCTCCAAACAACCCTTAGAAGTTCTAACCAACTTCTACTTAAATACTTCAACCAACAGAAGATTTCCTTAGGGTTTGGTTTGAGACTTAAAGGACAAAAGTAGTATTTCAGGCTCTGCATTATAGAGGTAACTTTGGAATACTACAAGGTATAAGGCTAAGGTATTTTGGGCATTATAACAATACTTGAGAGTATTTCAATACCACAAAGGGGGTACCTCACGAAAACACTCCAAGATAGGGGTTCTCGGCCAAAGGGCCTTGACAAGGAGAGGGAACTCTCGGCCAAGGCCTCACAGTGGTGGGGGGTTGGACGAGCCAACAAGAGGGAGGAGAGGGTTTCAAGACTTAGACAAGTGAAGAGTGGATGATGAAGTTCATCTCTAAGGGGGGGTATTTATAGGAAAGCCAAAAGCCAACCAATGGCCAAGATCAAGCCATGTGCAAGGCAAGTGTAAGGCCTTGATCAAGCCAAGTGCACCCTATCCCCTACTCCACAAAACATGGCTCAAAACAATGCACAAAACAAGGCTAAAACAAGGCACAAAACTGTTATACCCCGTATTTTCAGAGTATGTACGTGAGGACGTACGTAGAAAATTTGAGCCTTAAGTTAGGCAAGTTTCGAAATTTGTACACAACACCCGATTAGAGTCGTTTTTCGACTAAACGTTTCCACGACTTTTGTTGGGAAAATTCCGGCTATGTCATTTATAATTTTTGCGGATTTTTAGAGACGAAACATTTTGGACCAACGGGAGGCGACATGTGTCACCTCACATTGGAAGCAAAGGGGCGCGAAATGGCCATTCTTGGCACGTTTTGTTGCCCAATTTTGGTCAAGGGTTAGGTAGGATATTTTTGTGTAGTTGATGAGCAAGTGGGACCCACAAACACATGGCTTGATCTTGACCTTACACTTGCTATACACTTGGAAGAATCTTGGCCATTGGTTGGCCATTTCTTCACCTATAAATACCCTCCATGTTGATGAACTTCTTCATCCAAAATTGTTCTAAGTGTTAAAAATCTCTCCTCCCCTCAACCTTGAAATCGTCCAACACCCCTCCTTGGTTAAGGCCTTTGGCGGAAACCTCCCTCCCCATGTGGTGTCTAGGTGGGGTACCCCACTCAGCCTAGTTGTTTCGTATAATACCCCTTGTTGTGGTATAGAAATACTCTCTAGTATTGTTGTAATGTCCAAATACCTTGGCCCAAATACCTTGTAGTATTCCCAAGGTTACACTTATACAAAAGCCCGTAAAATACGATTACACTTCCTTTAGCCACAAAAACGAAACCCAAGGAAATCTTCACCCGTTGTTGAAGTTGTAAGTAGAAGTTGGTTAGAACTTCTAAGGGTTGTTTGAGCGCTCGGAGTAGAGCTAAGCGTTGCTCAGGATCGACTTTATACTTGGATAATTTTGGGCTTATCGAGGTAAACACTTCGCCCTTCTATTGTAATTGGAAATTACATAAGTGTTGAATATATAGTTGTTGTATACTATATATAGAACTGAACTTAGTATTGTGGCAATGTCTTTTGACTTAAGCTCGAAGAATAAAGAATTGAGCAGTAATCACATGAAGGATAATAAAGAGAAGAATCGACGTAATTACCTAGTGTGACATTAAGAGACTTATGTAGCATTACTTGTGTAGTAGAATTGTGCAGCGTCGGTTAGGCGTGTTAACCCCTCGGTTGGCTTGGTAGCCAGGCCTCGATAAAGGAGGAGATTTCTGTTTGTTGCGGGAGGAGTCTTTAATTTTTACAAAGTAAGATAGAAACTTGTGTTTTGGGGTTAATAGACGTTTGTGACCTTTATAGGTGAAAGTACTAAGAGTAGCGTATTCTACTCGAGGAGTGGAAAGGGCTAGCAAGGTTGTAGTACTTGGAGCTTTTTGCTTATTGTCGATAATCGTCGCGAGGTATGTGAACCTCTTCCTATCTCTTCTAGCATGATATGTGTGAACTATGTAGTGCGGTGGCGTACATGTGTTGCGTGTTTGATTGTTCTTAAAACATAAAGTGTTATAACGGCTTTATGGGAAGTTGGTTATATGACTTTATGTAGGTAAGAAAATACTTTGTGGTTTTAAATGTAATCGATGTGAATTATAAATCGCTAGTTATAATAAAGAACTTGATGTATTTCAAAAGATTTATAAATCGTTTTGGAAGGAGAGTAACACTTGGTTTTAAAAGGTTTTAAAAAGAGTTATACTAGCTTTATGGGAGTTAGGTGTAATGTCTTAAGAGGTAAAGAAAATGGTTTCTCGATGTTAGAAGTTAAGAGACTTGATCTTATAAGATAAGAGACTTAACTTATTTGTTTTAATGTGAATGTTTGTGTGAAACCTCATTCGTGAGTAATGAGTACTTGGTTTTATTTAAAGGGATAATGTTTCTTGATTTGGAAATCGAGAATGTGTATCGACAGACATTGCAGCGTTAATAAAGGAAAATGTATTGAATAATGATGAATTGTATTAAAACTAGTAGAAACCTCCATCCGCATAGAAACTAAGATGAGACAAAATGATATACATTTTCTAGATCACGGTCATGTAATAATGTTGTAAACAAGAATAACCTACTCACGTGAGACATATATTACTCAATTGTTCTAAAGGAATCAAGTGATTAAGTTTGGAAACTATGAAACCATTTGAAAATGAGAAGCTTGAGTAATTGAAACTAGGCAAACCGGAACTTAGGAAAGAATGTTGTTACTTGATTTTGAAAAGGAATGTGGGTTGGTCATTCTAATACTACGGGTATCGGGTGACTTTTATAAAAGTAATGGATCTATTTTAAAAGAACTTAACGTATGTAGTACTTTGGGGTTAAAAACCCGGACTTTGGCATAAAATGAAAGTACTTTGAGTTGTTGTGAAACTTGCCTTTGCTTGTTATTGTGAAACTTGCCTTTGCTGGTTGTTGTGAAACTTGTCTTTGCTTGTTGTTGTGAAACTTGCCTATGCTTGTTGTTGTGAAACTTGCCTATGCTTGTGATGATAGCCTTTGTTGTGCAAGTGTGGTATTTCTGTGTTACCGCGTCTCTCGATAGAGGGCCGGTTGACTTGTTGAGAACTTACTTGGACGTGCTGGCAGTGATGGAGAATTCCACGGGTATGTTTCCATTTTGATTACTGTCTTGTTGTTGATGTCACATGGACATGTCTACACCGGCGAGATTCGGGGCACGCGGCCGTGCGGCGGGTTGATTACCGATATATGGTTATTCGCAACATGGGCGTGTCTACCGTAAAGATTCCGGGGGCACGTGGCTACGCGGCGGGGTTGACCACGATATATTGTTATTGAGGTTACATGGGTATGTCTGCCGTCGCGATTCCGGTACGTGTGGCCATGCGGCCTTGTTATTATTGTTGCATCATGGACATGCCTACACCGTGCAAGATTCGGGGCATGCGCCATGACGCGAACATGATGGATGTTGTGGGCGTGAGACCCATAGTTATATTTGAGTGGTGACTTTGAGGGCGTGAGTCCCTGACTTGACTGCTTTTATGTTGCGTACTGTATTTTGGTTATCATACATGTCTCCTGCTTTTTAAGCTATTATGATTTCATTCTGATGTTGTGATTTCACATACTGTACTGTTATCGACCTCCTTGAGTGCGTTCATGCCGCAGTAGAGGTACATCGATCGTGGATCCGCTCTTAGGATCTCATTTCTGCGTTTTTGTAAGATCCGTTCCTTCGGTGCTTATCTTTGGTTTGTTTCCCTGAGTTTTAGGTTCTTGTACATTCAGGGGTATGGCGTGGCCCTGTCCCGTCATAGTTGTTGTAAATCTTAGAGGTCTGTTGCACTGTTGTGGGCAGGGTTTGTAAAAAGGATAACTGTTCGGGTTTTTATGTATATACTGAAGGCAACTGTTTTGGTTGGCTTTGCTTATTTATTATATCTCTTGTTTCATGACTCGTGTTTTATTTTCCTGGTTTTCTCGATGTTGTATCACCAGGGTGCGGGGTAAGACACTATCCACGGGCGGAATCGGCGTGACAAAGTGGTATCGAGCCGGTTAGTCCTCGGAAAGTGTCTACGGCCGTGTCTAGTAGAGTCTTGATTATCGGTGTGTTGTGCACCACATCTATAATCGGAGGCTATAGGACATTTAGGATTGGTTTCCATTCTTCTCATTCCGAGATCGTGCCTTAGAGGCGTGTTGTAAGTTGGACCCTCGACGTGTTTCGTTTTACCGCTTATGCCTGCGAAGCAACGCAGTGGCGAAGGGCAAAGCGGAGGAGGCGCTAGTGGGATTGAGGAGTACGAGGCGCAGCTTCGAAGACGAGTAGTGCTTGACGGCGAGTTTTGCGCGCGCCAAGACCAGCGAAGTTTAAGCGCAGCAGTGGCTGAGACTACGATACTCGAGCCTCCGTCCCATGCCGGCGGGAGACGGGTCACGAGAGATGGCGATTATTGCCGAGGTTGTGGCGAGATATGAGGATAAGTGCAGGCCTTGGCAGTTCGATTCAGCGACTGTAGTGCACCCAGGCGAGCGATTTGAGGCTACGGGATTTCCTTAGTTGTAGCCGCTGAGTTTCTGAGTCGAGGCGGAGGATGATCGCGAGAGTTCATCCGTCGATTCTGAGAGATCATCACGGGTGATCAAGGCTTGAGGCGAGTCGTGACATTTGGTTCGCGACGCTGCGTGATACCGTGATCGATTAGTTTTGACTCGTGGGAGCTTTCGGGAGAGCATGCACTTCCGGCCGTTTGGGACGAGTTTTGGGGCCTTCGGCACATTTCTTGCCTCGCAAATGAGGAGGGCTCGGTAAACAGTTTTTGATGTTGGCGAGCAGGCGTCTGATTGAGTACAATGTGGAGTTCGACTCATTGGCGGTATGTTCCGCATTAGTAGCTAGTATGGAGGATCGAGTGCACCGATATGTTCTGAGGCTCGATGATTACCTAGCGAGAGTTGTTGGTGTTTCATCACGGCATGGACATTGCCCGCGTTGAGCTCATGCGCTTGGAGTGCGAGGCGCGAAGATCAGCAGGTGGACTGCTTTGAGAAGAAGGCGAGCGGTAGGATATTTTGGCGACTTCGAGGCGGACCGCCTCGGCGGCAGAACTAGTTATGTACCTCCGCCATTGCAGAGTGGTCCTCGCGCCTTTCGGGACCCAGGATATTCGTGAGCAAGTCGTGGCTCCTGTGTTTGAATGTTCGGGGAGTAGGGGTGTTGGCGGATCGATCACCCTACCTCGTTGTGGTCGATGTGGTAGACCGCATTTCGGGAGTGTCGTAGTACCAAGGAGCTTGTTATTCTTGCGGCCAGCAGGGCCATATGACGAGAAACCGTCCGACTGGGTAGCGCGGTAGGATAGCCTGACTCTAGGCGATTGCGGGCCACGGTAGAGGTCGCGGTGGAAGTTCGATTTTAGCGGTCCTCGAACCGCCTAGTTTGAGTATATCCTTAACCCGTAGATACTTGTATGTATTGATGTTAATGATGTGTTAAGTGTTATGTTCGGATAGCTTTGTGCTATAGTGTGATTAAAAAAATGGTTAGTGTGAGATGGAAGTGGTAGCTTCCATGATGTGTTCCGTGTCGAGGCGGAAGTTGGCGCTCTGATGGGTCGGGTTGGGGCCATGTTGCGGGCCAACCCGCGTCCGTTCGAGGAAGGGTCAGCTCGGGTGGTCGCCCGGGTGGCGGGTCACGAGTGCTAGGCCCAAGTTTAGATGACCATCGTATGAGTTCGTGGATACGTTCGGCGAGAATCAGTTCGTGAAGGCGAGAATGGCCTTAGAAGAAATCGAGGTTAGTAAGATGACCAAGTTTGGAGGTAGTGACTCCAGGGTTGGAAAGCGAGCGTTGATCGAAGTGTGGTGCGTGTCTTGGGAAGAGTTCGAGTGTTGAACAGTGCACGCGAGGTAGGGAGAAGTGAACGAGTGTGATGGTTTCTTTTGTGAAATGAAGTGCGGAGGAGTATATGTTAGACCTTGGTGGGAACTTTTGTGATAACAGAGGTGATTCCTCGTGGACTCGGGATTTCGTATTTTGTGCATTTGTTATTTCATAGCGGTGTGGCATGATTGTTTTCGCGTATAGCGGTGAAGACTATCTTGGCGCGTGTTTGTGTTGAGACTTGAGAAGGAACATTCGGGACGAATGTTTCTAAGGAAGAATGTTATACCCGTATTTTGGAGTATGCGTGAGGACGTGCGTAGAAAATTTGAGCCTTAAGTTAGGCAAGTTTGAAATTTGTACACAACACCCGATTAGAGTCGTTTTTCACGAAACGTTCCACGACTTTTGTTGGGAAAATTCCGGCTATGTCATTTATAATTTTTGCGGATTTTTTTGAGAGACGAAACATTTTGGACCAACGGGAGGGTGACATGTGTCACCCTCACATTGGAAGCAAAGGGACGGCGAAATGGCCATTCTTGGCACGTTTTTGTTGCCCAATTTTGGTCAAGGGTTAGGTAGGATATTTTTGTGTAGTTGATGAGCAAGTGGGACCCACAAACACATGGCTTGATCTTGACCTTACACTTGCTATACACTTGGAAGAATCTTGGCCATTGGTTGGCCATTTCTTCACCTATAAATACCCCTCCATGTTGATGAACTTCTTCATCAAAAATTGTTCTAAGTGTTAAAAATCTCTCCCTCAGCCTCTACCTTGAAATCGTCCAACACCCTCCCTTGGTTAAGGCCTTTGGCGAGAGCCTCCACTCCCTTAATGGTGTCTGGCGTAGGGTACCCCAGCCTAGTTGTTTTAGTATAATACCCTTGTTGTGGTATAGAAATACTCTCTAGTATTGTTGTAATGTCCAAATACCTTAGCCCAAATACCTTGTAGTATTCCCAAGGTTACACTTATACAAAAGCCCGTAAAATACGATTACACTTCCTTTAGCCACAAAACGAAACCCTAAGGAAATCTTCACCGTTGTTGAAGTTGTAAGTAGAAGTTGGTTAGAACTTCTAAGGGTTGTTCGAGCGCTCGGAGTAGGAGCTAAGCGTTGCTCGGGATCGACTTTATACTTGGATAATTTTGGGCTTATCGAGGTAAACACTATCATCCTTCTATTGTAATTGGAAATTACATAAGTGTTGAATATATAGTTGTTGTATACTATATATAGACTGAACTTAGTATTGTGGCAATGTCTTTTGACTTAAGCCTGAAGAATAAATAATTTAACAGTAATCACATAGAAGGATAATAAATAGAAGAAGTGAACTGTCATTACATAGGGCTGAATTACAGAAGACTTAAGTAACATTCATCTGTAGTAGAATTGTGCAGCGTCCGGTTAGGCGTGTTAACCCCTGGTTGGCTTGGTAGCCGACCTCGATAAAGGAGGAGATTTCTGTTGTTGCGGGAAATCTTCGAATTTTACGTAGAAAGATAGAAACTTGTGTTTTGGGGTTAATAGACGTTTGTGACCTTTATAGGTGAAAGTACTAAGAGTAGCGTATTCTACTCGAGGAGTGGAAAGGGCTAGCAAGGTTGTAGTACTTGGAGCTTTTTGCTTATTGTCGATAATCGTCGCGAGGTATGTGAACCTCTTCCTATCTCTTCTAGCATGATATGTGTGAACTATGTAGTACGGTAGACGTACATGTGTTAACTGTGTTTGATTGTTCTTAAAACATAAAGTGTTATAACGGCTTTATGGGAAGTTGGTTATAACAGCTTTATGTAGGTAAGAAAATACTTTGTGGTTTTAAAAGGTAACCGATGTGAATTATAACTGGCTAGTTATAATAAAGAACTTGATGTATTTCAAAAGATTTATAAATCGTTTTGGAAGGGAGAGTAACACTTGGTTTTAAAAGGTTTTAAAAAGAGTTATACTAGCTTTATGGGGAGTTAGGTGTAATGTCTTAAGAGAGGTAAAGAAAATGGTTTACTGATGTTAGAAGTTAAGAGACTTGATCTTATAAGATAAGAGACTTAACTTATTTGTTTTAATGTGAATGTTTGTGTGAAACCTCATTCGTGAGTAATGAGTACTTGGTTTTATTTAAAGGGATAATGTTACTGATTTCGGAAATCAGAATGTGTATCGACAGACCACTGCAGCGTTAATAAAGGAAAATGTATTGAATAATGATGAATTGTATTAAAACCAGTAGAAACCTCCATCTGCATAGAAACTAAGATGAGACAAAATGATATACATTTTCTAGATCATGGCTGCTGTAATAAGAATGTTGTAAACAAGAATAACCTACTCTCACGTGAGACATATATTACTCAATTGTTCTAAAAAGGAATCAAGTGATTAAGTTTGGAAACTATGAAACCATTTGAAAATGAGAAGCTTGAGTAATTGAAACTAGGCAAACTGGAACTTAGGAAAAGAATGTTGTTACTTGATTTTGAAAAGGGAATGTGGGTTGGTCATTCTAATACTACGGGTATCGGGTGACTTTTATAAAAGTAATGGATCTCTTTTAAAAGAACTTAACGTATGTAGTACTTTGGGGTTAAAAACCCGGACTTTGGCATAAAATGAAGGTACTTTGAGTTGTTGTGAAACTTGCCTTTGCTTGTTATTGTGAAACTTGCCTTTGCTTGTTATTGTGAAACTTGCCTTTGCTGGTTGTTGTGAAACTTGCCTTTGCTTGTTGTTGTGAAACTTGCCTATGCTTGTTGTTGTGAAACTTGCCTATGCTTGTGATGATAGCCTTTGTTGTGCAAGTGTGGTATTTCTGTGTTACCGCGTCTCTCGATAGAGGGCCGGTTGACTTGTTGAGAACTTACTTGGACGTGCTGGCAGTGATGGAGAATTCCACGGGTATGTTTCCATTTTGATTACTGTCTTGTTGTTGATGTCACATGGACATGTCTACACCGGCAGATTCGGCACGCGGCCATGCGTCGGGTTGATTACCGATATATGGTTATTACTGCAACATGGACGTGTCTACCGATGCAGTATTCCGGGGCATGTGGCCATGTGGCAGGGTTGACCACCCAGTATATTGTTATTGAGGTTACATGGGCATGTACACCGTCGCAGATTCGGCGTGTGGCCACGCGGCCTTATTATTGTGTTGCATCATGGACATGTCTACACCGATGCAAGATTCGCGGCGGCCATGATCACGAACATGATGGATGTTGTGGGCGTGAGACCCATAGTTATATTTGAGTGGTGACTTTGAGGCGTGAGTCCACGACTTAGCGCTTATGTTGCGTCTTGTATTTTGGTTATCATACATGTCTCCGCTTTTTAAGCTATTATGATTTCATTTACGATGTTGTGATTTCACATACTTAGTACTGTTATCGACCTCCTTCGGGGGGCTGCGTTCATGCCGCAGGTAGAGGTACATCGGTCGTGGATCCTCGCTCTTAGGATCTCATTTCAGCGTGTTGGAAAGCTCCGTTCCTTCGGAGGCTTATCTTTGGTATGTTTCCCTGAGTTGTAGGTTCTTGTACATTCAGGGGTATGGCGGCCCCGTCCGTCATAGTTGTTGTAAATCTTAGAGTGCATGCTTTGTTGTGGCGAGGTTTGTAAAAGGATAAGCGTTGGGTTTTTATGTATATACGAAGGCAAGCTGTTTTGGTTGCTTATTTATTATATCTCTTGTTTCATGACTCGTGTTTTATTTTCCGGTTTTCTCGATGTTGTATCACTAGGGTGCGGGTAAGGCACGATCACGGGCCGGATTCGGGCGTGACAAAACAAGGCACCAATAAGGCACAAGACGTGAGCCAATCGGCCACCAATCCGTCCACATGAGGGTGACAAGTGTCACCCTCCCGTTGGTCCAAAATGTTTCGTCTCTCGGAAAAATCCGCAAAAATAGTAAATGACATAGCCGGAATTTTCCCTACGCAAGCTGTGGAAACGTTTCGTCGAAAAACGACTCTAACCGGGTGTTGTGCACAAAAAGAATTCGGCCAAGCCAATTTGAAGTTCGAATTTCTCTACGTACGTCCTTACGTACATACTCTGGAAATACGGGGTATAACATTCTCCCCTCCTTAGAAACATTCGTCCCGAATGTTCCTTCTCAAGTCTCAACACAAACATGCGCTAGTATAGTCTTCACTGCTATATGCACGAAAACAATCATGCCACACCTGGCCATAAAATAACAAACGCACAAATACTTAAACCCAAGTCAACGAGGAAACACCTCTAATCATCACAAAAACCCCTCACCTGAGGTCTAAAATATACTCCCTTCACACCTTCATTTCACAAAAGAAACGATCACACACGTTCACTTCTCCCCTATCTCGTTGTACCCTTCTCGAACACTCGAACTCTTTCTAGTATCCGTACCACACTTAGTCAACGCTTTCCAACCGCGAGTCACTACCTCCAAACTTGGTCATCTTACTAACTTCGATCTTCTCTAAGGCCGTTCCCGGCCTCCACGATCCGCTTCTGGTTGAACATATCCACGAATTCATACGATGGTCATACAATCTTGGGCCTAGCATCCTCGTGACCTACCACTGGCGGGACCACCGAGCCAACCTCAATCCGGGCTACGGGTTGACCCGTATCACGTCCTCAACCCGACCCACAATCGCGTAAAACCCTTGTTCCCCGATCCGGAACAATCTTACCTATTCAAGCCATGAAAGCTACCACTTCCATCACACATTACCCATGGTCTTATCACACAAATATATCCCACGTACACTACGCACTCTGATAAAGGTCAAACATAAAATAAATCTTTTACTCAAGACGACGCACCAGTAAGGTCTCAATCGTGAAATAATCTAAGGTTCACACTTTCCATGCCCCCCACGCTTACCCTTCCAACTAACCATGTTTTCTAACTCACAAATAACACAACGCTATTCGTACATAGCACATAATAATGAGACCATCATAACAAGCATACCAAAACTCTAGAGGGTTAAGGATATACCTGAAGCTACCGCTCCACTCTAATCATAGGCCTGCCCTGCAGGGCGCATAACTGTAGGAGGCGATGAACCACATCGATCTGAAGGTGAGTCGTCTTTGCTGAACCCCTCCTATAAGCACGCTCGTCCACATGGCCACGGCGACGCGGTGAAACAAGCACCCGATAAATGACGACATTCCGGGATGGCGCCGCCACATCGTGCACACTGAGGGGGACATGAATCCTGCTGGCTAGAACTTACGTAACCAGTAAACTGAAGCCACGGAGCTCGACCAGCTCGAATACCCGAACGTCACGAAGGCGCGGAGGACCACTGCATCTTGGCGGAGGTACATAACTAACTCTTCTTGGCGGTCCGCCTCGAAGGTCGCCAAAAGACCCTACTGCGCCTCTTCTCGCTGATCTCGGTCATTCCGCCGACCTCTCCGTGCCTCGCATCTAGTGCATGAGCTGCGTGCGGGCAATGTCCATGCGGTGCAGAAACACCCGCACAAGACTCACCATATAATCATCAAGCCGGTGGCGTGGCGATGCACCTATCCTCCATATCGGCACTAGCGCGAGGACATATCGAGCCAAAGAATCGAACTCGACATTGTACTCACGACGGTCGCCCTGCTCTCAAGAACAAAAATCTATCGGCGTGCCCTCGCCTCTGCGGAGGCAAGAAGTGCGTGAGAAGGCCCCGAAAACTCATCCCATCTGCTGGAGTGCATGCTCTCCCGAAAGCTCGCGAATCAAACCAATCGACTGCGGTATCACGAAGCCGATTCGAACCGAAGGTCACATACTCTGTCTCTGAGGCCTTGAACACCCGCATGATCCGCTGTAGCTGACGGATGAACTCCTGCGGAGCATCCTCATGCCTCGACCCGGAAAACTGCGGGCTCTGACTCGAGAAAGTCCGAAGCCTCAAACTATTTGCTCGGGGTGAACTACGAGTGCGGTGGGCTCCAGCTTGCATCGGCCTACCTCATGTCAGCCACTATCACGGCAAATAATCGGGCTATCTCGGTATCCCATCTCCTCGGCTCTGGTGTGGGGTGGAGTGCGAACCGTGGTCTCGGCCCGACCATCGCTGCGACTCTAAGCTCTCTTTGAAAGTGGCGTCGCAAAACTTCGCCGTCGGAAGCTTGTCTCACGTCTTGGCCAGGGCTGTGCCCTCGTGCTCCTCTGTATCCACTAGCGGCTCCTGGTGCCTTGCCGCTCAGGCGGGGTTGCACTGCGCGGAGGCATAAGCGGTAAAAATGAAATACGTCGGAGGGTCCAACTTACAACTCGACTCTAAGGCACGATCTCGGAATGAGAAGAATGGAAACCAATCCTAAATGTCCTATAGCCTCACGATTATAGATGTGGTGCACAACACCGATAATCAAGACTACTAGACACGGTGCAGACACTTTCAGAGGATTAATCGCTCACGATACCACTATGTCACACCCCAATTCGGGCGTGGTAGTGCCTTACCGGGCACCTAGTGATACAACATCGAGAGAAAACCAGCGGAAAATAAAACATGAGTCATGAAACAAGAGATATAATAAATAAGCAGGCCAACCAAAGCATTTGCCTTGGTATATACATAAAACCGAGCAGTTTAATCCTTTTACAACCACCGCCCACATTACTACTGACCTCTAAGATTTACTAACGACTATGACGGGGCCAGGCCGCCATACCACGAATGTACAAGAACCTACAACTCGGGAACACATACAAAAGATAAGCCTCGAGAAAGCGGAGCTTCCTAATACGCTGACGTGATCCTAAGGCGAGGATCCACGGCGATGTACCTCTACTGCGGCATGAACGCGGCCCGAAGGAGGTCGGTCAACAGTACCAAGTATGTGAAAGCGTAAAAATCGTAAATGAAATCATAATAGTCTAGATAAAGCGAGACATGTATGATAACCAAACTACGATTCACAACATAATAGCGATCGTCAAGCGAGGACTCGCCTCTAGTCATCCACGATGCGTGGAACTCCTTCCTCACCTGCCGTGATCTAGGTACAAATCGGTGATACGTCAACATGTCTCGGCCCATCTTATGGACCAAGTATAGAAAGCGTGTGGAATACATTCGGATGAACCGGTAGTCGAGTGAAATACATTCCGGATGAGCCATAGTGAGTGAAATACATTCCCGGATGAACCGGTAGTCGAGTGAAATACATTCCCGGATGAACCGGTAATCAGGTGAAATACATTCCTTGCACAACAAGTCTATCATACGCAAAACATAGGCAAGTTTTACAACAACAAGCATAGGCAAGTTATACACAACTCAAAGAAACCAGGTTTTAACCCTAAAGTGTTACATACATTAACTCTTTTTTTAAAAGATCCGTTTCTTTCACATAAGTCACACAATACCCGTAGTATAAAAATAGTGACTATCTTTTTAAGTAAACAAAATGCTTCCCCTTTTGTAAGTAACAACATTATTTTCCAAACGTTCAAGTTTGCCTAAATTCAAATGCTCAAGTCACTTATTTTAGAAAGGTTTCATAACTCATAGTCTCAATCTCTTTTAAAACATTTGAGTAACATATGTCTTATGTGTGAATAGGTTATTCTTGTTTATAACAATCTTGCTACTGACCATGATCTAGAAAATGTAATATCATTTTGTCTCATCTTAGTTTCTATGCAGATGGAGGTTTCTACTAGTTTTAATAATACAACTCATTAGTCAGTACATTTTCCTTTATTAACGCTGCAGTGGTTTGTCGATACACATTCTGATTTCCGAAATCAGTAAAACATTCTTAAGCCGTTATACCTAACTTCCCATAAGGCTAGTATAACTCTTAAGTTTTCAAAAACCAAGTATTACTCTTCTTTCAAAACGATTCATAAATCTTTTGAAATACATCAAGTTCTTTATTATCACATAACAAGCCAGTTATAATTCACATCAGTTACCTTTTAAAACCACGAAGTATTTTCTTACCTACATAAAGCTGTTATAACCAACTTCCCATAAAGCCGTTATAACACTTTATGTTTTAAACCAATCAAATACATTTAGCACGTATCGTCTCGTACTACATAGTTCACACATATCATGCTAGAAACAGATAGGAAGGGGCTCACATACCTCGCGACGAGTATCGACAATAAGCAAAATGCTCCAAGTACTACAACCTTGCTAGCCCTTTCCACTCCTCAAGTAGAATACGCTACTCGTAGTACTTCCACCTATAAGGCCACAAACGTCTATTAACTTCTAACCGTACGGTTCCATATTCTACAGAAAATTAGCGGCACCACACACATGACAGCGTAAATCTCCTCTCTATCGAGGCTACCAAGCCAACGAGGGGTTTATACGTCTAACGGGCGTGTACAATTACTACACAACAAGCTACACAAGTCTCATGTCTGATCTATGTAATTCTGATTCGATTCTTTTCTTGAAATTCAGGCTTAAGTCAAAAGACATTGCCGCAGTATTAAGCTTAGTTCTATATATAGTATACTTCAACTATATAATACAACAACATGTAATTTCCAATTACAAAAAGGGGGACAAGATTATTTACCTCGATAAGCCTAAAATTATCCGAGATAAAAGTCGATCCTGAGCAAGGTTTAGCTCCTACTCCGTGCGCTCCAAACAACCCTTAGAAGTTCTAACCAACTTCTACTTAAATACTTCAACCAACAAAGAAGATTTCCTTAGGGTTTCGGTTTGAGACTTAAAGGACAAAAAGTAGTATTTCCGGGCTCTACGTATAGAGGTAACTTTGGAATACTACAAGGTATAAGGCTAAGGTATTTTGGGCATTATAACAATACTTGGAGAGTATTTCAATACCACAGGGGGTACCTCTGAAAACACTCCAAGATAGGGGGGTTCTCGGCCAAAGGGCCTTGACAAGGGAGGGGGAACTCTCGGCTCAAGGCCTCACAAAGGTGGTGGGGGGGGGGAGTTGGACGAGAGCCAACAAGAGGGAGGAGAGGGTTTCAAGACTTAGACAAGTGAAGAGTGGATGATGAAGTTCATCTCTAAGGGGGGGTATTTATAGGAAAGCCAAAAGCCAACCAATGGCCAAGATCAAGCCATGTGCAAGGCAAGTGTAAGGCCTTGATCAAGCCAAGTGCACCCTATCCCCTACTCCACAAAACATGGCTCAAAACAATGCACAAAACAAGGCCAAAACAAGGCACAAAACAAGGCACCAATAAGGCACAAGACGTGAGCCAATCGGCCACCAATCCGTCCACCATGAGGGTGACAAGTGTCACCCTCCCGTTGGTCCAAAATGTTTCGTCTCTCGGAAAAATCCGCAAAAATAGTAAATGACATAGCCGGAATTTTCCCTACGCAAGCTGTGGAAACGTTTCGTCGAAAAACGACTCTAACCGGGTGTTGTGCACAAAAAGAATTCGGCCAAGCCAATTTGAAGTTCGAATTTCTCTACGTACGTCCTTACGTACATACTCTGGAAATACGGGGTATAACAATACTCATGTCTTAGAGAAGAGGAAGTCCACATACCTCGCGACGACTAACCCTTTCGACACGTAGCAAACCGCTCCAAGTACTTCAACTTCATCGGCTATTCCTTAAGCCAAGTAGATCACGCCACACGTAGTACTTCAACATAAAATGGCCATAGTACTTCTATCAAAATCTTACTTACTATTATAAGACTTATACCAATTAATAGCCCTCTAATTCTACGGAAAATCGGGCAGCACTTCCTTTGTTTCTACGCACTTTTCCACCTTTTCCAAGGTCTGTATTCATCAACCAACAAGCCACATTTAAGGCGCAACCAACAGATAACCAAAGGGGATTACACGCCTAACTGGACGTGTAAAATTCTGACCCGCAATTCATAAGAAAACAGTCCATAAAACCGTCCATGTTATTTCAACATTAAGGGTGCAATGTGAAGCCTTTAACACCATTATTCCTTAGGACTTTCACTAGTCATTTTACCACATTAAACATGAATGTTAGGGGCTGATTTTCCAGCATATCAACACCCCAAAACAGTCCATAAAAACGACACGACGACGTCCAATAGGTTTAGACAGTTTTCGGCTAACAACAACTACAACAAACCAAAGTCCTTTTCCTTAATTCCTTTTAATCCAATTCTCATTCCGACATGTTATATAAGTTATATAAACTATCAACAACTATATTTCCTTCATTATATAACATGAGACAAGTGTTATTACCAACAATAATAACCAATGAATCCAACGACGACAAATATGCCTAGTCTCGGCCAACAACATAAAAGGGTACGTGCACACCTTATTTTCCATATCTTCCTTAACAAGAAGTCATCCATACACTATAACAATGAGTAATATCCAATTACTGCGGAAAAGAAGAATTATTACCTCATTTTTAGCCTTAAAAACGTCCCGGGAAGAACGTTATACTTTGGTCCGCAGTTTTCGTTTCGCTCCACTTCTTCAAGTTACAATCACATATATGTGACATCTATGAACTTATACACAACTCCACTTTGCATTTCGCTTCCAAAAAGTCGACGGAACCTTAGGGTTTCACACCCTCATTTTCGGCCAACATCATGTTCTAGGGGTTTAAGGGGTTATCTTGGCTTAGTACTCCATTAGGGATCTTAGTATTGAGTATGAGGATTAATCATCAAGGATTGAACAATTTTTCTCTTCAAATAGGCCCTTTGGCCGAGAGCTCTTATTAAGAGAAGAGAGATGGGAATTTTTCTAAGTGTTGGCTAAGTCTTGCACTCCTCTATGTATATAGATGTATAACTCAAGTAGCAAGACAAGTGGAGTGGGACCCACATGACCCACTTGTCCACTTGTCACACAAATATCTAGCCAAGTCTCCAAAATATCTAAGTCAAAGTCAAAGTCTTCCAAGACCAAGACAAGGGGGTGGGGTGTGCCACGTGTCACCCTATGATTAAATCCAAAATATTTTCATCTCCCAAAAAGTCCATAATTGGCCAAAATATCGAAAAACTTGTGGGCCCCACATGACCAAATCCGAAAATAAAATTCCATAATTCTAATATATTTTATGAATCCCACATACCAAATTTGAGAATCATATTCCAATTAATGAACTTTTTTCCTTCACGAGGTTCCGAGATTTTTCCGAAATTTTTCATTCTTTCTAAAATTCAAATCCCAAATTCTCACGTACGTTCTTATCTCAAACTGTTGGAAATACGGGGTGTAACACACTCGTTGTTCTTCTAGGCTGGGGCAGCAAGCCGGTTTACTTGGGTCTCGACCTCCGCAGGCATTCCATGCAGTGGATCCCACACCGATTCCGATAGATATTAAGGTTGCAATGCATACACTTGGATTAAATCCTCCTGACCCGAACAGGTACATGGATACCGGCGCCACTTCTCACATGACGTCAGATCAAAGTACTCTCGTCTTATTCGATTTGAGTAAAAATCGTGGCATCATTGTTGGTAATGGCAATACAATTTCAATTCATAGTTACGAAAATACAACTTTGTCTTCCCCATCATCTCTTGTCTTAAAAAATATTTTTCATGCCCCTAACTTAATTAATAATTTGGTGTCTGTCCGAAAATTCACTACTAATAATTGGGTTTCTGTTAATTTTGATCCTTTTGGGTTTTTTGTGAAGGATTTCAAAACGGGAATACCTCTCGTGAGATGCAATAGTTGGAGAGATCTTTACCCAATCACGCCCGCCTCTAGTTTCTCGTGTCAAGTCATGACAACCACATTTGTCGCTCTAGCTCCTTCCTTGTGGCATGCATGTTTGGGTCACCCTGGATCATCTATTGTTTCTTCTTTACATAAAAACACTTTTATTTCTTGTAAGGGTACGCGAAGTACTCCAATTTGTCATTCATATCTTTTAGGAAAACATGTTAGATTACCATTTGTAGCCTCTACTTCTCGTACTTTAATGACATTCGATATTATTCATAGTGATTTATGGACATCTCCCGTTTTAAGTTCTATGGGTCATCGTTATTATGTTCTATTTTTGGATGATTATTCTAATTTTTATGGACCTTTCCGTTAGCGAAAAAATCTCAAGTTTTTTCCACATTCTTAAGTTTTAGAGCATTCATCTGTACTCAATTCGAATGGGAAATCAAAAATATTCAATGTGATAATGACAAAGAATATGATAATTGATTGTTTCGGAAATTTTGTGAAAATAATGGCATCATTTTTCATTTCTCTTTTCCTCATACGTCCTCACAAAATGGAAAAGCCGAACGAAAAATTCGTACCATAAATAATATTATCTGAACTATATTGGTCCATGCTTCTGTACCCCCTTCCTTTTGGCATCATGCTATACAAATGACTATCTATCTTCTTAACATACTTCCTACCAAAGGGTTGGAAAATGTGTCTCCTCTTACAGTCTTCTATAATAAATGTCATTCGTATTCCCATCTTAGGGTCTTTGGGTGTTTATGTTATTCAATTTTTCCGTCCACTACTATTAACAAACTTCAAGTCCGTTCTACCGCTTGTGTATTTTTGGGTTATCCATCTAATCATGGTTACAAATGTCACGACCCGACCCCGGGCCGCGACTGGTGCCCTACCTGGGCACCTTTCTAATCATACAACATAATAAACTGCAGAAGATAAATAACACATTTTTTTAAAACCAAGGCCAAGCCGATAAGGCTGCCATAATCATAAAAATTACCCGAAAGGGTCTACACTGTTTAACAATGTAAAAACAACTCTAGCCCACAGATGAATACAGACCTCTAAGATTTGAACAAATTCTATGACGGGACAAGGCCCGCCGTACCCGAATATACATAGTCATGACAACTCGGAACATTGGAGTCATCTCAAAATCTTTGAATCAGGATCCTAAGCTCGCGGATCCACAATCGTACCTAAACTGCGGACATGACGCGGCCCAAGAGGTCGATAACAAAATGCGAATATGGAGCAGAAATAAGGTCTGATAAACAAATCATAATCGTACAAAAGAATGACAGAGGCAAGTATAAAAGGGTACATACCAGATCCTAGTGTCATTACCATCTCGTGAACTTAATCGTACCTTATTATTTTTCCCATTTTTCAATAAAAGTTATAGTCACTTTCTTACGTGCATACTTAGGGAAAATCGTCAAGTTCATTACCATATAACTTACTTATCTTTCATAACATAATCGGCCCTTTATGGAGGACGATATACTACCCGCCTAACGGACGCGATCAAGTCACACAAATATCAAAGCGTGCGTGGAATTCCTTCCTCATCGCGATCTATGACATAAATCATACTCGTGTGAAACGCCTGGCATCCTACCTCACCGTCGGCGTACATATACAATACATATATATATACCTCGCCCGTGGAATCCTCCATCATCGCCGGCGTAGGTGTAACATATAACGTGTGACACGCGTGGCATCTACCTCATGTCGGCGTGCGTATACAATACATATATATATATATAACGCGATCGCATGCCGGAATCCTCATCGTATAAGCATGACCATAACGCGTGCCCTGGCGTCCTCATCGTAGGTGCGGTCTTCGTGGGAGCTAGCCCATGGAATAAGAATATAACATGCCCCGGAATCCTCATCGTGGGTACATGTCTTCATAGGAGCTAGCCCGTGGAGTAATAGTCGTACATAGCATGGTCGCATGCCGGAATCCTCATCGTATAAGCGTGGCCATGGGTAATAAAACAACCGAATCTAACGTCTCTCAGTCACGTGCCGAATCCCATCGTATAAGCGTGTCGGATCAATCATAATGGAAGCATACGTGGAATCCCACATCACGCCGATCGTCCAAGTAAACTTACAACAAGACGGTAGGCCCTCAGTGAGAGTCACGACAACGTAAACATATAATACTTGCACTCAAAGCTATCACAAGCAAACATAGGCAAGTTCATTAAACCTTTAGACTTCCATTTTTATAAACTCATGGCACTTTCGCTTCACACATAAAAATCCGGGAATTTAACCCAAAGTACTACGCACCTCTACTCCTTTAAAATGACTTTTTTTCAAATAAAACTTCCAAGATACTAATAACCGTCGTATCAAGTCATATATACTTTTCAAAACAAGTCACAATACCTTTTAGAAATACAATTATAGGCTTCTAAATCACGTGACTTCTTTCTTTAAAACCTTAAGCAATTGGTACCTTTAAAGCAATTTGCCCTTCTTTATTTCGAATCATTTCTTTGCTTACATTACTGAAGAAAACCATTCTTTTAATCTTCCATAAAGTTGTTATAACCAACTTCCCATAAAGCCGTTATAACTCTTTATGTCTTAGACAAATTCATTCCTTTTATAACCAAGAGACTTATACTTTCAAATCAAATCACATAGCTTTCAAAATACTTCAAGTCTCTTAACTTTTAAGAAAACAAGTTTCTGAATGGCAAGAAATCAATACTTTCAAAATCAAGTATTCTATGCTTTTAAATCAATTCATTTCTTCCTTTAAGAATCAAGTCCCATAACTTGAAAAATAAAGTCTCTTAACCTTTTAAGAATTTGAGGTTCATAGTCTTAAAACCTCATACGTAAATTCTTATAAATTAAGTAACATATATGTTACACCCCGCAGTTTTTTTCAAGACATGTTTTAAGAACGTACGTAAGAACTCACAAGTGTTAAGATTTGAGACTTGTAAAAAAATTATCGGAATTATGAAATTGTCGGAAAACGTATTATTGTGACGAATGGGAGGGCGACACGTGTCACCCCCCCTTATGGTGCCTTGGCCGAAAATAGGCAAGGGCAAAAGGGTCATTGGACCTTTGTTAGCAAGACAAGTCTTGCAACTTGAAAGCTTGAGAGAATTGACTTGGTCAATGGGACCACAACACTTGATATTTAACAAGAGCTCATCCAAACCACCCATTTGTTTACATCTTGACCCTTCATTGTGCTATTTAATACTACTAGTAGCAAGACATAATCCAACACTTAGCCATATTTTCAAGAATTTCAAGACTCCATTTGAGGAGCTCTCGGGTTCACTCCAACAAGAAAGAAAAAAAAATTGTTTCTTGCCCATTAAGCTCCACACTTTAAACCAAGGTTCATGAGTGTATTGTAAGCATATCTCAATAGAAAAATCTCGGGAAAAGATATTTTTCGGGTTAGTCGCAAAGCGAAAACCTAGTTGTCTTTCTAGGTTTTGTTTGGAAGTTTGAAGGAACTTTGTTGGTGTTGTTTTCACGACCCGATCCCGGGCCCGTGACTGGTGCCTTACCCGGGCACCCAAGTATACATACATCAGAGTAATCAGCGGAATATAAAAACAAGACATGAAACAATTATAGAATGAGAACAGTTTATCAAGAGAAGATTTGCCTTTCGGCATGTATATATACATAAAACTTGAACCCGAACAGTTACATCCCTTTTTTACAAACTCTGCCCACAACAGTACTACAGACCTCTAGGAGTTTTAACAACAATGGCGGGACAGGGCCCCGCCATACCCCTGAATGTAAGTACCTACAACGACAGGGGACTATACCAAAGATAAGCCTCCGGAGACACGGAGCTTCCCAAATTGAATCTGTGACCACTAAGGCGAGGATCAACAATCGGTGTACCTTTACTGCGGCATGAACGCGGCCGAAGGAGGTCGATCTAACAGTACCAAGTATGTGAAACTGAAAAATACTGTAAATGAAATCATAACAGTTTATATAAAACAGGAGACATGTATGATAACAAACTACAGTTCACAACATAAAAGCAGTCATGTCAAGTCAGGGACTCACGCCCTTAAAGTCATCCCTCATGCCCGTGGAACTCCTTCCTCACTGCCGGCAGTCTAGGTATAAATCGTATGATACGTATAACATGTCTCGGCCCATCCCATGGGACACGAGGTGGAATCGTGTGGTATACATGTCCCGGCCCATCCCATGGGACTCGGTAAAGAATCGTATGGAATACATGTCCCGGCCCATCTCATGGGACTCGGTAAAGAATCGTATGGAATACATGTCCCGGCCCATCCCATGAGACTTGGTAAAGAATCGTATGGAATACATGTCGACCCGTCCATGGGACTCGGTAAAGAATCATATGGAATACGTGTCGGCTCATCCATGGGACTCGGTAAAGAATCGTATGGAATACATGTCGGCCCGTCCGTGGGACTCGGTAAAGAATCGTATGGAATACATGTCCCGGCCCATCCCATGGGACTCGGTAAAGAATCGTCCATAACATTTAAACCCTTTTTAAGACAGATTAAGACAATACGATGCCTTTATTTTAAACCAACACATTTTCCCTTTTTTAAGGTCAAGTAACAACATTCTTTTCCAAAAGTTCAAGTTGCATGTTTTTAAATACTTAAGTCTCTTATTTTCGAAAGATTTCATAGTTCATAGTCCTAGTCACTTAACAACGTAATTTCTTCTTTTAACAAAATTGAGTAACATATATCTTATGTGTGAGTAGTTTATTCTTGTTTATAACATCCTTATTAAAGCATCCATGATCTAGGAAATGTAATACAATTTTGTCTTATCTTAGTTTTTATGCAGATGGAGGTTTCTACTGGTTTTAATATAATTAATTATTTGTTAATACATTTTCCTTTATTAACGCTGCAGTGGTTTGTTCGATGCTTATTCTCATTTCCGAAATCAATACAAGGCTTTCATAAACAATTAAAACTGATTCCTTTTATCTCTCTTAAGTCGTTATACCTAACTTCCCATAAAGCTAGTATAACTCTTAAGCTTTTAAAACTAAGTATTACTCTTCTTTCAAAAATGATTCATAATTCTTTTGAAATACTTCAAGATTTTTATTATCTAAAACTCAAGTCAACACACATCAGAGTAAAACCCTTTTTAGTTAACACACGTACGTCTACCGTACTATATATATATGTATATCAAAATATCATGCTCAAGAGGATAGGAAGAATCACATACCTCGCGAAATCCACTGCCAGTCGAATATGTCGCGCGAGTATCAACCTATAATAGTCAAATCGTCTATCAACGTCTAGACTACTCAGTAGAATATTCTAAGCGTAGGTTCTATTCTATGGAAAATTGGGCAGCACTTCCCTACCAGTCAAACTACACAAGTCCATCAGTAAATACGGTCTATGTAAGTACAGTTCAATTCTCTTCTCTTATACCATCCTTCATATCTTATACTCAAATCTAAACTACTCTTATATGTAATCTCCAATTACAATAGAAGGACAAGAGTATTTACCTCGATAAGCCCAAAATTATCCAAGTTTAAATGTCGATCTGGACAACGTTTAGCTCTAATTTGCACGCTCAGATAGCTCAAGAAACCCTTAGAAGTTTCTAAACAACTTACTTAATACTTCAACCAACTTATGAAGATTTCCCGGGGTTTCGTTTAGTGACTAATGGATATAAGGTAGTATTTCTGGGCTTTTAGTATAGAGGTAACTTTGGAATACTATAAGGTATTTGGCTAAGGTATTTTGGGAATAGTAACAATACTTGGAGAATTTTTTTTCAACCAAGGGGGTATGTTATACCCGTATTTCCAGTATATGCGTGAGGACGTCACGTCAAAAGTTTAAGCCTTAAGTTAGGCAAGGGGCGAAAATTTGTGCACAACCCCGAAAGAATTGTTTTTCGACGAAGCGTTTTCCGGACTTTGCGAGGAAAATTACAGTTGCGACATTAATAATTTTTGTAGATTTTTCCGAGAGATGAAATATTTTGGACCAACGAGAGGCGACACTTGTCACCCTCAAGTGGTGATCTAGTGGTCGATTGGTGAGCACGTTTTCTTCCATTTTTTGTGGCCTAAAACTTGGGTCAATGTTTGGAGTGATTTGTGGAGTAGATGGCTAGGGTGCACTTGTGCAAATCTTCACCCTCCACTTGCCCACCACTTGTCTTGATCTTGGCCATTGAAGGCCCTATAAATACCCCCCTTAGTTGAAGGCTTTGTTCATCGCGCAATTGACTTCTAAGTCTTAAAATCCCTCCCTCCTCAGTAGTAGTTTAGTCGCCACACCCCCTTCCCTTGGAGTTGCTCGTCAAACATACCCCACCCCCCTTGGTAGAAAATACTCTCCAAGTATTGTTACTATTCCAAAATACCTTGGCCCAAATACCTTGTAGTATTCCAAGGTTACCCCTATACTAAAAGCCCAGAAATACTATTATACTTCCCTTCAGTCACAAAACGAAACCCTAGGGAAAAATCTTCATAGTTGGTTGAAGTATTAAGTAGAAGTTGTGTAGAACTTCTAAGGCTTTCTTGGAGCGGGTTGGAGCGCACGGAGTAGGAGCTAAACCTTGCTCAGGATCGACATTTAAACTTGGATAATTTTGGGCTTATCGAGGTAAATAATCCTATCCTTCTAGTGTAATTGGAAATTACATACTGTAGTTGTATAGAAATGAGTATAAGATATATAGAAGGATGGTATAAGAGAAGAGAATTGAATTGAAATCACATCAGAAGAATATTAAAGAAGAAGATTGAACTGTACTTACATAGGACTGTATTTACAGTAGACTTGTGTAGTTTAACGGGTAGGGAAGTGCTGCCCGATTTTCCGTAGAATAGAGAACCTCTTCTTAGAATGGTCTCTGAGTAGTCTAGACGCGTTGATAGACGATATGGCCTTTATAGGTTGAATGTTCTGCGAGTAGCATGTTCTACTTGAAAGGTGGACAAGGCTAGTCGGGTTATAGCGGTGGAGCGTTTTGCTATTTATCGATAATCGTCGCGAGGTATGTGATTCTTCCTATCCTCTTGAGCATGATATTTTGAAAAGAATATATATAGTGCGATGAGCGTCGTATGTTAACTGAATGTGGTTTTACTTCGATGTCTTTTGACTTGAGTCTAAATAATAAGAATCTGAAGTATTTCAAAAGAATTAAGAATCGTTTTTGAAAGAAGAGTAATACTTGGTTTTAAAAGCTTAAGAGTTATACTAGCTTTATGGGAAGTTAGGTATAACGACTTAAGAGTGATAAAAGGCAGTTTACTTAATTGTTTTATGAAAGCCTTGTATGGATTTCGGAAATGAGAATAAGTATCGAACAAACCACTGCAGCGCTAATAAAGGGAAATGTATTGACTAATTAAGTATTATTAAAAACCAGTAGAAACCTCCATCTGCATAGAAGCTAAGATGAGACAAAATGATATTACATTTCCTAGATCATGGCTGCTTTAATAAGATTGTTATGAACAAGAATAACCTACTCACACATAAGGCATATGTTTCTCAAAAATTGTTTTAAAAGAGAATTATATTATTAAGTGATTAAGACTATGAACTACGAAACCTTTCGAAAATGAGAAACTTGAGCATTTGAAATTAGGCAAACTTGAACGTTTGGAAAAGAATGTTGTTACTTGATTTTACAAAGGGAAGTGTTTTGGTTTACTTAAAAAGATAGTCACTCTATTTTTATACTACGGGTATTGTGTGACTTTTGTGAAAGAAACAGATCTTTTAAAGAATTAATGTATGAAGTACTTTGGGGATAAAAACCCAAACTTGTTGACATGAAATAGAAAGTACCTTGTGTGAATAACTTGACTATGTTGGTTGGTGATAGCCTTGTAATACTTTCTTGTTGGTTTGATAAAGTAAACATGTTAGGATGCTACGTGTGTTAGTGTCTTGTGATGTTTGTGTAAGGGGGTTTCCCTTGTTGTGCTTATGTTGTTTAACGATAAGCCGTTATGATAGTATTGTACCACTCACCTCTTGACATGTTATACCGGGGGTTAAGCTGCCCTCCGATGCGGGGTATACCTCATGCGGTCTATGTGACTATGATTCGAGATACCTCATGCGGGTCCCGGGGACCTATGCGGAGCTACGCGAGTTCCAGGTTAGTGTGCGGTCTATGTGGCCATGCGGTCTATGTGGCCATGCGGTGCGAGTCGGGGCGATGCTTGGGGAGTAGCTACCTCGATCACGGGAATACCTCATGCGGGCCTATGTGTGTGGCCTATGCGAGTGCGGGAAGTTCGAGATTAGACGCGCACATTTGATCTGCGGGCGAGTGGCGGCCGATCATGGCGGTCTAGAAAGACCTCGTGATACGATTTTATGGCATTGTTGATGCGTGGGTTTTAGTAGTCGGCTATGCCTTCGTACTTACCGTCACGATTTTATTATGACACTGGTGGGACACGGTGATCATGTGTATTCCTTGGTGCTTTTATATCATAGGCTGCAGCGGTGAGGAAGGTATTCCACGGGCATTATTGATATTGTGGGCGTGAGACCCATAGTTATAATTGAGTGATGACTGTGAGGGCGTGAGTCCCTGACTTGACATGACTACTATGATTTCATTTACAGTATTTTCAGTTTCACATACTTGGTACTGTTGTCGCGACCTCGCCCGGAAGTGCGTTCATGCCGCGGTAGAGGTACACCGATTGTTGATCCTCGCTCATAGGATCACGATTGACGTTGGAAGCTCCGTTTCTCGGAGGCTTATCTTTGGTATAGTCCCCTGTCCTTGTAGGTCCTTACATTCAGGGGTATGGCGGGGCCCTGTCCCGTCGTTGTTATTATGCAACTCTTAGAAGTGCAGAAAATCGTATGGCGAGTTTGTAAAGGATGTAGCTGTTCGAGTTCAAGTTTTATGTTTATATATATGCGGAAAGGCAACTTTTCTCGAAAAAGCTGTTTCTCACTTCATTTTGTTTCATGTTTTGTTTTATATTCGATTACTCGATGTATGTCTACTTGGGTGCGGGTAAGGCACGATCCACGGCCCGGGTTGGTCGTGACAAAAGTGGTATCGAGCGATTAATCCTCGGAAAGTGTCTGACCGTATCTAGTAGAGTCTTGATTATCGGTGTGTTGTGCACCACACCAATAATCGAGAGGCTATAGGATATTTAGGATTGGTTTCCATTCTTCTCACTCGAGATCGTGCCTTAGAGTTGTGTTATAAGTTGGACCCTCTAACGTATTTCTTTCCCTTACGATTATGCCTCGCGTAAAACCCGGGCCCGAAGGGCAAAGCGTGAGGAGGCTGAGTAGAATACGAGGAATTACGAGGGCTGAGACCAACCATCACACGAGGTGGTGCTTCATTCGAGGAGTTACTGCGCGCCGCGGCCAATGAGTCTAGCACGTGGCGATTCCTCTGCGGCCATGACATTTGAACCTTCAGTTCCGCGACCAGTAGCAGAAAGTATGGACTTCAAAGAGACGACCCTGTTACTAGCTATGGATTTAGCAACCAGAAAATATATTATGTACCGATTTATCACGGTTCTTGATGAGTATCTAAGAGAGGGTTGTGCAAGAGTAGCTCTTGATCGAGGCGTGAGCATGGCTGCGTCAGCTTATCTGCGCGGCGAAAGCGTAGGATCGGCGGGGTAACGAGATCGTGAAGAGGGCGAGCAGCGAGTCCTGGTAACTATCAAGGCGGACCTTCTCAGCAGCAGATTGGTTATGCGCCTCCGCCAGTGCAGAGTGGTCCTCCACAGACTTCAGGACGTTCGGGGTATGCCGGAGTTGGTCAGAACTCCAGGGCTTCTGGTTCACGGCTATACGTAGGTTCTAGCCAGTCGGGTTCAGTTTTCCCTCAGTGTTCACAGTATGGCCGGCGTCATCCCGGGGAATGTCGTCTTTTTGTTGGTGCTTGTTTTACCTGGGGCCGTCAGGGCCATGTGTCGAAAGGATGTCCTAGTATGAGGACTCGGCCGGTCGATTCGCAGTTGATGGTTCGGAGAGGAAGGGTGCTAGCTGAGAAGGCCACTCCCACCGGTGTGGCGTTGTGGTAGATGTCATTGTAGGAGTGTCGTGCTTCAATGACTTGTTATGCTTGCGGCCAGCGGGCCATTTGCGAGAAATTGTCCAGGCAGTGGCGCGGATGTAGAGACTCGACCTTGAGGATCGGTGGCTAGTTCATCACGCCTAGCTATCGCCCGGAAGCGAGGTTGATTAGAACGACAAAGGGGAGTAAAGCGGTAGATACAGGTATATCCTTAACCCTCTAGAGATTTGTGCGTGTGATAAGATGAGTATATCTTAAGTGTTATGTTCAGATAGCATTGTGTTAATTATGATTAGAAATCATGGTTAGTTAAAAGGGTATGATTGGGGATAGGGAAAGTGTGAGCCTTAGAACGTTATACGTAGAGACCTTAGAGGCAAGGCCATCTCGAGTAAAAGATTTATTTTTATGTTTGACCCTTATCGGAGTGCATAGTATACGTGAGATATATTTGTGTGATAAGTCCCTGAGTCGTGTGGAATGAAAGAGGGTAGTTGAGCTAAGAATGACCACTAGGTTTTCGTAACTAGATTAGTGAGATTTTTCCGGATCGGGGGAACAAGAGTTTTGCGCGATAGCGGGTCGGGTTGAGGATCGATCGCGGGTCAACCGCGGCTGTAATGTGGTGGGTCGATTCGAGGTGGTCCGCCCGGTGGTGAAGTCACGAGGTGTTAGGCCCAAGTTTAGTTAACCATCGTGCGCGTTCGTGGATGCGTTCGACCAGGAGTCGGGCCGATGAGGTCCGCCCCTCTGGTCTTTTATTCAAGACCGTTTACTCGGCGAGAGGTTATGCGAGATGTTATATCGGGGAAGGTTGTAAAGGCTGCACGAGGTGCCTACTTTCACCTTATGTGACGGTGGAGCCAGTTCTGGCTATTTCTTTTACGGAAGTTTTACCAGCGGGGTTAGGAACTCGAGGTGAGTCTCGATGCTCGTATTCGCCCTCGGGCGGTGTTTGGATTTCAAGGGTATTGTGAGGATTGTTGCCTCTGTTGAGGCGTTTATAGCTACCATTTGGTATTCGGATATCGCCTTATGGCGCCTTGTAGGGCGGAAGTGTAAGTTGTCGGTCGATTGGTTCGATGTTGGCAAGATTCGGATAGTTGGTTCATACTTATTTCCCAGGATGTGGATAGGGTGAAGCCTATCGGGAGAGGTTATTGGCGGCTCGAGTCAGCGAAGTCGTGCGGATGATCGGCGTCGACACTTGGAGTTCGGTGACGTCCGGTCTTTTATGTTGCTATGTTGGAAAAGTATCGGAGATCCATCCAGTGTTCCATTAATGATGACCAAGTTGGAGATAGTAACCCGGAGATTTTGAGGCGAAGCAATAACGAAATGTGGTAAGTTATGAGAAAGAGTTCGAGTGTGCGAGAAGATGCGACGAGTAAGGGAAGAAGCGAGCATGTGTTAAGAGCATAGATGTGATCATTTCTTTTGTAAAATGAAGGTGCGAAGGGAGTATATTTTAGACTTTGGGTGGGAGCTTTTGTTATGCTAGAGGTGATTCCTCGTGGACTGGGGTTAAGTAATTGCGCGTATGTTAATTTGTGGCCAGGTGTGGCATTGGCAACTTGTTTAAGTTAAGAGGAACTTATCATTATCTGTATCGAGAAGGAACATTCGGGACGAATGTTTCTAAGGAGGGGAGAATGTTATACCAGTATTTCAGTATATGCGTGAGGACGTCGTCAAAAGTTTAAGCCTTAAGTTAGGCAAGGGACGAAAATTTGTGCACAACCCCCGAAAAGAATTGTTTTTCGACGAAACGTTTTCCGGACTTTGCGAGGGGAAAATTACGGTTGCGACATTAATAATTTTTGCGGATTTTTCCGAGAGATGAAATATTTTTGTTACACCCCGTAAATTCGAGAAGATAAGATAAGTTGACAAACATGTGTTGGACGGATTTTGAGTCTACCTTGGAGTGTTGTACCCCAGTTGTTAAGTATTTTTTTTAGGTGTTTCAAAAGCCTAGTGTGTAGTCCGTTAAATCTAGTTCCCAACGCAACAAACCGTTCATCGATAGGACATCGGAGTCAAAAGTTATGGAAGTTTCAAGTTCGGTGCTTGATTAGGCAAGCGGTGGTTTCGGATCAAAGTGCAGCGCGGCTGCCGAATCTGAGGCATGGCGCGGTTGTCTTGAGGTTCGCAGGTTGCAGCGGCTGGCCGAATGCGGGCGCGGCGCGGAATGCGGAAATTATTTTACGAAGTGAGCGCCCGCGGCTGTGGCGGCGCGCCAAGGCGGGATTTTTGCGGTAAAGGTGAAATCGGGGATATTTTCGAAAATGACCCATGGGAGGGACAAGTGTCCCTCCCATCCTTTGACCAGAATAGGGTCTATTTTAGGGCCAAGTCTTGGAAGACTTGGCTATTTCATTCAAAACCCTCCCAATGAAAATCCTCTCCCTTCTAGATTTTTGAAGAAAACCTAGCCTAAGAGGAAATTGTTGGAGGCGGCAAGAAGTAAAGTGTGGGTAAACTTGTGGGGCTGGTGGGCGAGTTTGTGGAAAAGAAGTGGAAGAAAGGGGCTTTTGTGGGCTTCTCCAAGGTAAAGTTTCCCCTCTCTTGGATTTGAGTTAATACTTGTCATAGTAGTTTAGAATTGAGCAGAATTTTGTGATATTTAAGTTTGAATTTAGAAATGAGCACGAGGTTTATTATATATTAAGTTTGAATAGATTTGGATCTTGTTGTCTTGTTGGAAACCGAAATGGGCATGTTAGCCTTAAGATTGTAACTTGATTTGGTTACCAATTTAGTCGATCACATGTTTTAAAGGGAAATTGTAGTTGTTGAAGATGTCTAGGGCTAGATATCATGTTATACCTAAATAACTTGAATTGGAAAGGAATTAGGATTGGTTATATTGTTGGCCAAGAATGGCATGGAAAGTATTGGTTTTGTTTTATATTGTTGTGGGGCGGAATTTTCGTGTCTGTAAGGTGTGTAATCCTTTGTGGTTAGGTGAATTGTGTGCCTTAAATGTGGCGTTGGTTATTGAAATTCGGCCTTGAAAGAGGTGGCATAGTAAGTAGAAACAAAGGAAGTGCGTCAAATTTCCGTAGAATGTAGGGACCTTGCGCTTAGTTTATTCGTTCGAAGCTAGAGTTTGATAGGCGTTTATGACCACTTATAGGATTGAAATACTACGAGTAGCATATTACACTTAAGGGGATAGTATTGTGGAGCATTTTGCTAACCGTCGATAAATCGTCGCGAGGTATGTGATTCTTCCTATACTCTTCAGCATGACTATTTTTAAAATATAAATTGCGTTAGACTAACGTGTGTTAAAGGAATTTGATTTCCCTTATGTGTCTTGACTTGATATGAAGTGTAAAGGGTTCATTGTGTGGAAAAAGTAGTAAAGTCTTATCAGTTAATGCTTGAATTTTCGGTGAGTTAAAGAATGAGCCCTATTGGTCATAAATGTTTATAGTTGTAATTGGTTGGTTTAAAACATAAAGTGCTATAACGGTTTTATGGGAAGTTTGTTATAACCACTTTATGTAGGTAAAAAATGGTTTGTGATTTTCAAAAGATAAGAGACTTGACTTATAACTGACCTAATTGGTGTTGAAAAGTATAAAACCTCATTCGTGAGAAATGAATACTTAGTTTTTAAAGAGTAATGTTACATAAATTTCGGAAATGGAAATAAGAATCGAACAAGTCAATACAGCGTTAATAAAGGAAAAAGTAATGACAATTAATTATCTTAAAACCGAGAAACCTCCATCTGCATAGAAGCTAAGATAAGACAAAATTGTATTACATTTCTAGATCATGCATTTGCTCTAATAAGAATTATTGAAATCAAGTTGATTTTCTTAAAAGCTCAAAAGTAAGGAACTCGATTTCTAAAAGAAAGAGACTTAAGAATTTGAAGTGTTTTGGTTTAAAAGAAAGGCATGGTTCACTTTTGGAAAATAAAAGAATGGATTCATTATTAAGATTTAAATGGTAACTTGATTTTGGGAAAAGGAAGTAACTTGTTTTCAAATATTGAACTCCTTGTGATGGAAAAACATAAGTGGCTTGTTTATAAAAGGTAGAGTACCTTGATCTTAAAGGGTTAAATACTTGGGTTTTAATGGTATACTTGACGTTGTGGTAAGAAGTATGTATAGTACCTTGAGTTGTGTGTAACTTGTCTGCTTGTTGTGGTAGCCTTTGTTGTGCAAATGTTTGGTTGTGTGCTCTGAGTCTCTCGATGGAGAATTCGGCTATCCGGTTGATTGATGGACATGCGACACGTTGGGTAGCCCAGGTATGCTTCCATCATGTCGATCCTCTTGGACATCTTGACACGTTGGGTAGCCCGGGTATGCTTCCATTAGGAGTGTTATCTTGTTATTTGTTTGGACATCTTGACACGTTGGGTAGCCGCGGGTATCTTCCGATGAGTATCATCTTGTTATTTCCTTTGGGCATCTTGACACGTTGGATGGTCCACGGGTATGGGCCACTAGGATGGTTCCATGGCCATGCTTATCACCGAGGTGAGATCTTGGGGCATGCGGCCATTGTGCGGGTTAAATTCGGGTTGTATTTGAGTGATGATTTCACGGGCGTGAGTCACGACTTGACATGGCTTATATGTTGTGTCTTGTAGTTTGGTTATCATACATGTCTCCGCTTTATATAGACTATTATGATTTCATTCTGATATTTCTGATTCACATACTTGGTACTGTTGTCTTGACCTCGCCCGAGGCTGCGTTCATCTGCGAGTTGAGGTACATAGCTTGCCGATCCGCTCTCTTAGGATCATTTGTTCGATTCTCGGAAAGCTCCACGTCTCGGAAGCTTGTCACGTAGTACGGTTCCACAAGTAGTAGACTTTTGTTCATTCGGGGGCATGGCGGGGCCTGTCCGTCATTATGATTTTAAAATTCTTAAGTGCATGCTTTGTTGTGAAATTTGAGTTTGTAAGGATGTAACTGTTCAAGTTTTCTTTTATGTACAAAAGGTAACCGTTTGGGTTAGCCTGCTTTCTTATTTCACTGTTTTCTTTCTTGAGTTTTTATTTCCGCTGGTTTTTCTCTGATGTTGTATCACTAGGGTGCCCGGGGTAAGGCACCAGTCACGGGCCCGGGGTCGGGTCCTGACAATTTTAGACCAACGAGAGGGCGACACTTGTCACCCTCAAGTGGGCGGTCTAGTGGCCGATTGGTGAGCACGTTTTCTTCCATTTTTTGTGGCCTAAAACTTGGGTCAATGTTTGGAGTGATTTGTGGAGTAGATGGCTAGGGTGCACTTGTGCAAATCTTCACCCTCCACTTGCCCACCACTTGTCTTGATCTTGGCCATTGAAGGCCCTATAAATACCCTCTTAGTTGAAGGATTTCTTCGTCCTCAAATGACTTCTAAGTCTTAAAAATCCCTCCCTCCCCGTGTAGTAGTTTAAATGCCATACCCCTTCCCGGAGTTGCTCTCGTCCAAACATACCCCGCGGTAGAAAATACTCTCAGTATTGTTACTATTCAAAATACCTTGGCCCAAATACCTTGTATTATTCCAAGGTTACCCCTATACTAAAAGCCCAGAAATACTATTATACTTCCCTTCAGTCACAAAACGAAACCCTAGGGAAAAATCTTCATAGTTGGTTGAAGTATTAAGTAGAAGTTGTGTAGAACTTCTAAAGGTTTCTTGGAGCGGGTTGGAGCGCACAGAGTAGGAGCTAAACCTTGCTCAGGATCGACATTTAAACTTGGATAATTTTGGGCTTATCGAGGTAAATAATCCTATCCTTCTAGTGTAATTGGAAATTACATACTGTAGTTGTATAGAAATGAGTATAAGATATATAGAAGGATGGTATAAGAGAAGAGAATTGAATTGAAATCACATCAGAAGAATATTAAAGAAGAAGATTGTTTGTACTTACATAGAATTTGTATTCTGATGACTTGTGTAGTTTAACGGGTAGGAAGTGTTGCCCGATTTTCCGTAGAATAGAGAACCCTGCGCTTAGAATGTTCTCTGAGTAGTCTAGACGTTGATAGACGTATATGGCCTTTATAGGTTGAAAGTTCTGCGAGTAGCATGTTCTACTTGAAAGGTGGACAAGGCTAGCCGGGTTATAGCGGTGGAGCGTTTTGCTATTTGTCGATAATCGTCGCGAGGTATGTGATTCTTCCTATCCTCTTGAGCATGATATTTTGAAAAGAATATATATAGTACGATAGGCGTGCGTGTGTTAGCGAATGTGGTTTTACTTCGATGTCTTTTGACTTGAGTCTAAATAATAAGAATCTGAAGTATTTCAAAAGAATTAAGAATCGTTTTTGAAAGAAGAGTAATACTTGGTTTTAAAAGCTTAAGAGTTATACTAGCTTTATGGGAAGTTAGGTATAACTACTTAAGAGTGATAAAAGGCAGTTTACTTAATTGTTTTATGAAAGCCTTGTATGGATTTGAAATGAGAATAAGTATCGAACAAACCAACTGCGCTAATAAAGGGAGATGTATTGAATAATTAAGTATTATTAAAAACCAGTAGAAACCTCCATCTGCATAGAAGCTAAGATGAGACAAAATGATATTACATTTCCTAGATCATGGCTGCTTTAATAAGATTGTTATGAACAAGAATAACCTACTCACACATAAGGCATATGTTTCTCAAAAATTGTTTTAAAAAAGAATTATATTATTAAGTGATTAAGACTATGAACTACGAAACCTTTCGAAAATGAGAAACTTGAGCATTTGAAATTAGGCAAACTTGAACGTTTGGAAAAGAATGTTGTTACTTGATTTTACAAAGGGAAGTGTTTTGGTTTACTTAAAAAGATAGTCACTCTATTTTTATACTACGGGTATTGTGTGACTTTTGTGAAAGAAACGGATCTTTTAAAGAATTAATGTATGAAGTACTTTGGGGATAAAAACCCAAACTTGTTGACATGAAATAGAAAGTACCTTGTGTGAATAACTTGACTATGTTGGTTGGTGATAGCCTTGTAATACTTTCTTGTTGGTTTGATAAAGTAAACATGTTAGGATGCTACGTGTGTTAGTGTCTTGTGATGTTTGTGTAAGGGGGTTTCCACTTGTTGTGCTTATGTTGTTTAACGATAAGCCGTTATGATAGTATTGTACCACTCACCTCTTGACATGTTATACCGGGGGTTAAGCTGCCCTCCGATGCGGGTATACCTCATGCGGTCTATGTGACTATGATTCGAGATACCTCATGCGGGTCCCGGGACTATGCGAGCTCTGAGTTCGAGTTAGTGTGCGGTCTATGTGGCCATGCGGATGCGAGTCGGGGCGATCGGGAGTAGCTACCCTCGATGCGGGAATACCTCATGCGGGACTATGTGTGTGGCCTATGCGAGTGCGGGAAGTTCGAGTTAGAGCGCGCATTTGATCTGCAGGCGAGTGGCGGCCGATCATGGCGGTCTAGAAAGACCTCGTGATACGATTTTATGGCATTGTTGAGTGCTTGTAGGTTTTAGTAGTCGGCTATGCCTTGTACTTACCCGTCACGGTTTTATTATGACAGGTGGGACACAGTGATCATGTGTATTCCTTGGTGCTTTTATATCATGGCTGCGTGATGAAGAAGGTATTCCACGGGCATGATTGATGTTGTGGGCGTGAGACCCATAGTTATATTTGAGTGATGACTTTGGCGTGAGTCACGACTTGACATGGCTTATTTATTGTGAGCGTAGTTTGGTTATCATACATGTCTCTGCTTATATAGACTACTATGATTTCATTTCTGTATTTTCGATTTCACATACTTGGTACTGTTATCTCGACCTCCTTGGGGCTGCGTTCATCTGCGGTAGAAGTACACGATTGTTGATCCTCGCTCATAGGATCCGCATTCAGCGTTTTGGGAAGCTCCGTTTCTCCGGAGGCTTATCTTTGGTATAGTCCCCTGTCATTGTAGGTACTTACATTCAGGGGTATGGCGGGGCCCTGTCCCGTCGTTGTTATTATGCAACTCTTAGAGGTATGTAGTACTGTTATGGGCAGAGTTTGTAAAAGGGATGTAACTGTTCGAGTTCAAGTTTTATGTTTATATATATGCCGGAAGGCAACTTTTCTCAGAAAAACTGTTTCTCACTTCATTTTGTTTCATGTTTTGTTTTATATTCCGCTGATTACTCTGATGTATGTCTACTTGGGTGCCCGGGTAAGGCACCAGTCACGGGCCCCGGGTTCGGGTCGTGATAGGGTACTTCAACGAGAACAACCTAGGAAGGGGGGGTGTGTTTGTAGAGGCTTCAAGGGGAGGAGTTTGGGCGAGCTTTCAAGAGAGGGATTTTGAGACTTGGAAAATGTTTAAGGGATAAAGATTTAATCTTGCACTTGAGCGGTATTTATAGGACACTCAAGGGCCAAGATTAAAACATGTGTAAGGTGTAGATTTGGTTTCTTGTGCAAATGAAGTCTTCCACCAAGTGTCCACCACAACTTTGGGACATATGTCCACCATAACATTGGTACATGTCCCATGACAATAATGAGCCAAGTGGCTAACCACACTCCTCCAAACCTCCAAAACCGTCCATACCTAACGCTCATCAAAATAAAATGTCTTCAAGACTTGACTTGTTGACTTGGCCACTAGCCCATTCATTTCGTCCAACATGTACCCAAGGGTGACACATGTCGCTCTATTGGTCCAAAAATATTTCATCTCTCGGAAAAATCCATGATTCAAAAAACCGAAAACAAAGTGGGCCCATGGCAGTAAATTCCTCGTGGGCCTACGTGATCAATTAGGAAATATAATTCCATAATTCTCAATTATTCCAAAAAGTCCGAACATCGAATCAGGGAATCAATTCTATAAGCGAACCTTTCCTGAAAACGGAAACTTTTAGTGAAAAATCACGTCTTTCTTCCTTCCAAAATTCTGCCGTATTCTCAATGCGTCCTCATATACATACTCGGAACTACGGTGTAACATTCTCCTCATTAGAAACATTCGTCGAATGTTCCTTCTAAATCTCAAAACATACATGCGTAGGTATAGTCTTCACTCTTATACGAAACCAATTATGCCACTGCCATAATAACCAGCGCAAATACTTAAATCCAAGTTCACAGGAATCACCTCTAGCATCACAAGCTCCCACGAGGTCTAAAAGATACTCCAGCACCTTCACTTCACAAAAGAAATGATCAACTATCCTCTTAACACGTGCTTGCTTAACCCTTTACTCGCACATTCTCGTACCCAAACTCCAGTGTCGGCGATTATCCGCACTTACGCTGACTCGGTGTCAATAGCTTACGGATAGGCTTCACCTTATCCGCTGCCTGTTGTATCAAGTCTGGACCAACTATCTGAATCTTGCCAACATTGAACCAATCGGCCGTGACTACACTTCCGCCCAGCGAGGCTTCATAAGCGACATCAGAATCTTGAAATGGTAGTTATTATAATACTCATCCACGGAGAATAATCCTTACATACCTGCGAAATCAAAAACAAGCCGAGGTGAATGCAATCTTGAGACTACTTTGAGTTCCTAACCTCGCCTGGTAAAACCTCCATAAAAATAAATAGTTGTAAACTGGGCTCCACTGCCTGTCATAAAGTAGGAGTAGGAACCCCGTGCAGTCTTACAACCTTTCTGATATATAACATCTCGCATAACCTGTGCAGTAAGCGATCTGGCGAAAGACAAGATGGTGACCTCATCGGCGGGCTCTGGTCGAACGCATCCACGAACTTCGATGGTCATCTAAACTTGGGCCTAGCGCCCTCGTAACCTACCACTGGCGGGACCACTCGGCCCGACGCCATATTACGTGTAGGTTGACCGCGATCGGTCCTCAACCCGACCCGTTATCGCGCCAAACTCTTGTTCCCCGATCCGGAACAATCTCACTAATCAAGTCACGAAAACCTAGTGGTCTCGCAGCTCAACTACTTTTCACTCGTACCACTCGGGGACTTATCACACAAATATATCTCACGTATACTATGCACTCGATAAGGTCAAACATAAAAATAAATCTTTTACTCAAGATGGCCTCGCCTCTAAGGTCTCCACGTATAAAATTCTAAGGCTTACAATTTCCCTGTCCCCAATCTTACCTTTTTAACTAACCTTGTCTTCTAAACGCAATTAACACAATGCTATCTGAACATAACACTTAATCAAGATCATCATATCAAGCATACTAATCTCTATAGGGGTAAGAATATACCTGTATTAACTGCCTCACTTTCCCTTCGTCGCTCTAATCATAATCACCTTGCGTAGCATGCTATAGAAGGCGATGAACACCGCTTGACCGGTAGGCTCGTCATTCTACATGTATCCTCCACAGGGCGGTCTCGTCACATGGCCTTGATGGCCGCAGGTGAAACAAGCACCAGTAAAAAGACGACACTCCTCGAGATAACGTTTGCCGCATCGTGCACACTGAGGAAAACATGAGCCCGACTGGCTAGAACCCATGTATACCTGTGAACGAAGCCACGAGCTCGACCAGCTCGAATACGAGCGTCACGAAGGCGTGGAGGACCACTCTGTCTTGGCGGAGGTGCATAACTAACTTTCTTGCGGGCGGTTCGCCTCGAAAGTTACCAAAGGACCTGCTGTTACGGCCTGCCTGCTGATCTCGGTCATTCCGTCGACCCTCCGCTCCTCGCATCCAAGTGCATAAGCTGCGTGCGGGCAATGTCGTGGCTGAAGGGCTACCGAACAAGCCTCGCCAGTAGTCATCGAGCCGGTGGCGTGGCGGTGTACTCTGTCCTCATGCCGCTACTAGCGGGGGACATCTGAGCCAATGAGTCGAACTCAAGTTGTACTCCGAACCGTCGCCTCTCTGTCTCGGCGTAAATCTGTCGGCGTGCCTCCTCATGCGGAGGCAAGTGGTGAAATGCCTCAGAGAACTCGTCCCAAATAGGGAGACGCATGCTCCCGGGGCTCCCACGAATCAAACGATCGGCTGATTATCGCGCGACCCGATGCGAACCTAAGACCAGCGACTCGGTCTCGAAGCCTTGATCACTCATGATCGGTATGGCTGTCCGGATGAACTCCTGCGGATCATCCTCGGGCCTCGATCCATAAAACAACGGCGGCTGCAACTCGAGAAAGTCCGCGATCTCAAACTATCGCTCGGGTGAACTACGGGTACTACCGTCGGAATCACTGCATCGGCTTATCCTCGTGCCTTGCCACTATCTGTCCAATAAGGGCCATCTCCTTGTAACCCATCTCTGCTGCTCCGGTGTGGGATGGAGGCTCAGTCTTGTGGTCTCGATAGGGCCGTCGCTACTGCTCGCGACTCCTCTGCTTGCGCGCATACAGGCCACCGATTGCCTTGCGTGGAGCATAAGCGGCATAAAAGAATACGTTAGAGGTGTTATACCGATTGTTCCGGAGTATGTATGCGTAAGGAATACGTCAAAGTTTAGGCTTGGGCGATTTTTTTGGGCCTGACTCACAAAGCGAATAGTTTCCGGCGAAGCGTTTCCCACGACTTCGTAGGGTAAATTCGGCCATGCCATTTCTAATTTTTGCGGATTTTCCGAGAGGCGAAACATTTTGGACCAGCGGGAGGCGACACATGGCACCTCCGATTGATGGACTTCAAATCGTCCATTTGGGCCAATTGGACTATGATAACGCGTTTTTGTGCCTTGTGCACAAGTCGAGGAGTTGGTAGGATATTTGTGTATAGTTAATCCTCACCCTACACTTGCCTTGCACTTGTCTTAATCTTGGCCATTGGTTGGCCACTTCGACCTATAAATACCGCCCAAGATGAAGAGTTCTTCATCCACAAAGCTTTCAAGTCTTGAAAATCCTCTCCTCTCCCTTTGTAGCCTTTTAGTCCAACACCTCCCCTCCCCTTGTGAAGGCCCTTGGCGAATACCCCCCCTACAGCCTAGAAGTTTGGCAGAGGATCTACCCCCACCCTGTGGAAACCTACCTCCTTGGTAGAAAAGTTGCCTTCTTGTATTGTTATAATGCCCAAAATACCTAGCCCAAATACCTTAGTACTTAGTAGAAGTTGTGAAGAACTTCTAAGGTTTCCTTAGACATACAACTTAGGAGCAAAACCTTGCTCGGTGCGACTTTTCTAGGATATTATTGGGCTTACAGGGTAACTAATCCTAACCCTCTTTTGAATTAGAGAATACTTCTTGTAGTAGTATTAGAATAAGTATTAAATACTTAGAAGAATATCACGAGAATAGAATTGAGCTGTTACCACGATGAAGGGTTTAAAGAAGAATAATCAAATGTACTTACATAGAATTTGTTTTCACGATGAACTTATATAGCTCAGGGTAGGAAGTGCTGCCCAACTTTCCATAGAATTGTGGACCCTCTGTTTAGAATGACCTTGAGTAGTCTTTGATAGATATCTGTGACTATTATGGTGACTCTCTGCGCGACATATTGACTTAGCGGTGGTTTTATTTGAGAAGGTATGTGATTCTTCCTAAAGCATGATATTTTACAATATATATAGTACGGTGAGCGTACATGTGTTAACTAAAATATAACTACGGCAATGTCTTTGACTTAAGCTGAATAATACTTACGGCAATGCCTGGCTTAAGCTTTGAATAACACTTACGGCAATGCCTCACGGCTTAAGCTTTGAATAATAAAGATCTGAAAGCATTTCAAAGAATCTTGAATCATTTTTATGAAGAGAACTAATTGGTTTTAAGCGAAGCTTAAGAGTTATACTAGCCTTATGGGAAGTTAAGTATAACCACTTAAGATTGATAAAAGAAAGCAGTTTGCCTATGTGTTTATAACGGACTTATATTGAATTGTGAAAAGAATAATAAAATGGTTTGATAAGTAGACATGATATGATGCTATGTGTGTTAGTGTCTTGTAGCGTTTGTGAAAAAGTATTCTTGTTGTGCTTATGTTGTTTAACGATAAGTTGTTAGGTTAGTGTAACATCACTCACCTCTTGACATATCTGGGGTTAAGGCGCCTCCGTCACGGGGTAGACTCGGTGATGCAGGACCATGATTCGAGAATACCTCATGCGGGTCAAAGGGATCTATGCGAGCTACGGGAGTTCAGGTTAGTGTGCGGGGTTATACCTCATGCGGTCTATGTGGCCATGCGGACGACGAGTCGGGGCGATCTTAGAGTAGCTACCCTCGATGCGGGGTTATATACTATGCGGGCCTATGTGATTGGCCTATGCGGACTCTGAGTCGAGGATTAGGCTTGCATGGTGATACTACGGGCAATGGCCTGCTTGATCATTCCGACCTAGAAAAGACACATTCTGATTTACCTATTCTGCTCTTGTTTGTGATGTGGCACTATATGCGGTTTCCTTGGTTGTTTCATACATACTTGCAAAAGCTGTTTTTAAAATGATATGTTTCATTTAAGTATTTCTGATTTCATATACTTAGTACTGTTATCTTGACCTCCTTGGGGCTGCGTTCATCTGCATGGTAAGGGCAGCAGTGCTAGATCCACATTCTTAGGATCTACGTTGGTGTCGGGAGCTCCATCTTTTAGGAGGCTCTACTTTTAGATGCGATCTCACTGTTGTAGATAGTTTTATACGATCGAGGGTATGGCGGGGCCTGTCCGCCATAGTTGTATATTTCCTTAAGTGCTGTAGTCATGTTATGCGATGTCGGATGTAGCTGCTAAACCATGTTTATATATATATGCGAAAGCGATGTTTTCTCGCATAAAGCGTGTCTTATGTTATAAATTTGTTTCATGTCTTGCTTTATATTTCCGTGATTACTCGATGTATGACTACTTGGGTGCCGGTAAGGCACGATCCACGAACCTGGGCAGTGCGTGACAAAAGTGGTATCGAGCGATTAATCCTCGGAAAGTGTCTGACCGTATCTAGTAAGTCTTGATTATCGGTGTGTTGTGCACCACGATAATCGGAGGCTATAGGATATTTAGGATTGGTTTCCATTCTTCTCATTACGAGATCGTGCTTTAGAGGCGTGTTATAGGTTGGACCCTCTAACGTATTCCTTTCTATATGATTATGCCTCGCGTAAAGCAACCGGGCGAAGAGCGAAGCGGCGAGAGGCGCTAGCGAGACACCCAGTCACGAGGGCTCGGGCCCGGTCTATACGAGGCAGCGAGTTCTATGGCGCCGCCCGGCCAGCCGAACCACGGTACCCGCGCCTCGCATCCCGCGGCTGGGGCGGAGGTTAAGTCTGAGAGATGGCCCGACTATTGGCTAAAGTTGTGGCCCGTCACGAGAGAATTTGGATGCGGCGATTCGATTCGGCTCGGCGTCGGTCGCGCCGTGGTACACGAGGCGAATAGTTTGAGGCTACGAGATTTCTTGAGTTGTAGCCCGCGAGTTTTTGGTCGGCGGGAGGATGATCGCGAGGAGTTCATCCGTCGGCGAAGGATCGTGAGGATGATCAGGCCTCGAGAGGCAGTCTGTGACGCCGGTTCGCGTCGGTGCGTGATCCGCGATCGATTGGTTTGATTCATGGGAGTTATCCGGGAAACACGCGTCCCAGCTACGCAGGATGAGTTCTCGGAGGCTTTCCTCACTCACTTCTTGCCTCGCGGATGAGGAGGCGCGGTGATAGATTTTTACTGCGAGCGAGAGAGGGCCTTGTCGGGAGTACAATGTCGAGTTTGATTCATTGGCTCGATATGTCGGCATTGGTAGCGAGATATGGAGGATAGGGTGCACCTATGTCACGGGCTGAAACGACTATATGGCGAGTCATGTGCGGGTGTTTCTCTCCCGGTAGGTATGGACATTACCGCGTGCGAGCTCATGCTCTTGGATGTGAGGCGTAGAGACCGCGGGTTGTGACGGCGGCGAGAAGAAGGCGGGGCGAAGTCTTTTGGTGGCTATCGTGGTGGCGGCCTCGGCGGCGATCTGGGTGCACCACGGCCGGCCCGAGCACTCTGCGCCGTCCTCGGCCTGGCCGAGATATTGAGGCGAACCGGGGCCCGGGACTTGAGCGTCGAGGCGGCGGAGAATGCGGCGTCGGGAACCACCCGCCGGTGTGGCCGTCGGTAGATCCGCCGGGAGTTGTGAGTGCGGGAGTTTGTTTGATTGTGGCGGCGAGTCACTATGCGGCTTGTCAGACCAAGCGATCTTGATGGTAGAAGTCGACCTACGAGTTCTTTGCCAGGCTTCTTCATCCCAGCGATTACTCGCTGGAGGGCAAGGTACTCATGGGCCGGCGGTGTGGCAGAAGTCGTGGCGCGGGTCGATTCTAGCGGTCCTCGAACGCATTTATGTTTTGTCGGTAAGCGGGATCGGAGGCCTCACGATGTCGTCCACGGTACCTTATCGGTTCACAGGTTTGATGTTTATGCCTTGATAGATCGGGTTCTACTACATCTATATATCTCACTTGTTGCTAGTAGGATAGGGATAGAGCACGAGTCCATAGATCCTTTCGAGTAGCTACGCGATGGTGATTCGATGGTAGCTCGGCGGGTATTTAGAGCTTGTCTGTGACCGTTCTGATCGTCGGACCTGGCCCGAGCTTGATAGAGTTAGAGATGATTGACTTGGCGTGATCATGGGGATGGATTGGCTAGCTTCTTGCTACGCCAATGTAGGCTGAGAGAGAAAGTAATGCGGTTCGGTTTCTGAGGCGGTTGTTGAGTGGGAGAACGCGGTATCGTAGAGGGTAGGTTTATTTCTACTTGAGGCTAGGAAGATGGTGCGAAGGGTATATCTACCATCTCGTTCGGGTGTTTGATCTTTGAAGGCTGCGGTACAGATTTTGATCGATTCGATGGTCGTGAGTTCGGGCGTGTTTCGGATGACCTCCGGGTATCCCTCACGAGAGGAGATTGAGTTTTGTATTGACATATTGCGGACACTCGGCTATTTCCATTCGCCATACAGAATGGCTTTGCCGAGTTGAGAGAGTTGAAGAGATCGGCTTAGAGATTTCTTTGGAGAGGCCATCGGGCCTAGTGTGTCTTCACAGGAAGCGCGGTATTGTTCGTGAAGAAGAAGGGCGGGGCGCTGCGCATGTGTGTTGATTACGAGCGGTGAACAAGGTGACCATTAAAACGAATACCCCTTCCCGGGATTGATGATTTGTTCGACCGGTTGCGAGTGCGAGATGTTTCTCTAAGATTGATCTGCGATCGGGCTATCATCAGTGCGAGTCGAGAGAGGTGGATGTCCACAGATTGCATTCGGGACGATGCGGGCATTATGAGTTCGGTCATGTCTTTTAGGTTGACCAATGCTCGTGGTATTCATGGATTTGATGAACCGAGTGTTCAAACCATTTTTGAACACGTTTGTGATAGTGTTCATTGATGATATCTTGGTTTATTCTCGCTCGAGCGAGGAGCATGCGGAGCATTTGAGGCTGTCTTGTGCGGTTCTCGAGACCAGTGATTATCGCCAAGTTTTCCAAATGTGAGTTTTGGTTGACTTGATGGCGTTTCTTGGGCATATTATCGGGGTGATGGCATTCAGTGAATCTGGCGAATCGAGCGATCGGGGACTTGGCCTGAACCTCTTACTCCGGCAGAGGTTCGCGATTTTACGGGCCTTGCGAGGATATTATCGGTTCGTGGAGAAGTTTGCTTCTATCTGCACCGTTGACTAGGAGTGACTCGAGAAGCGGCCAAGTTTGATGGTGATGCTTGTGGCGGGGTTTCGATTCTTTGAAAGAGAAAGCGGCCGCCCGTTCTTACTCTTCCGGAGGTCGGATGGTTATGTCGTGTATTGTGATCGTCGGGCATCGGGTTGGGATGTGTGTTGATGCAGCATGGCGGGGTTATAGCATATGCATCAAGCGGTGAAGAAACACGGAGGAACTACCCGCATGATTTGGAGTTGGCGGTTTGTGATTCACGCTTTGAAGATCTGGAGGCACTATTTGTATGGGGTTGCGTGGATATTTTACAGACCACAAGAGCCTCGGTATATCTTGACGAGAGGAGCTGAACTACGGCGAAGGCGGTGGTTAGAGTTGCTTAAGGATTACGATGTTGATATCTGTACCACGGGGAAGGCCAATGTTGTGGCGGATGCTCTTAGTCGTAGGTCGATGGGAGCCTATCGGATGTGCGGCTAGAGAGGAGGACATGGTTGCGTGATTTGCACGATTAGCGAGCCTTGGTGTCCGTTTGATTGATTACGATAGCGGTGGGGTTAGAGTTCGTGAGGTTGCCGAGTCTTCCATCGTTGAGGAGGTGAAGAAAGCGATTCGAGGATCGGCTTTGATTCGATATCGTGATCTGACTCTTACGTGAGGCGAGGGTCCTTTTGAGGTAGCATTTTGATGGGGTGCTAAGGTTTGAGGCGGTGTGTGTTCGGATGTTTGAGGACTTGGCGAGTTCTTGGGAAGCACGCGTAGCGCGTTACTCTATCCATCGAGTCGACCAAGATGTACCACGACGCAGATCGTGTATTGGTGGGATGGCGAAGAGGGGCGTTGCGAGTTCGTAGCTCGATGCCGTGTTGTCGGCGGTGAAGGTAGAGCACGGAGGCACGGTGGTTTATTCTGAGCGATTGAGATCCCGACACGGAAGTGGGAGGTAATCAACATGGACTTCATCAGGATTACCTCGCACTTTTCGGAGAGACATGATTCTATATGGGTTATCGTCGGCGGTGTGAAATCAGCCCACTTTCTTCCGTCGGGGCGACTTTTGGTGAGATTATGCGGACTTTACATCAGAGATCGTCGGTGCATGGAGTCCTACCCGATCATATCGACGGAGGAGCCCGGTTCTGGCTAACCGGAGTCCTTCGAGGAGTTTAGGGGCCTTGAGTGAGCACAGTCGCATTTCATCCGCGAGCGACGGACGGGCGAGCGCACTTATCGGACTCTTGAGGATATCTGCGAGCCTATGTTATTGACCGATGGTAGTTGGGAGGATCATTTGCCTCTAGTTGAGTTCGCGTATAATAATAGCTACCACTCCGGTATTCGGATGGCGCCTTATGAGGCCTTGTATGGGAGGAAGTGCGGATCGCCTATAGGTTGGTTCGATGTGGGCGAGTGCGGCTAGTGGGACGATTTGGTGCAGACGATGGATAAGGTGAAGCTTATCAGGCGGCTATTGTGACTCGAGTCGGCGAATCGTATCACGGATCATCGTCGTCGGCATCTTGAGTTCGAGTTCATGATTGGGTTTTCCTAAAGGTGTCACCCATGAAGGGTGTGATGAGATTCGGGAAGAAGGAAACTCGACCCTAGGTACATTGGGCGTTTAGTTGTCGCGAGGTAGGCAAGGTTGCCTACGAGTTGGATCTGCCGTCCGATCTGGAGCGGTGCATCGGTTTTTCACGTATCTATCTTTGAGGAGATGTATCGGGGATCCATCTAGGTACACCGTTGGCGATGTCGGTGTGAGGGGTTATCGTATGAGGAGATTCCGTAGCGATAGTCGATCGTCGGAGTTAGGCGTCTGCGGACCAGGGCGTGGCTTCCGTCAAAGTCTTGTGGTGAGCGAGCTCGGGGAGGAGATGACATGGGAAGCCAGGAGGACATGAGGCGGAAGTATCCTCACTATTCCCCACCTCGAGATAAATTCACTTTCCTACTTGTAAATTTTAGTTATCGTTTACGCCTAAGTGTTGCTCTGTGGCGTGTGTGGCATTTACAAGCTGTTTAAGTTATGAAGAATCTTATCGTTAAGCGTCTTGGGAAGGAACATTCGGGACGAATGTTTCTAAGGAGGAGAATGTTATACCGTATTTCCAGTATATGCGTGGGGAATACGTCTGAAAAGTTTAGGCTTGGGCGATTTTTTTGGGCACAACTCACAAAAGCGAATAGTTTTTCGGCGAAGCGTTTCCACGGCTTTCGTAGGGTAAATTCGACCATGCCATTTCTAATTTTTGCGGATTTTCCGAGAGGCGAAACATTTTGGACCAGCGGAGGCGACACTTGGCACCTCCGATTGATGGACTTAATCGTCCGTTTGGGCCGAATTGGACTATGATGGCACGTTTTTGTGCCTTGTGCACAAGTCAAGGAGTTGGTAGGATATTTGTGTATAGTTAATCCTCACTACACTTGCCTTGCACTTGTCTTAATCTTGGCCGTTGGTTGGCCACTTCCGACCTATAAATACCACTTAAGATGAAGAGTTCTTCGTCCACAAAGCTTTCAAGTCTTGAAAATCCTCTCCTCTCCACTTTGTAGCCTTTTAGTCCAACACCTCCCTCCCTTGTGAAGGCCCTTGGCGAATACCCCCTACAGCCTAAGAAGTTTGGCGAGGCCACTGCTTAGCCAAAACCTACCCCTTGGTAGAAAAGTTGTCTTCTTGTATTGTTATAATGCCCAAATACCTAGCCCAAATACCTTAGTACTTAGTAGAAGTTGTGAAGAACTTCTAAGGTTTCCTTGGAGCATACAACTTAGGAGCAAAACCTTGCTCAGCGCGACTTTTCTAGGATATTATTGGGCTACAGAGGTAACTAATCCTAACCCTCTTTTGAATTAGAGAATACTTCTGTAGTAGTATTAGAATAAGTATTAAATACTTAGAAGAATATCACAGAATAGAATTGGTTACCACAGTAGAAGGGTTTAAAGAAGAATAATCAAGCTGTACTTACATAGAATTTGTTTTCTGATGAACTTATATAGCTCATGGGTAGGGAAGTCTTTGTGCCCAACTTTCCATAGAATTGTGGACCCTCTGTTTAGAATGACCTTGAGTAGTCTTTGATAGATATATGTGACTATTATGGTGACTCTGCGCGACATATTCAACTTGGCGGTGGTTTATTTGAGAAGGTATGTGATTCTTCCTAAAGCATGATATTTTACAATATATATAGTGCGGTAGGCGTCATGTGTTAACTAAAATATAACTACGGCAATGTCTTTGACTTAAGCCTGAATAATACTTACGGCAATGCCTCACGGCTTAAGCCTGAATAACACTTACGGCAATGCCTCACGGCTTAAGCCTGAATAATAAAGATCTGAAAGCATTTCAAAAGAATACTGAATCATTTTTAACAGAAGAGAACTAATTGGTTTTTAAACAGAAGCTTAAGAGTTATACTAGCCTTATGGGAAGTTAAGTATAACCACTTAAGATTGATAAAAGAAACAGTTTTCCTATGTGTTTATAACAGACTTATATTGAATTGTGAAAAGAATAATAAAATGGTTTGATAAGTAGACATGATATGATGCTATGTGTGTTAGTGTCTTGTAACGTTTGTGAAAAAGAGTATTCTTGTTGTGCTTATGTTGTTTAACGATAAGCTGTTAGGTTAGTGTAACATCACTCACCTCTTGACATATTACCGGGGGTTAAGCTGCCCTCCGATGCGGGGTAGACTCAGGCGGTCTGGGACCATGATTCGAGAATACCTCATGCGGGTCCAAGGGATCTATGCGGAGCTACGGGAGTTCCAGGTTAGTGTGCGGGGTTATACCTCATGCGGTCTATGTGGCGTGCGGACGACGAGTCGGGGCGATGCAGGAGTAGCTACCCTCGATGCGGGGTTATATACCACTGCGGGCCTATGTGATTGGCCTATGCGGACTACGAGTCGAGATTAGGCTTGCATGGTGATACTACGGGCAATGGCCTGCTTGATCATTCGCGGCCTAGAAAAGACACATTCTGATTTACCTATTCTGCTCTTGTTTGTGATGTGGCACTATGTGCGGTTTCCTTGGTTGTTTCATACATACTTACAAGCTGTTTTTAAAATGATATGTTTCATTTAAGTATTTCTGATTTCATATACTTAGTACTGTTATCTTGACCTCCTTGGGGCTGCGTTCATGCTGCGGTAAGCAGCGGCAGTGCTAGATCCACATTCTTAGGATCTCTACGTTGGTGTCGGGAGCTCCGTCTTTTAGGAGGCTCTACTTTTGATGCGATCTCCTGTTGTAGATAGTTTTTGTCACGACCGAACCGGGCGTATGGTGCCTACCGGGCACCAGTAGACATACATCCAGTAATCGGAACATAAAGACAATACATGGAACGGTGTAATAAGGCGATTGAAATAAGAAGCGGCTAACCAAGCGGTTACCTTGAATATATATATAAATAACAACTCTTTCAACATGAGCAGTTTAATCCTTTTTACAAACCACCTTGCCGGATTACTACGGACCTCTAAGAATGATACGACAATGATGGCGGGGCGGGGCCCGAAACCACAAATGTAAACACTTACTACGACGGGGACTATACGGCGATAAGCCTCGAGAAGCGGAGCTTCCCAACGCTGAAGCGTGACCACGAGCTAGGATCAACGGCGGTGTACCTCAACTGCGGCATGAACGCGGCCGAGAGGTCGATGACAGTGCAGTATGTGAAACTAAAAATACGTAAATGAAATCATAATAGTCTATAAAGCGGGAGACATGTATGATAACCAAACAACGATTCACAATAAATAGCGATCATGTCAAGTCGGGGACTCGCGCCTCAAAGTCATCACTCAAATATAACTATGGGTCTCAAGCCCATAACATCAATCATGCGTGGAATACCTTCCCTGCCGGCGATCTATGATAGAAAAGCACGAGAATACATGAACACGGGTCCACGTGTCCAAATAAAGCGATCTGGGGTAAGTGCGAAGGCATGGCCGACTACTAACACCACGGTACTAACAAGGTCATAAAGCGTATCATGATATCTGTCTGCAGGCCGCGTGATCAAAGCGGTCACTCGCGCGATATCAAATGTCGCGCGTCTAGCCTGGAACTTCGCGACTCGCGTAGGCCAACCTCATAGGCGCGTGAGGTATAACCCGCGTCGAGGGTAGCTACTCCGGCGTCGTCACGGACTCGCGATCGCGTAGCGCGTAGACCGCGTGACCATAAAGGCCGCGCACTAACGGAACTCCGTGGTTCGCGTGGATCCTGGACCCGCGTGGTATTCTCGAATCATGGTCCCGGACCGCTGAGTCTACCCGCGTCGGAGGCAGCAACCTCCGGAAATAAGTCAAGGTGAGTGGTACAATACCAACATAACGGCTGATAGTCAAACAACTTTAAGCACAATCGAGGGGAAAACCCCTTTACACTAACATCACAAGATACTAACACACGTAGCATCCTAGTATGTTTATGTTATACCCCGTATTTCCAGAGTATGTATGCGAGGACGTACGTACGAGAATACGGCAGAAAGATTGGAAAGGAAGAAGGAGGTAAATTTTTCCACGGAAAAGTTTCCGGTTTTTGTGAAGGAAAAAGGTTCGTTAATGGGAATTGGATTCCCGGTTGGTATTCGGACTTCTGGAATATTAGAGAATTATGGAATTTTATTTTGGAAATGGTCACGTGGGGCCCACGGGAGAAATTCTGATTTTGTGGGGCCACTTTGTTTTGAGATTTTGGCCATTGTGGATATTTTTGAAAAGCGTTTTTGAGCCATTAGGAGGGTGACACGTGTCACCCCGCCTGGTAATGGCGAAGTTACCTTTGTGCACGACAGGTTAGAGTCGTTTTCGGCCGAAGCGTTTGCGTAACTGCGAAGGAAAATTCCGGCTATGTCGTTTTGTATTTTTGCGGATTTTCAGAGGCGAAACGATACGGACCAGCGGGAGGGTGACATGTGTCACCTGCACAATGGAGACTAGTGGGCGGCTTGGCCGAGGTGAGGGCTTGTGGTGCTAGATATTTGTGTAGATATTTGTGAGGGTTTTAAGGAGTAGGGTCTAGGGTGAACTTGGCTTGATCTTGGCCTTACACTTGCCTTGCACTTGGCTAGATCTTGGCCATTGGTTGGCCTTTGGGTTTGCTATAAATACCCCCTTAGTTGATGAACTTTCTTCATCCAAAATCATTTTCAAGTCTTGAAATCTCTCCCTTTGTGAGTTGAAATCGTCCAAAGCCCTCCCCCCTTTGTGGAGCTTTGGTAGAGAGGCCCCACTTTGAGTGAGGCTTGGTAGTGGGGTACCCACTGCCTAGTTGTTTCGTATAATACCCTTGTTGTGGTATAGAAATACTCACTAGTATTGTTATAATTCCCAAAATACCTTAGCCTTGTACCATGTAGTATTCCAAAGATACCTCTTTCACGTAGAGTCAGGAAATACTACCTTTTGTCCTTTAGTCTCAGCCGAAACCCTAAGGAAATCTTCATCGTTGGTTGAAGTATGTGAGTAGAAGTTGGTTAGAACTTCTAAGGGTTGTTTGGAGTGGTTTGGAGCGCACGGAGTGGAGCTAAACCTTGCTCAGGAGCGACATTAAACTCGGATAATTTTGGGCGTATCGAGGTAATTATCTTGTCCCTCTATTGTAATTGGAAATTACATGTTTGTTAGAGTATATAGTTGAAGTATACTATATATGGAACTACTTAGTATTCGGCAATGTCTTTTGACTTAAGCCTGAAGAATAAAGAACTGAACTGTATTTACATAGGGTATGTGCGATAGACTTGTGTAGAATTGTACACGTCAGGTTAGGCGTGTAAACCCCACTGGTTGGCTTGGTAGCAGGCCTCGTTAGAGGAGGAGATTTCTGTTGTTGCGGGAGTCTTCTGAATTTTCTATAGAAAGATAGAAACTTATGTTTTGGGGTTAATAGACGTTTTGACCTTTATAGGTGAAAGTACTAAGAGTAGCGTATTCTACTCAAGGAGTGGAAAGGGCTAGCAAGGTTGTAGTACTTGGAGCATTTTGCTTATTGTCGATAAATCGTCGCGAGGTATGTGAACCTCTTCCTATCTTTTCTAGCATGATTGTTGTGAACTATGTAGTGCGGTGAGCGTACGTGTGCTAAGTGATTTGGTTGGTTTAAAACATAGGGTGTTATAATAGCTTTATGGGAAGTTAGTTATAACGACCTTATGTAAGTGAAAATGGTTTCTTGATGTTAGAAGTTAAGAGACTTGATCTTATAAGATAAGAGACTTAACTTATTTGTTTTAATGTGGATGTTTGTGTGAAACCTCATTCGTGAGTAATGAGTACTTGGTTTTAAAGGGATAATGTTTCTTGATTTGGGAATCGAGAATGTGTATCGACAGGACCACTGCGGCGTTAATAAAGGAAAATGTATTGAATAATGATGTATTTGTATTAAAACGGTAGAAACCTCCATCTGCATAGAAGCTAAGATGAGACAAAATGATATTACATTTTCTAGATCATGATGCTTTGTAATAAGATCGTTATAAACAAGAATAAACTACTCGCGTATATGACATATGTTACTCGATTGTTCTAAAAGGAATCAAGTGATTAAGTTTGAAACTATGAAACCATTTGAAAATGAGAAGCTTGAGTAATTGAAACTAGGCAAGCTGGAACTTAGGAAAGAATGTTGTTACTTGATTTTGAAAAGGAAGGTGGGTTGGTCATTCCAATACTACGGTATCGGGTGACTTTTATAAAAGTAATGGATCTCTTTTAAAAGAACTTAACGTATGTAGTACTTTGGGGTTAAAAACCGGACTTTGGCATAAAATGAAAGTACTTTGAGTTGTGTGAAACTTGCTATGCTTGTTGTTGTGAAACTTGCCTATGCTTGTGATGATAGCCTTTATTGTACAAGCGTTGTGTTTACGTGTTACGCGTCTCTCGATAGAAGTCGGTTGGTAGTTGAGAACTTACTTGGATGTCTTGCGGTGGCGGAGAAATTCCAGATGCGTTCACATTAATAGTATTATTGTTGTTAATCGCTTTGGACATCTTGACCACGATGTGGCGCGCGGGTATGCTTCCATTTGGATTCTTTGTCTTGTTGTTGGTCACATGGACATGCCTACACCGCGAGAATTCGGGGCATGTGGCCATGGGACATTGGTATTATTGTTGCATCATGGACATGTCTACCGTCTGATGCGGCATGCGGCACGTAATGCGAACTGATTGATGTTGTGGGCGTGAGACCCGTAGTTATATTGGAGTGATGACTGTTTTATGTTGTGAAGTGTAGTTTGGTTATCATACATGTCTCCTGCTTTATATAGACTAGTATGATTTCATTTCTGATATTATGCAGTTTCACATACTTGGTACTGTTATCTTGACCTCCTTGAGCTGCGTTCATCTGCGAGTAAGTACATCGGTCGTGGTTCCTCGCTCATAGGATCACGATTGAGCGCATTTGAAGCTCCGTTTCTCGGAGGCTTATCTTTTGGTAGGTGTTCCACTGAGTTGTAGGTTCTTGTACATTGGGGTATGGCGGGAGCCTGTCCGTCATAGTCATGTATATCTTAGAAGTGCAGTAATCTTGTTGTGGCGGGGTTGTAAAAGGATTAAAGCGTTCGGAGTTTTATGTATATCTTGAAGGCAAGCTGTTTTGGTTGCTTTGTTTATTCATTTATCTCTTGTTAAATGGCTCTTGTTTTGTGTTCGCTGATTTTCTACGATGTATGTATCACTAGGGTGCCACAGGTAAGGCACGATGCTTGAACCCGAGCAGTCGTTACAAAAGTGGTATCGAGCGATTAATCCTCGGAAAGTGTCTGAACCGTGTCTAGTAGAGTCTTGATTATCGGTGTGTTGTGCACCCATCTATAATCAGGAGGCTATAGGACATTTAGGATTGGTTTCCATTCTTCTCATTACGAGATCGTGCCTTAGAGGCGTGTTGTAAGTTGGACCCTCCGGCGTATCTCGTTTTTACGATTATGCCTCGCGCAGCAGCGAGCCCGAGAAGGGCAAAGCGAGAGTCTTTGCTAGTGAGATCTGAGAAGTGCGAGCGCGAGCGAGCGATACACAGGTTGTGCTTGACAGCCCGGGTTTAGCGCCGCCCGGCCTGTGAAGTTTAGAGCGCGGCGATGGTGATGAGACTCTGATGCACGAGCCTCGGTCCGCGATGCAGGCGGGAGATGGGTCACAAGAGATGGCGATTATTGGCGAGTTGTGGCGAGATATGAGGCAGTGAATCGGCGATTCGGTTCGATGCACCGATGGTTCACCCCGGCGAGATAGTTTGAGGCTCACGGGACTTTACGAGTTGTAGCCCGATTTCGTGGGTGAGGCACGAGGATGATCGCGAGTTCATCCGGCGATTCTGACGGATCATGCGGGTGATGAGGCTTGAAGCAGTCGTGACCTTTGGTTCGCATCGGCTGCGTGATACCCATGATCGATTGGTTTGATTCATGGGAGCTTTCGGGAGAGCATGCACCTCCGTGGTATGGGATGAGTTTTGGGGGCTTTCCTCACGCACTTCTTGCCTCCGCGCGATTGAGGAGAACGCGGTAAAGATTTTTATTCGAGACGAGAGGCGCTGTCGGGAGTACAATGTCGAGTTCGATTCTTTGGCTCGATATGTCCTGCGCTAATTGCGAATATGGAGGATAAGTGCATCGCTCGTCACGGGCTTGATGATTATATGGCGAATCTTGTGCGGGTGTTTCTCTTGGCCGGGCATGGACATTGCCGCATGCGAGCTCGTGCGCTGGGATGTGAGGCACGGAGGGTCGGCGGAATGACACAGATCAGCGAGAAGAGGCGGCGGCGGGGTCGCTGGTGGCTTCGAGGCGGACCGCCTAGCGAGCTAGTTATATACCACCGATGCAGTGGTCCTCGCGTCTTGAGGAAGCGGTCGGGGCTCGAGGTTGATTTTCGGCGAGCGGGGTGTTAACGGTGAAGCCACCTACCTCGTTGTGACCATTGTGGTAGACTCCATTTTGGAGAGTGTCGTGCTAGATTGGGAGTTTGTTTTGCATGCGGCCAGCGGGGCCATTTGCGAGGCTTGTCCGGACCAAGGGAAGCGCGGATGTTACGACTTCGACGCCGGGATCGTGGCTGGTTCATCACCTTCTGACTATGCGCCTGCGAGGCCTATGATTAGAGTGGAGCTGTAGCTTCAGGTATATCCTTACCCCTCTAGAGTTTTGGTATGCTGTTATGATGATCTCATTATTATGTGCTATGTGCGAATAGCGTTGTGTTAATTTTGAGTTAGAAAACATGGTTAGTTAGGAGGATAAGTATGGGGGCATGGTAAGTGTGAACCTTAGACTATGTCACGGCGAGACCTTAGGGGTAAGGTCGTCTTGAGTTAAAGATTTATTTTTGACCACTTATCGAGTAGTAGTATCGTGGGATTTATTTGTGTGATAAGTCAGTGGGTAGTGTGAGATGGAAGTGGTAGCTTTCATGATGTGAATTAGTAAGTTGTTCGGTCGGGAACGAGTTTGGCGGTTGTGGGTCGGGTTGAGGACGTGATCTGGGGTCAACCCGTAGCCCGATAAGGTGGGGTCGTTCTAGGTGGTCCCTCCAGGTGGTAGGGTCACGAGGATGCTAGGCCCAGTTTGTGTGACCAAGCGTATGAGTTCGTGGGCGCGTTCGACCAGAAGCGGTTCGTAAAGGCGGGAATGGCCTTAAGGAAGTTTGAGGTTAGTAAGATGACCAAGGTTGGAGGTAGTGACTCGGAGATTTTGAGAGCGGAAGTAATGGTGAAGTATGAGTGCGTCTTGGGAGAGTTCAAGTGTTCGAGAAGAGGCACGACGAGTAATGAAGGAAGATAACGTGTGTTATTTAGTGGCGGTATGGCGTTGACAACTGTTAGAGGAACTTCATCGATATCCGTCTTGAGAAGGAACATTCGGGACGAATGTTTCTAAGGAGGAGAATGTTATACCGTATTTCGGAGTATGTATGCGAGGGCGTGCGTGCGAGAATCTGTGAGAAAGATTGGAAAGGAAGAAGGAGTAAATTTTTCCACGGAAAAGTTTTCGGTTTTTGTGAAGGAAAAAGGTTCGTTAATGGGAATTGGATTCCCAAATTTGGTATTCGGACTTCCTGGAATATTAGAGAATTATAGAATTTTATTTTCGGAAATGGTCACGTGGGGCCCACGGGAGAAATTCTGATTTTGTAGAGCCACTTTGTTTTGAGATTTTGGCCATTGTGGATATTTTTGAAAAGCGTTTTTAGCCATTAGGAGGGTGACACGTGTCACCGCCTAGGTAACTTGGCGAAGTTACCTTTGTGCACTTTGCGGTTAGAGTCGTTTTTAACGAAGCGTTTGCGTAACTGCGAAGGAAAATTCCGGCTATGTCGTTTTGTATTTTGCGGATTTTTAGAGAGGCGAAACATACGGACCAGCGGGAGGGTGACATGTGTCACCTCACAATGGAAGACTAGTGGGGCGGCTTGGCCGAATTGAGGGGGCTTGTGGTGCTAGATATTTGTGTAGATATTTGTGAGGGTTTTAAGGAGTAGGGGCTAGGGTGCACTTGGCTTGATCTTGGCCTTACACTTGCCTTGCACTTGGCTAGATCTTGGCCATTGGTTGGCCTTTGGGTTTGCTATAAATACCCCCTTCGTTGGTGAACTTTCTTGATCCTGAAATCATTTTCCAAGTCTTGAAATCTCTCCTTTGTGAGTTGAAATCGTCCAAAGCCCTCCCCTTTGTGGAGCTTTGGTAGAGGCCCCACTTTGAGTGAGGCTTGGCCGTGGGGTACCCACTGCCTAGTTGTTTCGTATAATACCACTTGTTGTGGTATAGAAATACTCCTAGTATTGTTATAATGCCCAAAATACCTTAGCCTTGTACCTTGTAGTATTCCAAAGATACCTCTTTCACGTAGAGTCAGGAAATACTACCTTTTGTCCTTTAGTCTCAAGCCGAAAACCACAAGGAAATCTTAATCGTTGGTTGAAGTATGTGAGTAGAAGTTGGTTAGAACTTCTAAGGGTTGTTTGGAGTGGTTTGGGCGCGGAGTGGAGCTAAACCTTGCTCGGGGCGACATTAAACTCGGATAATTTTGGGCGTATCGAGGTAATTATCTTGTCCTCTATTGTAATTGGAAATTACATGTTTGTTAGAGTATATAGTTGAAGTATACTATATATGGAACTACTTAGTATTCGGCAATGTCTTTTGACTTAAGCCTGAAGAATAAAGAACTGAACTGAACTGTATTTACATAGGACTGTATTGCAGTAGACTTGTGTAGAATTGTACACGTCAGGTTAGGCGTGTAAACCACATGGTTGGCTTGGTAGCGGCCTCGTTAGAGAGGAGAGATTTCTGTTTGTTGCGGGAGAGTCTTTTGAATTTTCTATAGAAAGATAGAAACTTATGTTTTGGGGTTAATAGGCGTTTTGACCTTTATAGGTGAAAGTACTAAGAGTAGCGTATTCTACTCAAGGAGTGGAAAGGGCTAGCAAGGTTGTAGTACTTGGAGCATTTTGCTTATTGTCGATAAATCGTCGCGAGGTATGTGAACCTCTTCTTATCTTTTCTAGCATGATTGTTGTGAACTATGTAATACGGTAGGCGTACGTGTGCTAAGTGATTTGGTTGGTTTAAAACATAGGGTGTTATAATAGCTTTATGGGAAGTTAGTTATAACGACCTTATGTAAGTGAAAATGGTTTACTGATGTTAGAAGTTAAGAGACTTGATCTTATAAGATAAGAGACTTAACTTATTTGTTTTAATGTGGATGTTTGTGTGAAACCTCATTCGTGAGTAATGAGTACTTGGTTTTAAAGGGATAATGTTTCTTGATTTGGGAATCGAGAATGTGTATCGACAGGACCAACTGCGGCGTTAATAAAGGAAAATGTATTGAATAATGATGTATTGTATTAAAACCGGTAGAAACCTCAATCTGCGTAGAAGCTAAGATGAGACAAAATGATATTACATTTCTAGATCATGTGCTTTGTAATAAGATCGTTATAAACAAGAATAAACTACTCACGTATATGACATATATTACTCGATTGTTCTAAAGGAATCAGTGATTAAGTTTGGGAAACTATGAAACCATTTGAAAATGAGAAGCTTGAGTAATTGAAACTAGGCAAACTGGAACTTAGGAAAAGAATGTTGTTACTTGATTTTGAAAAGGAAGGTGGGTTGGTCATTCCAATACTACGGGTATCGGGTGACTTTTATAAAAGTAATGGATCTCTTTTAAAAGAACTTAACGTATGTAGTACTTTGGGGTTAAAAACCCGGACTTTGGCATAAAATGAAAGTACTTTGAGTTGTGTGAAACTTACTATGCTTGTTGTTGTGAAACTTGCCTATGCTTGTGATGATAGCCTTTATTGTACAAGCGTTGTGTTTTACGTGTTACGCGTCTCGATAGAGTCGGTTGGTAGTTGAGAACTTACTTGGATGTGCGGCGTGGAGAAATTCCGCAGTGCGTTCACGTTAATAGTATTATTGTTGTTAACGCTTTGGACATCGACACGATCGTGGCGCGCGGGTATGCTTCCATTTGGATTCTTTGTCTTGTTGTTGAGTCACATGGACATGCCTACACCGATGCGAAATTCCGGGGGCATGTGGCCATGGGACATTGGTATTGTTGCATCATGGACATGTCTACCGTCGCGATATTAGGGCATGCGGCCATGTCACGAACGATTGATGTTGTGGGCGTGAGACCCATAGTTATATTGGAGTGATGGTGTTTTATGTTGTGAGTAGTTTGGTTATCATACATGTCTCTTGCTTTATATAGACTAGTATGATTTCATTTCTGATATTATGCAGTTTCACATACTTGGTACTGTTATCTTGACCTCCTTGAGGCTGCGTTCATCTGCCGCGGTAGAAGTACATCGGTCGTGGTTCCTCGCTCATGGATCATGATTCAGCATTTGAAGCTCGTTTCTCCGGAGGCTTATCTTTTAGTAGGTGTTCCACTGAGTTGTAGGTTCTTGTACATTCGGGGTATGGCGAGGCACTGTCCGTCATAGTCGTGTATATCTTAGAGTGCATGTAATCTTGTTGTGGCGGGGTTGTAAAAGGATTAAAGCTATTCGGGTTTTATGTATATCTTTGAAGGCAAGCTGTTTTTGGTTGCTGTTTATTCATTTATCTCTTGTTAAATGGCTCTTGTTTTGTGTTCGCTGATTTTCTCTCGATGTATGTATCACTAGGGTGCCACAGGTAAGGCACGATGCGAGCCGGGCAGGTCGTTCTGATTTACTTATCAATCAACAAGAAAGTATTACAAGGCTATCACAAACCAACACAATCAAGTTATACACGAGGTACTTTCTACTATATGTCAACAAGTTCGGGTTTTACCCCAAAGTACTTCATACATTAACTCTTTAAAGATCGTTACTTTCACAAAAGTCACACAATACCCGTAGTTATAGGAAAATAGAGTGATTATCCTTTTAAGTAAACCAAAACACTTACCTTTGTAAAATCAAGTAACGACATTATTTTCCAAGCGTCCAAGTTTGCCTAATTTCAAATGTTCCGCGTTTCTTATTTTAGAAGGGTTTAGTAGTTCATGGTTTTACTCGTTTAAGAATATAATTCTCTTTTAAACAATTTGAGAAACATATGCCTTATATGTGAGTAGGATATTCTTGTTTATAACAATCTTATTACAATGACCATGATCTAGGAAATATCATTTTGTCTCATCTTAGCTTCTATGCAGATGGAAGTTTCTACTGGTTTTATAATACTTAATCTGTCAAAACATTTCCTTTTATTAACGCCGATGGTTTGTCGATACACATTCTGATTTCGAAATCGGTAAAACATTCTTAAGCGTTATACTAACTTCCCATAAAGCTAGTATAACTCTTAAGTTTTCAAAAACCAAGTATTACTTCTTCTTTCAAAATGATTCAAAAATCTTTTGAAATACTTCAAGTTCTTTATTAACACATAACAAGCGGTTATAGTTCAAATCGATTACCTTTTAAAAACCACAAGTATCTTCTTACCAACATAAAGTATTATAACCAACTTCCCATAAAGCCGTTATAACACTTTATGTTTTAAACCAATCAAATACATTTAGCATATGTCGTCTACCGTACTACATAGTTCACACATATCATGCTAGAAGAGATAGGAAGAGGTTCACGTACCTCGCGAGTATCGACTAATAGCAAAGCGCTCCAAGTACCTCAAACGCGGCTACTCCTTAAGCCAAGTAGATCGCGCCCGCGTAGTACTTCCACCTATAAGGCCACAGGCGCTTATTAACGTTAGTCTCTTCGTAGAATATTCTCTGAGAAAATTTGGCGACCTCCCCCACATGACGGCGTAAACTCCTCGCTTTATCGAGTCAGGCTATCAAGCCAACCGAGGTTATACATCTAACCCTAACAGTACAATTCTACTCCATGCTGCTACACAATTCTCTTAATACTGACCCTATGTAATTGATTCGGTACTTTTCTTCCGAAAAGGTTTCTTATTATTCAGGCTTAAGTCGAAAGACATTGCCGATAACTACGTTCAGTTCTATATATAGTATACTTCAACTATATAGTCTAACAATCATGTAATTTCCAATTACAATAGAGGGACAAAATATTTACCTCGATAAGCCCATAATTATCCAAGTTATAATGTCGATCCTGAGCAAGGTTTAGCTCTACTCGTGCGCTCGACCGCTCCAAACAACCCTTAGAAGTTCTAACCAACTTCTACTTATAACTTCAACTACGGGTGAAGATTTACTTAGGGTTCGGTTTTGTGACTGACGGGAAGTATAATAGTATAACTGGGCTTTTTGTAAAGGTATAACCTTAGAATACTACAAGGTATATGGCTAAGGTAATTTGGGCATTATAACAATACTTTTGATAGTATTTTTACCAAGAGGGGGGGTGTTTTATACGAGACAACTAGGCTAGGGGAGGGTGCCCACGGCCACACTACTAGGAGGGGAGAGGGCTCTCGGCCAGGGGAGGAGGGGCGAGAACACCGCTTTCAAGGGAGGGAGGATTTCTAACACTTAGGAAATATTTGGAATGGATGAAGAAGTCATCCTAAGGGGGGGTATTTATAGTATAAGCCAAGGCCAACCAATGGCCAAGATCATGCCAAGTGCAAGGCAAGTGTAGGGCCAAGATCTTGCCAAGTGCCCTTAACCAACTAACACACAAATATCCTACCAACTCCATGACAAAATAGGCACACTTTGGCCACCCTTGGCCGCGAGGTGTTCCAATGAGAGGGTGACAAGTGTCGCCTCTTGTTGGTCCAAAATGTTTCGTCTCTCGGAAAAATCCGCAAAAATAAAAATGACATAGCGGAATTTTCCTACGAAAAGTGGAAAGCGTTTAGTCGAAAAACGACTCTAATCGGGTGTTGTGAACAAAAACAATTCGAAGCCTATTTGAAGTTCGAATTTTTCTCGTCGTCCCCACGTACATACTGGAAATACGGTATAACATTCTCCTCCTAGAAACATTCGTCGAATGTTCCTTCTAAGTCTCAAAACAAGCGTGCTTGATATAGTCTCCACTACTATACTTACGAGAATCAATCACCGCCACACGCGCCACGAAACAACTTGCGCAACTACCTCCGTCCAAGTCCACGAGAAACACCTCTAACATCGCCTGAAATACCTCTTCCGGGTCTAAAATATACTTCCTTAGCACCTTTTCTTCACAAAAGAAATGATCACATCTCGATCGCCATACATGCTGCTTCTTTCCTTACGTGCCGTACCTGCTCGTACACTCGAACTCCTTCTCATAACACCACATTTCTGTTACCGTTTGATTCCCAAAACTTCGGGGTTACTATCTCTAAAGTGGATACCACTTTTGTCACTATGTCGCGAGCCTTGCTCCGACGACCAACAAATGGTGCCAGGGCTGCTTGCGATCCACGAGGCATGCCCAGCGGCCGCTTCTCGGGATGTGCCATACGGAGAGCCACGGTTCGGAGTCTGTTCCGTGGTAGAGCTCTGGCCTCTTTATACGCTCGGCCGAACATAACAATCGAAAACCGGATGTCTTGCCTCCTAAGTCGGACGGCAAAAGCTAACATATAAGCGACTGGCCTATTCTTCTCATGAACTCAAAAGGCCCAAAGTAACTCGGGCTAAGTTCATACATTTCCAAAACTCGTCACACCCTGTCAGGGTGGTACTTTCAAGAAGGCCAAGTCGGCACGAACTCTAGCGTCGTCGCCGATTATCATACGATTTCTACGGCTGCGGAACCTCTTCTAGACAAGCTTTACCTATCCACGATCTGTTTGGAACAAGCTGAACCAACTATCGAATCTTGCCAACATCGAACCAATCGGCCGTGACTTACACTTCCGCCCTGAGGCCTCGTAAGGCGACATTCGAAAAGCGAAATGGTAGCCTAAACACTCCTCACGAGACAACAATCCCACGACTACCTCTGAAATACACACCTGGCGGCGAATGCGGTCTGAGACTCACTGAGTTCCTAACCTTGCACGTAAAACCTCGAGAAAAAGCGGTAGTAACTTGGGCTCCATGCGTCTTAAGGTGTAGGTAGGCACCTCGTGCAGCCTACAACCTTTACGATGTAACCTCGCGCATAACCCTCTGCGAGTAAGCGGTCGCGCTAGAAGACAAGATGGTGACCTCGCCGGCCCGACTGGTCGAATCGTCCGCGGTCGTCTGTTGGTTAACTAAACTTGGGCTAACACCCTCGTGACTACCTCGGCGGGACCACCTGGCCCGACCCGCGCCAAACATGCGGCGGGTTAACCCGCGGCATAGCCTCAACCGGCGGCGACACGCAAAACATTAGCTCCGATCCGGAACAATTTCACAAATCACGTTACGAAAACCTAGCGGTCTTCTTAGCTCGACTACCTCTTTCATTTCACACTACTGGGGACTTATCCCACAAACATAGCTTACGTGCACTATGCACTCAGATAAGTCAACCATAACACTACACCTTTACTCGAGATGGCCTTACCTCTAAGGTCTCTACGTATAAAACTCTAAGGCTCACACCTTCTCTATCCCCAAATCTTACTTAGTTAACTAACGAAGATTTCTAATCACGATATTAACAGCTGCTATCAAAACATAGCACTTATAATATACCCGTCTTATCACACATCTGAACTACAGAGGTTAAAGATCTATCTGTAACCAACTGCTTTACTCCCTTAGTCGTTCTAAACAAACGCCCGTGAGCGCATAGCTAAGGAAGGTGACGAACTACCCACCGATCTGAAGTGAGTCCTCCTGCGGGGATACTCTCTCGACATCGGACCACGGCGGTCATAGGTACAACGATTACCAACTAAAGGCGACATTCCGGGATGGCGTGCATGCATCTGTGAGCCGGAAGATGCGGAGCTCGACCAACCCCTGCATAACCCGAGCGTCACGAACCCGTGGAGGACCTCTGCTTTGGTGGATGTGCATAATCTAATCTGGCGGTGGCGACTTGCCTCGAAAGTTACCAAAGGACGCTTCTGCTCACGGCCTCTTACGTTGTCGCCATTAACCCGTCGATCTCTACGTTTCTCGACTGCTGCGCATAATCCGTACAGGCCATGCTCAAGCCTGGCGAAGAATTACTCGCGAGAACCTCTCTTAAATAGTCATCAAGACTCGCGGTTCATCGGTATACTCTCTGGTAGTCAAATCCATAGTTAATGTGAGGTTGTCTCTTGGCAATCTATATTCTCTGTTCGATGCGTGGGCGAAGGTTCAAATATCATGGCGCGATAGGAGCGCGCCGCGTGCTAAACTCTGCTTTGGGGCTAGTGGCGTCGCAAAACTCCCGAATGAAGCACCGCCCGGTGATGATTGGGCGTGTGCCCACGTAACCCTCACGAACTCGACTCGCGGCTCCTGTTTGCGCGCCTCACTGGGCGGGTTGCCTACGCGGAGGCATAGCGGTGAGGAAAGAAATACGTTAGAGGTCCAACTTACAACACGGCTCTAAGGCGCGATCTCGAGTGAGAAGAATAGAAACCAACCCTAAATATCCTATAGCCTCACGATTATTGGTGTAGTGCACAACACACCGATAATCAAGACTCTTGGATACGGTCTGTAGACACTTTCAGAGATAACACGGCTTTGATACCACTTTTGTCACGACCGAACCGGGCGTGGTAGTGCCTACCGGGCACCAGTAGACATACATCAGTGTAATCGGAACATAAAGACAATACATGGAACGGTGTAATAAGGCGGTGAAATAAGAAGACATGCTAACCAAAAGCGGTTACCTTGATATATATATAAATAACAACTCTTTCAACATGAGCAGTTTAATCCTTTTTACAAACCACCGCCTGCGGTACTACGGACCTCTAAGAATGATCGACAACAATGGCGGGACGGGGCCCGCCAAACCCACGAATGTAAACACTTACGACGGGGACTATACGTGATAAGCCTCGGAGAAGCGGAGCTTCCCAATGGCTTGTGACCACGAGAGCTAGGATCAACGGCGGGTGTACCTCGACTGCGGCATGAGCGGCCCCGAGAGTCGATCTGCAACAGTGCAGAGTATGTGAAACTAAAAATCGTAAATGAAATCATAATAGTCTATAAAGCGGGAGACATGTATGATAACCAAACAACGATTCACAATAAATAGCGATCGTGTCAAGTCGAGGACTCGCGCCTCAAAGTCGTCACTCAAATATAACTATGGGTCTCGAGCCCATAACATCAATCATGCAGTGGAATACCTTCGCCGCCAAAATGATCTATGATAGAAAAGCACCAAGGAATACATGAACACGGGTCCCATGTGTCCAAATAAAGCGATGCGGGGTAAATGCGAAGGCATGGCCGACTACTAACACCAGCGGTACTAACAAGGTCATAAAGCGTATCATGATATCTGTCTACCGTCACATGATCAAAGCGGTCACTCGCGCGATATCAAATGTGCGGCGTCTAGCCACGGAACTTCCGCGACTCGCATAGGCCAACCTCGTAGGCCGCGAGGTATAACCCCTTGTCGGTGCTACTCCGGCGTAAATCACGGACTCGCGATCCGCGTAGCGCCACATAGACGCGTGACCATAAAGGCGCGACACTAACACGGAACTCCGTAGTTCGCATGGATCCACGGACCGCGTGAGGTATTCTCGAATCATGGTCCCGGACGCTGAGTCTACCCGCGTCGGAGGCGACTTAACCTCGGGAAATAAGTCGAGGTGGTGGTACAATACCAGCATAACGGTGATAGTCAAACAACTTTAAGCACAATCGAGGAAAACCCTTTACACTAACATCACAAGATACTAACACACGTAGCATCCTAGTATGTTTACTTATCAATCAACAAGAAAGTATTACAAGGCTATCACAAACCAACACAATCAAGTTATACACACGAGGTACTTTCTACTATATGTCAACAAGTTCGGGTTTTATCCCCAAAGTACTTCATACATTAACTCTTTAAAAGATACGTTACTTTCACAAAAGTCACACAATACCGTAGTTATAGGAAAATAGAGTGATTATCCTTTTAAGTAAACCAAACACTTACCTTTGTAAAATCAAGTAACGACATTATTTTCCAAGCGTCCAAGTTTGCCTAATTTCAAATGTTCACGTTTCTTATTTTAGAAGGGTTTAAGTAGTTCATAGTTTTACTCATTTAAGAATATAATTCTCTTTTAAACAATTTGAGAAACATATGCCTTATATGTGAGTAGGATATTCTTGTTTATAACAATCTTATTACAATGACCATGATCTAGGAAATATCATTTTGTCTCATCTTAGCTTCATGCGGATGGAAGTTTCTCGGTTTTATAATACTTAATCTGTCAAAACATTTCCTTTTATTAACGCTGCATGATGGTTTGTCGATACGTTCGATTTCGAAATCGATAAAACATTCTTAAGCGTTATACATAACTTCCCATAAAGCTAGTATAACTCTTAAGTTTTCAAAACCAAGTATTACTTCTTCTTTCATGATTCAAAAATCTTTTGAAATACTTCAAGTTCTTTATTAACACATAACAAGCGATTATAGTTCAAATCGGTTACCTTTTAAAAACCACAAGTATCTTCTTACCAACATAAAGTCATTATAACCAACTTCCCATAAAGCCGTTATAACACTTTATGTTTTAAACCAATCAAATACATTTAGCACGTATGCGTCTACCGTACTACATAGTTCACACATATCATGCTAGAAGAGATAGGAAGAGGTTCACATACCTCGCGGCAGTATCGACTAATAGCAAAACGCTCAAGTACCTCAAACCGCCTACTCCTTAAGCCAAGTAGATCGCGCACGCGTAGTACTTCCACCTATAAGGCCACAAGGCGCTTATTAACGTTAGGTCTCTTCATAGAATATTCTCTGAGAAAATTTGGCACTTCCCCATGACGGCGTAAAACTCCTCCTTTATCGAGGCGGCTATCAAGCCAACCGGGGGTTATCATCTAACCTAGGTACAATTCTACTCCAGTGCTACACAAGTCTCTTATGTCTGACCCTATGTAATTCTGATTCGATGCTTTTCTTCCGAAAAGGTTTCTTATTATTGGGCTTAAGTCGAAAGACATTGCGATAACTACGTTCGATTACTATATATAGTATACTTCAACTATATAATCAACAACATGTAATTTCCAATTACAATAGAACAAGATAATTACCTCGATAAGCCCATAATTATCCTAGTTTAAATGTCGATCTGAGCAAGGTTTAGCTCTACTCAGTGCGCTCAGGCCGCTCCAAACAACCCTTAGAAGTTCTAACCAACTTCTACTTATAACTTCAACTACGGATGAAGATTTACTTAGGGTTGGTTTTGTATTGACGGAAGTATAATAGTATAAGCGGGCTTTTGTAAAGGTATAACCTTAGAATACTACAAGGTATATGGCTAAGGTAATTTGGGCATTATAACAATACTTTTGAGAGTATTTTTACCAAGAGGGTGTTTTATACGAGACAACTAGGCTAGGGGAGGGTACCTCACGCCACACTACTAGGAGGAGAGGGCTCTCGGCCAAGGGGAGGGGAGGGCGAGAACAACTCTTTCAAGGGAGGTAGTATTTCTAACAATTAGGAATTATTTGGAATGGATGAAGAATTCATCCTAAGGGGTGTATTTATAGTATAAGCCAAGGCCAACCAATTGCAAAGATCATGCCAAGTGCAAGGAAAGTGTAGGGCGAGATCTTGCCAAGTGCCCTTAACCAACTAACACACAAATATCCTACCAACTCCATGACAAAATAGGCACACTTTCGGCCACCCTTGACCGCCCGAGGTGTTCCAATGAGAGGGTGACAAGTGTCGCCTCTTGTTGGTCCAAAATGTTTAAATCTCTCGGAAAAATCCGCAAAAAATAAAAATGACATAGCGAATTTTCCTACGAAAATGTGGAAGCGTTTGTCGAAACGACTCTAATCGGGTGTTGTGAACAAAAACAATTCGGCCAAGCCTATTTGAAGTTCGAATTTTTCTCGTCGTCCCACGTACATACTACTGGAAATACGGGTATAATAGTTTTATCTGATCGAGGTATGGCGGGGCCTGTCCGCCATAGTTGTATATTTCCTTAAGTGTAGTCATGTTATGCGATGTCGGATGTAGCTGCTAAACCATGTTTATATATATATGCGAAAGGCGATGTTTTCGCATAAGCGTATGTCTTATGTTATAAAGCTTTCATGTCTTGCTTTTATTTCCGATTACTCGATGTATGACTACTTGGGTGCCGGTAAGGCACGATCACGAATACTGGGCGGGTGACAAGAGGGGTCCAACTTATAACACAACTCTAAGGCACGATCTCAGAATGAGAAGAATGGAAACCAATCCTAAATATTCTATAGCCTCCTGATTATTGGTGTGGTGCACAACACACCGATAATCAAGACTCTACTAGATACGGTCTGTAGACACTTTCCGAGGATTAACTGCTTTGATACCACTTTTGTCACGACCCGATCCGGGGCCCGTGACTGGTGAATTACCCGGGCACCCAAGTAGACATACATCAGAGTAATCAGCGGAATATAAAAACAAGACATGAAACAATTATAGAATGAGAACAGTTTATCAAGAGAAGATTTGCCTTTCGGCATGTATATATACATAAAACTTGAACCCGAACAGTTACATCCCTTTTTACAAACTCTGCCCACAACAGTACTACAGACCTCTAGGAGTTTTAACAACAATGGCGGGACAGGGCCCACGCCCCCGAATGTAAGTACCTACAACGACAGGACTATACCAAAGATAAGCCTCGGAGACGAGCTTCCCAAAGCTTGAGCTGACCCTAAGGCGAGGATCAACAAGCGGTGTACCTTTACTGCGGCATGAGCGGCCCCAAAGTCGATCTGAGTACAGTATGTGGCGAAAAATCAGTAAATGAAATCATAACAGTTTATATAAAACAGGAGACATGTATGATAACAAACTACAGTTCACAACATAAAAGCAGTCATGTCAAGTCAGGGACTCACGCCCTTAAAGTCATCCCTCATGCCCGTGGAACTCCTTCCTCACTGCCGGCAGTCTAGGTATAAATCGTATGATACGTATAACATGTCTCGGCCCATCCCATGGGACACGAGGTGGAATCGTGCGGTATACGTGTCGGCCCATCCCGGGACTCGGTAAAGAATCGTATGGAATACATGTCCCGGCCCATCTCATGGGACTCGGTAAAGAATCGTATGGAATACATGTCCCGGCCCATCTCATGGGACTCGGTAAAGAATCGTATGGAATACATGTCCCGACCCATCCCATGGGACTCGGTAAAGAATCGTATGGAATACATGTCCCGGCCCATCCCATGGGACTCGGTAAAGAATCGTATGGAATACATGTCCCGGCCCATCCCATGGGACTCGGTAAAGCATCGTATGGAATACATGTCCCGGCCCATCCCATGGGACTCGGTAAATAATCGTATGGAATACATATCCCGGCCCATCCCATGGGACTCGGTAAAGAATCGTCCATAACATTTAAACCCTTTTTAAGACAGATTAAGACAATACCATGCCTTTATTTTAAACCAACACATTTTCCCTTTTTTAAGGTCAAGTAACAACATTCTTTTCCAAAAGTTCAAGTTGCATGTTTTTAAATACTTAAGTCTCTTATTTTCGAAAGATTTCATAGTTCATAGTCCTAGTCACTTAACAATGTAATTTCTTCTTTTAACAAAATTGAGTAACATATATCTTATGTGTGAGTAGTTTATTCTTGTTTATAACATCCTTATTAAAGCAGCCATGATCTAGGAAATGTAATACAATTTTGTCTTATCTTAGCTTCTATGCAGATGGAGGTTTCTACTGGTTTTAATATAATTAATTATTTGTTAATACATTTTCCTTTATTAACGCTGCAGTGGTTTGTTCGATGCTTATTCTCATTTCCGAAATCAATACAAGGCTTTCATAAACAATTAAGTAAACCGTTCATTTTTATCTCTCTTAAGTCGTTATACCTAACTTCCCATAAAGCTAGTATAACTCTTAAGCTTTTAAAACTAAGTATTACTCTTCTTTCAAAAATGATTCATAATTCTTTTGAAATACTTCAAGATTTTTATTATCTAAAACTCAAGTCAACAGACATCAGAGTAAAACCCTTTTTAGTTAACACACGTACGTCTACCGTACTATATATATATGTATATCAAAATATCATGCTCAAGAGGATAGGAAGAATCACATACCTCCTCGGCGAAATCCACCTGCCAAGTCGAATATGTCGCGCGCAGAGTATCAACCTATAATAGTCAAATACGTCTATCAACGTCTAGACTACTCTGTAGAATATTCTAAGCAGAAGGTTCTCTATTCTATGGAAAATTGGGCAGCACTTCCCTACCCGACAAACTACACAAGTCTACTGTAAATACAGTCCTATGTAAGTACAGTTCAATTCTCTTCTCTTATACCATCCTTCTATATCTTATACTCAAATCTAAACTACTCTTATATGTAATCTCCAATTACAATAGAAGGACAAGAGTATTTACCTCGATAAGCCCAAAATTATCCAAGTTTAAATGTCGATCCTGAACAACGTTTAGCTCCTAATTTGCACGCTCCGATAGCTCCAAGAAACCCTTAGAAGTTTCTAAACAACTTCTACTTAATACTTCAACCAACTTATGAAGATTTCCCCAGGGTTTCGTTTAGTGACTAATGGATATAAGGTAGTATTTCTGGGCTTTTAGTATAGAGGTAACTTTGGAATACTATAAGGTATTTGGCTAAGGTATTTTGGGAATAGTAACAATACTTGGAGAATATTTTTCAACCAACGGAAGTACTTGGCGAGAACAACCTAGGAAGGGGGTGTGCTTCGGTCGAGGCTTCACAAAGGGGGAAGGGGAGTTTGGACGAGAGCTTTCAAGAGGGGGAGAGGGATTTTGAGACTTAGAAAATGTTTAAGGGATGAAGATTTAGTCTTGCACTTGAGGGGTATCTATAGGACACTCAAGGGCCAAGATTAAAACATGTGTAAGGTGTAGATTTGGTTGCTTGTGCAAATGAAGTCTTCCACCAAGTGTCCACCACAACTTTGGGACATATGTCCACCACAACATTGGGACATATGTCCCCCACAACAATGAGCCAAGTGGCTAACCACTTGCTCCTCCAAACCCCTCCAAAACCGTCCATACCTAACCCCACTCATCAAAAGAAAATGTCTTCCAAGACTTGACTTATTGACTTGGCCACTAGCCCATTCATTTCGTCCAACATGTGCCACCTAAGGGTGACACATGTCGCCCTCCTATTGGTCCAAAAATATTTCATCTCTCGGAAAAATCCGCAATTCCAAAAAAAAACGAAAACAAAGTGGGCCCCACAAACCGTAAATTCCTCCCGTGGGCCCTACGTGATCAATTCCGGAAATATAATTCCATAATTCTCAATTATTCCAAAAAGTCCGAACATCGAATCTGGGAATCCAATTCCTATAAACGAACCTTTCCTCACAAAACCCGGAAACTTTTCCGTCGAAAAATCACATCTTTCTTCCTTTCCAAAATTACTGTCGTATTCTCGTACGTACGTCCTCACATACATACTCTGGAACTACGGGGTGTAACAGTTGTTCTAAGGGTCTCAAGTAGCGGATTGAAGTGTCTTGAAGAGGCTCTAAGTTGCTAAGGAGCGACTTCGGATTTGGAGTTGGATTAAGATTCGTTGAGGTATAATCTTGTCTCTTAAAAAGTGTTACAAGATTATATATATTGTTTGTTGTTAGCTTTACATATTGCTAGCATAAAGTTTATATGTTGAAGGTTGATAAGTATTATGGATTGATTGAGCCTTAAATCCGAAATGTCATTTAGGCCATGTGAAGTTGGATTACAATTTAGTCGTTTATTAGAATCGTCGCATGCTACTTACTTAAAGATTATAGTAGTTATAATCGATTGCGACTTGATATCATGTATTGCTAACAACTTGGATTGAAATGGAAATTGGATAAGAATTGGTATTGTTGTACTCAATGTGGCCGAAATTGGACTTGTAGTTGTATTAGTTTGATATCTATTGTGGGGCGGAATTTTACACGTCTAGTAGGCGTGTAATCCCCTATTGTTAATTGCATTGATTGGGCCTTAAATGTGGCGTGTTTGGTTATTGTATTCGGCCTTGAAAAATGTGGCAAAGTAAGTAAAAACAAAGGAGGTGCTGTCCGATTTTCCGTAGAATTTAGCGACTTTACGCTTATAATATTCTACGTTTGAAGTAAGGAGTTAATAGACGTATTGTGGATATTATAGGTTGACATACTACGGGCGGGATATTGTACTTGGAAAGTGGTTTGACCCGACGAGGTATGTAGAACTTTCCTATCTTTTGAGCATGACTAGTTGTACGTATATAGTACGGTAGACGTACAAGACATTGATATCCTTTACTAGTTTTATGAATAACCAAGTCGGGTGAGTTAGGAGATTAACTCGCTCCTTTGAAAGTATTAAGGATGTCTTAAGTTTTATTAAAGTTAAGGGACTTGAAGAGTTTTAAAGTATGTGATACTTGTTCCGTTTTAAACGTATAAGTCCCTTGGATAGGAAATTGTATTTGGCTAATGTATAAAGTGAATATAACGATTTTATGGGAAGTTGGTTATATTTGCTTTATGGAAAGATAAATGGCTTGATTGTAATGAAAAGGCAATTTGATTTTAAGGCATCAATTGCCTAAGGTTTTATAAGAAAAGGAGTCACTTGATTTAGAAACCTAACTTTATTTCTAAAGGTATTGTGACTTGTCTTGAAAAGAAATTTTGACTTGATACTACGGTTAATAGTATCGTGGAAGTTTTATATGAAAGAAAGTCATTTTTTTTAAAAGAGTGGAAGTATGTAGTACTTTGGGTTAACTTCCCGGATCTTTAAAAAAAAGACATGTTAGTGCCTTAAGTAAACTAAAATGAGAGTGTATGTGAACAAGAATAATAAGAAGTTAGGGGATTCTTAACTTGCTTATATATTGTATGATAGCCGGTTTTGTGCTAGTGGTATATTATTCATTACGGGGTCATTCCCCGGGTTTGTGGCATTTGCATATTCCATGGATTTGCTACCCACGATGCGAGGAATACCTCATGCGAGTCCGCAAGGGCTTATGCGGGTGAAATAGTCCGTGCGGTGAGTCACGCCTATCGAGGAATACCTCATGCGAGTCCGTAAGGGGCTTACGCGGGTGAAACAGTCCATGCGAGGAATACCTCATGCGGGTCCACGCGACCTATCACGGGTGAAATAGTCCCAGGAGTAGGGTTGCTTAATGATACTGCGGGCGGGTGGCACTGCTTTTATCGTGATCTTCCTATTGTATATTGTAAGTATACTACTATTTTCTCTCATTGTTAGTTATGCTCAGTGTTCTGTAATTTGATTATCATACTTGTCTCCGGCTTTGTTTTAAACTATGATGTAATTACGGTATTTTCGATTTTACATACTTAGTACATATTGTGTCTTGACCGACATCCTCGGGGGCTGCGTTCATCCGCGAGAAAGGGTGGCGGTGGTGGATCCTCATTCTTAGGATCACTTATCGACGTCGAGCTCCATTTCTCGGGAGGCTTGTCTCTTTTAGTACTGTCTTTCCCCGATGTTGTAGATTTATGTACATTCAGGTATGGCGAGGCCTGTCCGCCATCTGTTATTCCTAGAGGTGCGTATTCACATATGTGTTTGGGGTGTAAGAACGAGTTATGCAGATTGTACTTTTGATTATGTTTATATTATGGAAGCGGCCTTATCGGCCAGCTTTGTGATGTTTATTGTTTACACATGTGTTTATGTTGTGTATGTTCATTGCTATTCTCGATGTATACGAGCAGGGTGCGGGTAGGGCACGATCGCGATCCGGGGGTCGGGTCGTGACAAAAGTGGTATCAGAGCAGTTAGTCCTCGGAAAGTGTCTACAGACCGTGTCTAGTAGAGTCTTGATTATCGATGTGTTGTGCACCACATCTATAATCAGGAGGCTGCAGGACATTTAGGATTGGTTTCCATTTTTTATCTCTCTAAAGATCGTGCAATAGAGTTGTCTTATTAGGTTGAAACCTCTCTGACCTAGTCTTATGTAACAGTTATGCCTCACGGAGGCGTCGGGGCCCGAAGGGCAAAGCGGCAGGAGGCGCTAGCGGTATCTGAGAGGGTTACGAGGACTCGAGCACGGACTATGCCTGGGGTAGTAGGCGGGTCGGCGAGTTCAGCCACGCCGGCAGTATTAGAGGAGAGAGCGGCAGTAGCTCCAGAGGTTCCGTGCGAGCCTCCACCCGCGGTGCTGAGTATAGAGACTACGGGAAGCAGATCCGGTTATTGACCAAGATAGTAGTAGCCGGCGGCAACATGAGCAGCACCACCCAGAGCCGACGGTTTGCGGATTCGGGATTTTTTGGGTTGTCATCCACCCGAGTTTTATGGTTCGAGGTCTGAGGAGGATCCGCAGGAGTTCATTCGGCCTACAATGGACTATGCGAGTTCTTAGAGCTTGAGAGGCAGCGTTATTCTAGCCTCTTACCGGTTATGCGATAGTGCGTTGAACTGGTTTGAGTCCTGGGAGCTGTCGAGAGGTGAGGATGCTCTTCCAGCTGTTTGGGAGGAGTTCACAGAGGCCTTCATGGATCACTTTTTGCCTCCTGAGATGAGGAGAGCCCGTGTAGATAGATTCTTGACCTTGAGGCAGAATGGGAGGACTATCGGGAGTATAGCACGAGTTTGACTCCTTGGCAGCATCGCACACCATTGTAGGCGACATGGCGGATAGAGTTCATTGTTATGTAATGGGGCTAGACCGTCATATGATTCTCGCCGCAGGGTGGCTCTTCAGCCGGTATGGACATTGCGAGATGCAGCCTATGCGCGAGGATAGAGGATAGAGAGGAGGACCAGATTGACTCATGCCGGCCCAAGAGGCGGGGCAGTGATGTCTCGGGGCGATTTGGCGGGCGGCCTCGTGACCGGGTCCACATTCCGGCCCGGCCGAGTGCTCCGTCACGGTTTTCGGCGGGAGGTCCGATCGGCCAGTCATTCGGGAGCGGTCGGGGCTCGGGACTTGAGGTTTCGAGGAGGCATAGATCGTCGCCGATCGAGACCACCCACATCTCGGTGTGCTCGATGCGGTAGATCTCACCCGGGCGAGTATCGTGTTCCTGCAGGAGCTTGTTACTCTTGTGGCCAGCTGGGCCATTTGAAGAGAGATTGTCCGTCTAGAGGCAACATGGGTGGTACGGTGCAACCGACAGGATCTGTTGCTGGGTCTTCTTCTTCTTCTGTGGTTATGCGCCCCGGAGGGCAGGGTGCTCACGGACCGGCAGGCCGCGGCAGAGGTCGTGGTGGTGGTTCCAGTTCTAGCGGTCCACAGAACCGCATATATTCATTAGCCAGCCAGATCGGGAGGCTTCCCGCGTAGTCGCGGTACATTATTGATTTCAGGCTGTGATGTATATGCTTTGATAGATCCAGGTTCTACCTTGTCCTATGTGTCCCCTCTTATTGCGGGTAGAATCGGGATAGAGCCGGTGTCGATAGAGCCTTTTGAGGTAGCTACGCCAGTGGGTGATTCGGTGTTAGGCGGCGGGTGTATAGAGGTTGTCAGGTGTTTATTCTGATCGTCGGACCTTGCAGACTTGATAGAGTTGGAGATGGATTTTGATGTCATTATGGGTATGGGTGGTTGGCTTCTTGTTATGCCAACGTTGGTAAGAGACAGTTGGTTCGGTTCAGTTTCTGGCGAGCCGATTATCGAGTGGAGGGCAACACGGCGTCGCCGGTAGGTTTATTTCTTACCTCAAGGCTAGGAAGATGGTGCGAGAAAGTACATCTATCATCCGGTTCGGGTATTTGATACAGGCCGAGTGCAGTTCTTGATCGATGCCGATGGTTAGGGAGTTTTCAAATGTGTTCCCAGATGATCTTCCGGGTATCCCTCCTGAGAGAGAGATTGAGTTTTGTATTGACACGTTGCCAGACACTCGACCTATTTCCATTCCGCCATACAGGATGGCACCTGCTAAGTTGAGGGAGCTGAAGGACCAGCTGAAAGGTTTGCTGGAGAAAGGCTTTATCAGGCCTAGTGTATCTCTCTGGGGAGCGCCGGTTTTGTTTGTGAAGAAGAAGGATGGGACGCTGCGTATGTGTGTTGATTCTGACGGTGAATAAGGTAACCATTAAGAATAGGTACCCCCTCCCCAGGATTGATGATTTGTTTGACCAGTTGCAAGGTGCGAGGTGTTTCTCCAAGATAGACCGGTGGTCTGGTTATCATCAGGTACGAGTTCGAGAGGCAGATATCCCAAAGACTGCATTCAGGACCCGGTATGGGCACTATGAGTTCAGGGTTATGTCTTTCGGTTTGACCAACGCTCCAGCGGTATTTATGGATTTGATGAACCGGGTGTTCAAACCATTTTTGGATACATTTGTGATAGTATTCATTGATGACATCCTGGTTTATTCGCGGACAGAGCAGGAGCATGCAGATCACTTGAGGAGTATGGGATTCTCGAGTCGGCGATTGTCGCCAAGTTCTCCAAGTGTGAGTTTTGGTTGGCCTCAGTGGCATTCCTGGGGCACATTATTGGGGCTGATGGTGTTCGGGTGGATACGGCAAAGATTGAGGCAGTCAAGTCTTGGCCGAGACCTACTACTCCGACCGAGGTGCGCAGTTTCTTAGGGCTGGCAGGTTATTATCGTAGGTTTGTAGAAGCGGTTGCTTGATTTCAGATTTATTGACTAGGTGACTCGGAAAGCGACCAAGTTCCGATGGGCGAGGCTTGCGAGAAGGGTTTCCGATTCTTGAAGGAAAGGTTGACTACTGACTCGGTTCTTACTCTTCACGAGGGTTAGAAAGTGCGTGATCTATTGTGATGCCTCGGGTATCGGGCTAGGGTGTGTTTTGATGCGGCATGGCAAGGTTATAGCCTATGCTTCCGGCGATTCTGGAAGCATGAGAGGAATTACCCTACCCGACTTAGAGTTGCGCGATTATTCATGCCTTAAAGATTTGGAGACATTATTTATATGGGGTTCATGTGGATGTTTATACAGACCACAAGAGCCTCCAGTATATCTTCAGCGAGAGGAGTGAACTGCGGCGAGAGGCGGTGGTTAGAGTTCTTTGAAAGATTATGATGTCGACATTCTATACCATCCGGGAAAGCCAACGAGTTCTTGATGCATTGAGTCGTAGATCGATGGGAGCACAGAGGTGCGGCTGAGAGGCGATACATGGTTCGTCAGATCCACCAGCTAGCGAGCCTTGGGGTTCGATTGATCGATGCCGACGATAGTGGGGTACGGGTTCGTGAGGTTACCGAGTCTTCCATCATTGATGAGGTGAAGAGGCGACAGTTTGAGGACCCAGTGTTGGTCCTGTATCATGATGCAGCTCTTCGGGAGGAGAAGAGTCTATTCGAGGTAGCGCCTGATGGGGTGCTAAGATTTGAGGGCCGGTTGTGTGTTCCCGATGTGACAGGGCTTCGTCAGCAGATTTTAGGGGAGGCGCACAGTGCTCGTTATTCTATTCATCCGGGGTCGACCAAGATGTACCATGACCTCAGATGTTTGTATTGGTGGGATGGCCTGAAGAGGGACGTGGCAGGTTTTGTTGCACAGTGTCCTAATTGCCAGCAGGTCAAGGTCGAGCACCAGAGGCCCAGTGGATTATTGCAGTCTATTGAGATTCCGACTTGGAAGTGGGAGGTGATCAACATGGACTTTGTTACAGGGTTACCTCGTACTCAGAGGAAGTACGACTCCATTTGGGTTATTGTTGACAGGCTGACGAAATCAGCCCATTTCCTTCGATCGGGGCGGCGTTTTGGTGAGGACTATGCGATTGTACATCGAGAGATTGTGAGGTGCACGGTGTCGGTGTCGATTATATCGAGATAGAGAGCCCGGTTCGGCTAACTTCGGAGGTCTTTCGAGAAGGGATTAGGGACACAGTGAGTCTCGGACAATATTTCATCCTCGGTCGACGGGCGGCGAGCGTACTATCCAGACACTTGAGGATATGCTGCGAGCCTGCGTGATTGATTTCAGGGGTAGATAGGAGGATCATTTGCCTCTTGTAGAGTTTGCTTATAACAACAGCTATCATTCCAGTATACAGATGGCGCCATACGAGGCTTTATATGGGCGGAAATGTAGGTCGCCGATTGGTTGGTTCGGCGTGGGCGAGTGCGATTAGTTGGCGGACTTGGTCGGCAGGATGTGGATAAGGTGAAGCTTATCCAGGAGACTGATAGCGGCTGTAGTCGGCGAGAAGTCATATACGGATAATCGGCGTCGGCATTTGGAGTTTCAGGTAGACGATTGGGTCTTCTTGAAGGTGTCACCCATGAAGGGTGTGATGAGATTCGGTAAGAAGGGAAAACTCAGCCCAAGGTACATTGGGCCCTACCAGATCGTCCGTAGAGTGGGCAAGGTTGCCTACGAGTTGGATCTGCCATCAGAGTTGGAGGCGGTACATCCGGTCTTCCATGTTTCTATGTTGCGGAAGTGTATCGGTGATCCAGCGAGAGTTTTCCCTACTAGTGAGGTCCAGTGTGGAGGGTTATCGTATGAGGAGAGTCCCATAGCGATACTCGATCGCCAGGTCAGGCGACTGCGGACCAAGGATGTGGCTTCCGTCAAAGTCTTGTGGAGGAATGATAACCGAGAGGAGATGACTTGGGAAGCGGAGGAGGACATGTTGAGGAAGTATCCTCACTTATTCCCTATACCTTCAGGTAATTTATCTTCCCTTACTTGTCAAGTTTTATTTGAAGTATTTCTTTTACTAAATGCTTTTATGTGGCCATGAGTGGCATTATTGGTAGGTCGGGGTTGTGAAAGGAAACTATGTCGCTAATTATAAGTTTGACTCCGAAAGAGCATTCGGGGACGAATGTTTCTAAGGGGGGAAGAATGTTACACCCCGCAGTTTTTTTCAGGACATGTTTTAAGAACGTACGTAAGAACTCACAAGTGTTAAGATTTGAGACTTGTAAAAAATTTATCGGAATTATGAAATTATCGGAAAACGTATTATTGTGACGAATGGGAGGGCGACACGTGTCACCCCCCCTTATGGTGCCTTGGACGAAAATAGGCAAGGGCAAAAGGGTCATTGGACCTTTGTTAGCAAGACAAGTCTTGCAACTTGAAAGCTTGAGAGAATTGACTTGGTCAATGGGACCACAACACTTGATATTTAACAAGAGCTCATCCAAACCACCCATTTGTTTACATCTTGACCCTTCATTGTGCTATTTAATACTACTAGTAGCAAGACATAGTCCAACACTTAGCCATATTTTCAAGAATTTCAAGACTCCATTTGAGGAGCTCTCGGGTTCACTCCAACAAGAAAGAAAAAAAATTTGTTTCTTGCCCATTAAGCTCCACACTTTAAACCAAGGTTCATGAGTGTATTGTAAGCATATCTCAATAGAAAAATCTCAGAAAAAGATAGTTTTCGGGTTAGTCGCAAAGCGAAAACCTAGTTGTCTTTCTAGGTTTTGTTTGGAAGTTTGAAGGAACTTTGTTGGTGTTGTTCTAAGGGTCTGAAGTAGCGGATTGAAGTGTCTTGAAGAGGCTCTAAGTTTCTAAGGAGCGACTTCGGATTTGGAGTTGGATTAAGATTCGTTGAGGTATAATCTTGTCTCTTAAAAAGTGTTACAAGATTATATATATTGTTTGTTGTTAGCTTTACATATTGCTAGCATAAAGTTTATATGTTGAAGGTTGATAAGTATCATGGATTGATTGAGCCTTAAATCCGAAATGTCATTTAGGCCATGTGAAGTTGGATTACAATTTAGTCGTTTATTAGAATCGTCGCATGCTACTTACTTAAAGATTATAGTAGTTATAATCGATTGCGACTTGATATCATGTATTGCTAACAACTTGGATTGAAATGGAAATTGGATAAGAATTGGTATTGTTGTACTCAATGTGGCCGAAATTGGACTTGTAGTTGTATTAGTTTGATATCTATTGTGGGGCGGAATTTTACACGTCTAGTAGGCGTGTAATCCCCTATTGTTAATTGCATTGATTGGGCCTTAAATGTGGCGTGTTTGGTTATTGTATTCGGCCTTGAAAAAGGTGGCAAAGTAAGTAAAAACAAAGGAGGTGCTGTCCGATTTTCCGTAGAATTTAGCGACTTTACGCTTATAATATTCTACGTTTGAAGTAAGGCGTTAATAGACGTATTGTGGATATTATAGGTTGACATACTACGGGCGGGATATTGTACTTGGCGAGTGGTTTGACCCGACGAGGTATGTAGAACTTTCCTATCTTTTGAGCATGACTAGTTGTACGTATATAGTACGGTAGACGTACAAGACCTTGATATCCTTTACTAGTTTTATGAATAACCAAGTCGGGTGAGTTAGGATATTAACTCGCTCCTTTGAAAGTATTAAGGATGTCTTAAGTTTTATTAAAGTTAAGGGACTTGAAGAGTTTTAAAGTATGTGATACTTGTTCCGTTTTAAACGTATAAGTCCCTTGGATAGGAAATTGTATTTGGATAATGTATAAAGTGAATATAACGACTTTATGGGAAGTTGGTTATATTTGCTTTATGGAAAGATAACTGACTTGATTGTAATGAAAAGGCAATTTGATTTTAAGGCATCAATTGCCTAAGGTTTTATAAGAAAAGGAGTCACTTGATTTAGAAACCTAACTTTATTTCTAAAGGTTTTGTGACTTGTCTTGAAAAGAAATTTTGACTTGATACTACGGTTAATAGTATCGTGGAAGTTTTATATGAAAGAAAGTCATTTTTTTTAAAAGAGTGGAAGTATGTAGTACTTTGGGTTAACTTCCCGGATCTTTAAAAAAAGACATGTTAGTGCCTTAAGTAAACTAAAATGAGAGTGTATGTGAACAAGAATAATAAGAAGTTAGGGGATTCTTAACTTGCTTATATATTGTATGATAGCCGGTTTTGTGCTAGTGGTATATTATTCATTACGGGGTCATTCCCCGGGTTTGTGGCATTTGCATATTCCGTGGATTTGCTACCCACGATGCGAGAAATACCTCATGCGAGTCCGCAAGGGCTTATGCGGGTGAAATAGCCCCATGCGGGCGGGTACTGCCTATGCGAGGAATACCTCATGCGAGTCCGTAAGGGGCTTATGCGGGTGAAACAGTCCCATGCGAGGAATACCTCATGCGGGTCCACGCGACCTATGCGGGTGAAATAGTCCCAGGAGTAGGGTTGCTTAATGATACTGCGGGCGGGTGGTCCTGCTTTGATCGTGAGCTTCCTATTTTATATTGTAAGTATACTACTATTTACTCTCATTGTTAGTAAGGCACAGTGTACTGTAATTTGATTATCATACATGTCTCCGGCTTTGTTTTAAACTATGATGTAATTACAGTATTTTCCAGTTTTACATACTTAGTACATATTGTGTACTGACCCCTGTCCTCGAGGGTTGCGTGCATGCCGCAGGAAAGGGTAAGCAGGTGGTGGATCCTCATTCTTAGGATCACGTATCAGACGTCAGAAGCTCCATTTCTCCGGAGGCTTGTCTCTTTTGGTACAGTCTTTCCCTGATGTTGTAGATTTATGTACATTCAGGGGTATGGCGGGGCCCTGTCCACCGTTGTTATTCTGAGGTATGTATTCACATATGTGGTTGAGTAGAAGCGAGTTATGCTGATTGTACTTTTGATTATGTTTATATTATGGAAGGCGGCCTTATCGGCTAGCCTGTGATGTTTATTGTTTACACATGTGTTTATGTTGTGTATGTTCCGCTGCTATTCTCTGATGTATACCTGAACGGGGTGCCCAGGTAGGGCACCAGTCGCAGTCCCGGGGTCGGGTCGTGACAATATACCTTGGTGCATTGTGAATAAGTTATACTTATTTATAACGATCTTAATCAAGTAGCCGTGATTTAGAAAATGTAATACAATTTTGTCTTATCTTAGCTTCTATGCAGATGGAGAATTCTACTTGTTTTAACTTAATTGATTGTCATTACATTTTCCTTTATTAACGCTGCAGTGGCTTGTTCGATACTTATTCTCATTTGTGTCGTAACTTAGCCAAGTCAACTTGGCTCCAAAATACCTCCTAACGACTCTTACCAACATCCCCCATAAGACTTGGTAAGAACTTAGGATAACTTAGACATAACCCTTACGTAGAGTAAATCAACATACATACCTCTTAACTTCTAAGAGTAGAAGGAATCATGAAATAATACCACATGTATATTCCATACATAGAATCATGTCAAAAGAAGGAAGAGGTTCACATACCTCGCGACGATTATCGACAAATAGCAAAATGCTCCAAAGTACTTCAACCTTGATAGCTATTCCATCATTCAAGTAGAACACGCTATACTCAGTACTTCCACCTATAATGGCCATAATACGTCCATTAACCTCTAGCTTCAAACGTAGAATATTCTAAGTGCAAAGTCACTAAATTCTACGGAAAATCGGACAGCACTTCCTTTGTTTCTACATACTTTGCCACCTTTTTCAAGGCCGAATTCAATAACCAAACACGCCACATTTAAGGCCCAATACAACAACCAAAACAAAGGGGATTACACGCCTTACAATACGTGTAAAATTCCGCCCCACAATTGACATTAAACTAGTCCACAATACAAATGCCACTTTCGGCCAAAAGGTGCAACAACTTATCAACCTTTACAATCCTTTTCAATCCAAGTTCTTAGGTCTAACCTGTTATATAGTCATAAAAAACTTAACAATTATAATTCCTTCTTTATATAACATGTGACGACTTAAACTAATAATCCAATTGAATTGAAATCTCAAGGGCTAAACATACTAGTTTTCGGATTAGAGTTCTAATAGCCAATACACTTATCAACTTCATAATATAAATCTCATACTTGCTAATGTCCATAGCTACAACAATAAGTAATCTTAATTACTAAAACGACAAGAATTATACCTTTACAAGCCCTTATAATTTCCAAGATTCAAAGTCGCTCCTTAGCAATTCTTAGCTCTTTTCCGTTACGCTCCAATCCGCTATTTGAAGCCTTTAGAAGCTCACAACCAACTTCTCTTCCATTTCCAATCAAAACCTATGAAAATTCCTTAGGTTTTCGCCTTGCGACTAACGTGAAAACGCCGTTTTTCCGAAATCTTTCTATTGAGATATCCTTAAAATACCCTTAGGGACCTTGGGTTAAAGTCTTGTGGCTAAAAAACCACAAACGAAAATATTTTCTTGTTCAAAAGAGCAAACCCGAGAGCTTTCTATGGCACTCACAAGTTCTCTCAAATTTTTCTAAGTGTTGAAGACCTTGTCTTGCACTAGGGTACTATATAAAACACAATGGAAGGCTTATATTACAACACATGTTAAATTTGGATGAAAGGGATCAAGCCAAGTGGCTCTTGACTAAGTCAACAATGTCAAGCTCAAGCTTAGCAAGACTTTCTCATCTTTACAATGGTCAAATGACCCTTTTGCCCTTGAATCAATTTCGTCCAAGACCAATGTGGGGGGCTCCATGTGTCTCCCTCCCATTCATCCATAAAATTCCGTAACCCTCGTGGGCCCCACAGAACGTAAAATTCCTCGGGTGGGCCCCACATGACCAAATCCGTACAAATAAATTTCCATAATGATAATACATTCCATAATCCTCAATTAATGCATTTTGAGAATCTAATTCTCTTCAACGAACATTTTTCCTTTCCGACGTTCGGAAGATTTTCCGTCGGAAAAACAATTCTTCCTTTCGTACCCTTTTCAAGTCTTGTGTTCCTTACATACATTCTCTTAAACACGTCCTTGAACTACGGGGTGTAACATTCTTCCCCCCTTAGAAACATTCGTCCTCGAATGTTCTTTCGGAGTCCAATCTAATTAGATAGCGACATAGTCTCCTTTTACTGCACCCTTCATACTACATATGCCACTCATGGCCACATAACAATACTTATACTAAGATGTCAACCTTGGCACTCACGATGCCAACTAGCCCATACTCATAATGACCTCAAAGTCTGTCATAATCATCTCTACTAGGTCTACTAGGGTCTGACGACTGTATCATCACCGGGAAAACGTCATATTCCCGCTCAGCTACCACCCCACACACTCACGGGTGTAGTTACCTCGAAAGGTTCTTATGGATTCAGGCTCTATTCCTTTACACTTGGTTGCTATCCTTCTTACTGGTCGCACTCTTTCCGTACTTCCAACTCATACTAGAATACATACATAACCCCCATACCAATTTTGGCCCCCAATCTTTTGGAGTCACTCTTTTAAACAACATAAGGCCATTTCCGGCTTTCACGACCTGGTTCCGGTGGAACGCGTCCACGAACCCGTAAAACAATTAACTAGACTTGGGCCTTGCACTGCGTGACTCGCCACGTAGCGGAACTACTACCAACTGATCCCACTCCATCTCAGGATATGGGGTGACCCGCAATAGGTCCTCACCCCGTCCCACCGTCGCACTTAACTCTTATTCTTGGTCTATAATAAATCTTTCTACCCGAGAAGACCTTGTACATCTAAGGTCTCAGCGGTCATCAATATTCTTAGGCTCGCAATTTCCATGTTCCAAGCCTACCTTACCAGTCCCCCCGTAAACGGGTACAAAAACTTCTCATAATATCATAACCATGTTGTATCGATCACAACAACCATTACTTACTCTATACGGACCTCATCCGTACCATTCTCTTAGGCCTACCACGTAGCTTAATATATTAACATGGTATTCCATTAAGTTTCTTAACATGACTTCTTAAGGGTCCACTGCCTTATCAGACAGCTCATCCTTTCCCAATTATCTCAAAATAAAACATAAGATCTTGGCGAGAATTCATTAACTGTTCCATACCTTCCCGGTATCTAGTTAGTCTTTACCAACTCCTGGTAATCTAAAAATCATTCTAGGCAACACGCGTCTGACCCTCATACCTAACTCCGTATAGATGTATGTCACAATACCAACTATACTATAATCATTACCAACCTGGATACGCAATCCACGTAGTCCTTCCTGGGTCACTGTTGCCTTTCTCGTAGCTGCAATCAACAGAACTCGTTAGGGAGGGACGACCCTAAAAACACAGCTCTATCGCACGATCTCAGAGTGAGAAGAATGGAAACCAATCCTAAATGTCATGTAGCCTCCTGATTATAGATGTGGTGCACAACATACCGATACTCAAGACTCTACTAGACACGGTCTGTAGACACTTTCCGAGGACTAACTGCTCTGATACCACTTTTGTCACGACCCGGGCGCGGTCAGTGCCCTACCTGGGCACCCTTCTAATCATACAACATAATAAACTGCGGAAGATAAATAACACACTTTTTTTTTAAACCAAGGCCAAGCCGATAAGGCTGCCATAATCATAAAAATTACCCGAAAGGGTCTACACTGTTTAACAATGTAAAAACAACTCTAGCTTGATCTGACACAGATGAATACAAACCTCTAAGATTTGAACAAATACTATGACGGGACAAGGCCCCGCCGTACCCCTGAATATACATAGCCATGACAACTCCGGAACATTGGAGCCATCTCAAAATGCTGAATCAGGATCCTAAGCTCGCGGATCCACAACTGTGTACCTAAACCTGCGGACATGAACGCAGCCCCCCGAAGGAGGTCGACAACAGTGCGAATATGGAACAGAAATAAGGTACAGTAAACAAATCATAACTGTACAAAAGAATGACAGAGGCAAGTATAAAAAGGGTACATACCAGATCCTACCGTGTCATTACCATCTCGTGAACTTAATCGTACCTTATTATCTTTTCCCATTTTTCAATAAAAGTTATAGTCACTTTCTTACGTACATACTTAGGGAAAAATCGTCAAGTTCATTACCATATAACTTACTTATCTTTCATAACATAATCCGGCCCTTTATGGAGGGACGCATATACTACGCGCCCAACTGGGGGCGCGATCAAGTCACACAAATATCAAAGCGTGCGTGAATTCCTTCCTCGCCGGCGATCTATGACATAAATCATACTCGTGTGACACGCCTGGCATCCTACCTCACCGTCGGCGTACATATACAATACATATATATATACCTCCGCGTGGAATCCTCTATCACCGCTACACTGTAGGTGTAACATATAACTGGGTGACACGCGTGGCATCCTACCTCACTGTCACGTACTGCAATACATATATATATATATATATATATATATAACGCGACGCATGCCGGAATCCTCATCGTATAAGCATGGCCATAACGTGCCTCGGCATCCCTCATCGTAGGTGCAGGTCTTCATGGGGAGCTAGCCCATGGAATAAGAATATAACATGCCCCCGGAATCCCTCATCGTGGGTACATGTCTTCATGGGGAGCTAGCCCATGGAGTAATAGTCGTACATAGCGTAGTCGCGTGCCGGAATCCTCATCGTATAAGCATGGCCATGGGTAATAAAACAAATCCGGGAATCTAACCCGCCTCCTGGTCACATGCCCCGGAATCCCACATCGTATAAGCATGTCCAAGGATCAATCATAATGGAAGCATACCCGTGGAATCCCACATCACTGTCGGTACGTCCAAGTAAACTTACAACAAGACAGTCGGCCCTCCAACTGAGAGTCACGACAACGTAAACATATAATACTTGCACTCAAAGCTATCACAAGCAGACATAGGAAAGTTCATTAAACCTTTAGACTTCTATTTTTATAAACTCATGGCACTTTCGTTTCACACATAAAAATCCGGGAATTTAACCAAAAGTACTACGCACCTCTACTCCTTTAAAATGACTCTTTTTCAAATAAAACTTCCAAGATACTGATAACCGTAGTATCAAGTCATATATACTTTTCAAAACAAGTCACAATACCTTTTAGAAATACAATTATAGGCTTCTAAATCACGTGACTTCTTTCTTTAAAACCTTAAGCAATTGGTACCTTTAAAGCAATTTGCCCTTCTTTATTTCAAGTCATTTCTTTGCTTACATTACTGAAGAAAACCATTCTTTTAATCTTCCATAAAGTTGTTATAACCAACTTCCCATAAAGTCGTTATAACTCTTTATGTCTTAGACAATTTCATTCCTTTTATAACCAAGAGACTTATACTTTCAAATCGAATTACATAGCTTTCAAAATACTTCAAGTCTCTTAACTTTTAAGAAAACCAGTTTCTTAACTTTAGAATGGCAAGAAATCAATACTTTCAAAATCAAGTATTCTATGCTTTTAAATCAATTCATTTCTTCCTTTAAGAATCAAGTCTCATAACTTGAAAAATAAAGTCTCTTACCCTTTTAAGAATTTGAGGTTCATAGTCTTAAAACCTCATACGTAAATTCTTATAAATTAAGTAACATATACCTTGGTGCGTTGTGAATAAGTTATACTTATTTATAACGATCTTAATCAAGTAGTCGTGATCTAGAAAATGTAATACAATTTTGTCTTATCTTAGCTTCTATGCAGATAGAGAATTCTACTTATTTTAACTTAATTGATTGTCATTACATTTTTCTTTATTAACGCTGCAGTGGCTTGTTCGATACTTATTCTCATTTGTGTCGTAACTTAGCCAAGTCAACTTGGCTCCAAAATACCTCCTAACGACTCTTACCAACATCCCCCATAAGACTTGGTAAGAACTTAGGATAACTTAGACATAACCCTTACGTAGAGTAAATCAACATACATACCTTGTCGCGCCCTTTTTCGGCCGCGGCATTTTCTAAATAAATAACGAGCCCTGCTAGAATAAAAAGTGTTAGAAAAAACTGTTAGAAAAAATAAATAAAAGGGTTAAATGTTAAAAGAATACTAAAATTTAAAAGGGTTGCTAAAAAAGGGGTTAAGAAGTGCTAAAAAAAATGCTAAGGGTTCGCGGAGTCGCCACCTAATTAATTGGGTGAATTAGGACACCTAAATGTTTAACTAGTTTGAAGTAAAACATTAACTCCATTTTAAGGGTCTGCTAAACTTAATGAGATTCTGGGTAAGGGTTCTTTATTAATCTAGAGGGAAGGGGTTAGGCACCCTCTAAGATCCGCTAACTTACGGTTATCCTGCCAAACCTAGGGTTAATTATTATGCCAAGAATGCAATGCAAGTTGCAAAGGGTATTTGGGTGGAGAGCATTTAGAATACGAAATGTATTATTACTTAATATAAAATATAGCGCCAAAATACGTAAAGTAGGTTTAGTAAAAACATGCATTTATAAAGTAATTATACTTAATATAAAATATAGCGCCAAAATACATAAAGTTGGTTTAGTGAAAGCATGCATTTATAAAGTAATTAGAAAAACTTATTCTATAACATACTTGTACTGCTTAGTATAATATATGCAAATTGTTATGACAACATCGGATGCTTAAAAAAAAATAAAAACGTCTTTTATGCAGCAGAATACATTTTTTTTTTTTGTTGTGAATATTAACAAGTATTTATAAGAAGATGAGTTTCTCATGTTAGAATTTAGTGACAAATAATGTTTTGACTACCTAAATAGTTATGTGGATGGAGGATTACTAAATAGTTTGATTATAACTTAAGCAAGCTAGAATAATCAACTAAATGGAGAAAAGCAAATTTTTAATGTTAAGCTACTTTATAATCTATTGGCTCAAGGTTTAACTATTATGAATATCCTACTAATTAATGTAGCGTTAGACATATAATTTACAACAAATAAATGAATGGGGGCGGGGTAGAAAATAATTAGAAGGACTCGAGGAATGGCGATGTCGTTCGCCGGCAGGTTGGAATTTCTGATGCGGATAGCAAGATGCACATAGATGTGGGTTTCACATTTACTATAGTCTCGTCATGAGACTCTTGTTGCTCCGACGCGTTTCATGCAAAGTAAGAGAAGATAAGGATTAGTACATGCTTACGATAATAAGTATAGGCACAAAACAGTTATTTCCCGACATAAAAATATACTGGCCCAAACTGGGCCTCAGTGAAACAGTAGCCCACCGCAGCACAGTAGGCCCAAACATTGTTTTCGGATCAAAGGAATATATCAGAGTATGTATTCATACGACAGGCCCAATTAAAACATCTTTATTCATGCATGTGTAAGCCTATGTTGATATAAAGAGAGGCATAAGAAAGCGATATACATGAAATATAAATGATATACCTAAATCCCTATTCCTTATATCGACTTAACGTGAAAGCTAGTATACTCATAATATTCAAAGTAAATATGATACACCGAAGGTATACAAAGATATCGACTCTTGTATATACTACAAGGCAACAAGCACTTAATCATGCATAGGAATGAAAACACAAGTTCATTCATTTTTTTCTAATACAAGAGCACACACTCACTAAGTCAAGCGATACTTTGTGGTATAAGGAGATAAACTCGAATTAATGACTTGGAAAGAAATAGACTCAATTTATGCATAAACAAGTCAATACCTATATGTTGATATGGTTTCACAAGATGACTTCTCTAATTAAGATAAAGCCTCATGCCATCAAAAAAAAAAAAATGAAAAGGAAGGAATTGAAATTTCAAGGTTTGCCCACAGACACTATTTAAGATCAAGAGGATGGGGTATTGACCTATCGACTAGGGTATCACATTAAAGGAGACCAGAAGAGATGTTGCGCAATTATACCATGGTCGTGCCAAACAATTTCGGTTTACACATGCCCAATAACTTAGTACAATGAGTGTCTAACAAGGATCGTTTGAACTAAGCTAAGCATACACAATCGCATACATGTTCTAAGTATGTAAGGTAAGCAGGCAATTAGTCTAGCAGACAGACAGGGATGTCCTAACGACAAAAATAAGATGACCTTTTAGACATGAAACTACTCAAGTTATGGCAGAACTCATATAACCTCAAACATGTCCCTATGGCGGACCATAATCGAACCAAACAAACCAGACCAAACTCATGGACAAAACTAAGAAGACACGCGTGGTCGTACTTATACCTAAGAAATTGAACACAAGTGCATGGATACATGAGAGGGGAAGACACAACGTCATTTTAAGCATCTAACACATTTTTAACACAGGAGATGTTTAACGACACAGGTTGCGATCTCGACAGACGGACACTATGTGACCATAGATATGCTAGAACAGTACAACCGAGCCTACCATAACTCGAAATTAACAACCTATATGGCTCATCGTTTAGATATAACCTAATCGATATTTATAATCCAAATATGAATCGAACAAATCGAGTTAACAGGTGAAGCAATACTAGCAAGAATAACTAATGTATATATAACAAGACGCACACAAATTTACATGACGAGAGCAAAATTCAAAGGGATTTTGATTTTACCTTCTCCGGACAGCGAATCGGGGCAGCGTATCAAGTCGTCGGCTCGCTCGGGTTTCGAGTTTTGGGCTTGCAATGCGAATGAAAGGGGAAGATTTTGTTTGCTGGTTCTGGGCTGGGACCTGTGTTCTTTGAATAGCCCTCATGTGCTCGCCTATTGCATTGACCGTTCTTTGTTTCGAATGTTTTCCCCCTCTTCTGCTCGTCTTGCATGTGCTTCTTATAGCCCCCTATTTGGGCTCCAAGTTAGGTAAGGTAAAGGCTGATTTTTGGCTGAGATTGGTATGCGATGTTGTTCGATTTCAAGTGGTTCGATTTATGGAAAGTATTTATCACGGTTTTGGACTGATTCATACTGATTTGTTAAGGATTTGCGGGCTATTTTTGGGTCGATTCTCGTGGTTCTTGTTATGGTAAGTTTGAAAACAATTTTGGGATATTTGAGGGAATCTGGAGATTCGCGGTTCTTGTAGATGGTAAGGGTGTCTTTGTTTGTGTATACATGGGTAAGGAAGAGGTTGCCATATTCTCAGAAAATCGTGAGAATATCGGGTTTCAGATGAAAGGCGATGGAAACTTTAGGTTTAGGTTTTCGTTTTTTAGGGCTATGCGGAGTGGGCGTTTGAGGGAGATGGGCGAAAGGGGAAATGCTGAGGGCTTATGGGCTGCTGGTAAGAATAAAGGGTATGGGGCGCGTGGGCTTGCGGGTTTTGGTCCGGGGGTAATTTAAGGGCTGGGTAGTTAGTTAAGGGTAGAGTTTAATTAGGTATTTAATTAGGCTTTTAATTAGTGAGTTATTAGTATTAAATTAGTGATAGATTAATTAGTTTTAGGCTTAGTTAATTAATTAGCTAGTTAATTCTAGGTAAGTGTATTATTAATTAATTAACAAATGTGATTAAATTAATTAGGTGCTTTATTATAATTATCTAGGTGCTACATTAGTCTAATTATTTAGGTGCTAAATTAGTCTAATTTCGAGTTATAAAACTATTACGATAATAAATGCGGGCGTGTTAATTAATTAAAGAATAAAGACGGACGTGCTAATTAATTAATGCTTAATATTTTAGAATGCGGCGCTACTTATTTAAAATCTTATTATTATGCATTATTGCGAAGTTAAAAATAAAATTGAATTGAGTTTAGATTAAATTATTTAAATGCTAAATGCAAGTATGATATTTTTTAAAGCTTTTATAAATGCGACGCTATTAAATGCATGTATTAGGTAAAAAAATTGATTTTAAATTACAAATGATTACTAATAAATGCGGCTATGCTACCTGACACGACGTTATCGCTGCATTATTTATTTTATGCATTTATTAATTATTTAAGAATTACGACAAAGCTTAAAGTTAATTAATGCGGGCGCGAGACTCGTAGTGCTTAAAACTCTACGTAAGACGCGATGTCATTATTAAATTAATTATTTATGCCTGTATTTAATGTTCTATTCGCTGCATTTTATTATAAAAAATCCTAAAAATATTTTACAAAATTAGTGTAATTTTATAGTTAATGGTGACGGGAGGGTCAAAATTGGGTGTCAACAGTGTCCTCTTTGTATGGAGATGATGGAAGAATCTTGGACAAAGACGTTGACTTCATGTAATTTTGTCTCGATCTTGAGTTGCAAAAATGTTAGGCGGTAGACAAAGTGACGCAAAAATCAAAATCTGTCGATGTCGAGTTATGACGACACCGCTACCATGGTCAAAACACCAAAGCGCGCTAACGCGGACTCAATCTGTCGGTGTCGAGTTATGACGACCGGGTTATGGTCAAAAGTAAAAGAATATAACCGCTTGAACCCGGGTGTCTTGTTATGGCTTGTCGTCGGGTTCTACGGTGATGTGAGCGAGTGGACCGACGCTGAGGCCGCCGCCAATCGTTGGGAAGGTTGGCCCCACAAATTGCCGGTTATTTGAAGAGAAAATCCACGTTGTGCTCCTGCCGCATGCTAAGACTTGAACAAGCGGTTAGTGCATAAGCTGTTAAGGCAAAAATAATTTTAAAACAATGTAACGTGAATAGAAAAGGTTATCCCGCAAAACGCGATATGCATTGTGTTGATGCGATGTTGCGAATCTTTGTGATTTTCGCCCTTACGCAGGCGTGTTGCGATTGTGAACGCGGGTATGTTGTCCTTGCCGCAATTGTCCTCGTACTAAAGCTCAAGAAAGAGTTAGTGCATAAGCGCTAAGGTGGGATAATAAAGCATGCGTAAAAATGCAATTAGGAGTATAGAAATCGCCCTGTGTGATATCGATGATGGCGTCGTTTCGGACTTGTTGTCCGATAACGTCGTTGCTGGACGTGTTCTTCTGGCGCCGTTGCGTACGCAGCCGATGGGTGTCGTTGCCGACACAACGCCGATAACGCCGCTGGGCGTGTTCTTCTTGGCGCCGTTGCGCCGCTGCAGACGCACATCGATGATGTCGTTGCTGGACATAATGTTCTTTGGCGTCGTTGCGTAGACGCAACGCTGATGGTGTCATTGCCTGGACACAATGCCATAACGCCGTTACTGGACGTGTTCTTCTTTGGCGTCGTTGCGTGACGCACGCCGATGATGTCGTTGCCTGGACACAATGCGGATAATGTCGTTGCCTGGACATGTTGCTGCTGGCGTCGTTGCGTGAGCGCAATCTTGGTGTCGTTGCCTGGACATAATGCTGATAACGCCGTTGTTCGGGCGTATTGCTGCTGGCGTCGTTGCATAGACGCAATCGCCGATGGTGTACGATCGCGAATACGCCGTTACTGGACGTATTCTTTGGGGCGTTATTGCGTACGCAATCCGATGGCGTCGTTACTGGGCGTGTTCCGCTTTGGCGCCGTTGCGTGACGCACGCGCGATGGTGTCGTTGCTCGACACAATCTTGTAACGTCGTTGTTCGGACGTAGCGCCGCTCGCGTAGAATAAATGCTCGCAAGCCGAGCTTGAGAAAGCGTTAGTGCATACCGCTTAAACAAAATGATAAGCATATAGGATATGTGCACTTTTATGGGTAGAGATGTCGCCCCGAGACTCGGATGAATACCGAGATATTGTCCTTGCGGATATGCTAGATGTCGCGGTGACGAATTGCCACGATGCCTTCGTTGGGCGCGATGCCTTGGTCGCAAATTTGACTTTATGCCCACGCCTGTGCTAGACTTTGTCGTGCGTTTTGAACTTTGGATTATGGATTGTTGTTGCCCGCTTCTTCGCTTTTGCCGCTCCGCCAATATGAAGAAACTTTTTCGCGTATTTTACGCTTTGGCTATTGCGCTTTCTTCATTAACATGAAAACTGCGCCAAAGAAAATTTGTGAGTTTTGGGGGGTCGGTCAGATCGACTTTGCTTGTCCCTTGATGTCCGCGTGCCTGGCCTGTTTGGGTTTGCAACCCCTGTCTGACCTCTTTGAGATGTTTAGTAGTGCCCCAAAAGCATTTTCCAAAAAATGAAATGTTTTCATGAAGTATGCACAAAATATCTTTAGAAATAAACATTTATATGACATGCGTAAAAAAATGTAAAAGCCTCGTCTAATTTGCCGAATATGACATGTATTTCGACCAAGCGAACATCTTTTGGAATCCTTGTTATTGCCTTCCTCACAGTGCGCAAAACTGTCTCAATTTCAATGTGTGTCGCGTGGGCGGAACTTAACTTCGTGATGAATTGCTCATATCCCCTTTGTTGCCTGTAGACAAATGGGAAGATTCCTAACGGTGTGACCGAAGCCGATTTAGGCCGCCTACGTATCCCCATGAGGGAATCAGGTCATGACGTAGTTCATTACAAGCGAAATTGGGTAAAATTCTAAAAGTGGGACCGAAGCCGATATGGCCGCCTACGTATCCGCCAAGGGAATCAGGTCATGACGTAGTTCAGATTACAAGTAAAGGGCTTTTGATTTGCGTGGCGAGACCTATATGGGCTCTATGCATATCCCAGAGGAATGCAGCTTTTACAATATAAAGGGGATTACACGGAAGACAAATACTCCTAGACGTAATATCTCTTCACTGCATCTGCGTTGATAGCCTTGGGCCATACCTCGCCATCCATCTCAGCCAAGATTAGGGCCCCTCCACTTAATACTCGATGGACCATGTAGGGCCCTTGCCAATTGGGTGCGAACTTTCCTTTAGCTTCAATTTGATTCGGAAATATGCGTTTCAAAACCAATTGTCCCGGTTTGAATAACCTTGGCCTTACTTTCTTGTTAAAAGCTCTAGCCATTCTGCTTTGATATAGCTGCCCATGACAGACTGCATTCAACCTTTTCTCGTCAATCAACATCAACTGCTCATAACGATCTTGTATCCACTCGGCTTCGCTCAACTCGGCTTCTTGGATGATTCTCAACGATGGTATTTCCACCTCTGCTGGTAGCACGGCTTCTGTTCCATACACCAAAAGATACGGCGTTGCCCCGGTAGAAGTTCGGATCGTGGTGCGATAACCCAAAAGCGCAAAAGGCAAATTCTCGTGCCAATGTTTGTAGTTGCTGATCATCTTGCGCAATATCCTCTTGATGTTCTTGTTGGCTGCTTCTACTGCTCCATTCATCTGAGGTCGGTACGGAGTGGAATTACGGTGAGTGATCTTGAAATTTCCACATATCTCACGCATCAAATTACTGTTGAGATTGGTTCCGTTATCGGTTACAATTGATTCGGGAACCCCAAATCGGCAAATGATGTTGTTGCGAACGAAGTCGACCACCACCTTTTTCGTCACTGATCTGTGTGATGACGCTTCTACCCATTTAGTGAAATAGTCAATTGCTACGAGGATGAATCTGTGCCCATTTGAAGCAACGGGTTCGATGGGGCCGATGACATCCATGCTCCAAGCTGCGAATGGCCAAGGAGAACTTGTCACATTAAGCTCACTTGGAGGCACTCGAATCAAATCTCCATGAATCTGGCATTGCCGACATTTCTGCACAAAGCGGATACAATCTGTTTCCATCGTCATCCAAAAATAACCTGCTCGCAGAATCTTTTTCGCCAAAGTGAAGCCGTTCATATGAGGTCCACATGTCCCTCCGTGTATCTCTTCTACTAACTTGCTTGCCTCTTGAGCATCGACACATCTCAGTAGGCCCAGATCTGGAGTCCTTCTACCACAATTTCCCCATTCAAAAAGAAATGATTTGCTAGTCTCCGAAGTGTCTTCTTCTGGATGTTGGTTATGCCTTCTGGATATTCTCCTGCTTTGAGGTACCTTTTGATGTCATGGTACTATGGATTGCCGTCTGTTTCTTCGTCTATATGGGAGCAATAAGCCGGCTGCTCCAGCACACTCACTGCGATTGGATCGATGTAATTCTTGTCCGGATGCTGGATCATGGAGGATAAGGTTGCCAACGACGAATTCGCTCGGATCCGAGGAACATGCCTAAATTCTATGTGGATGAACCTCTTACGTAATTCCTTCACGCAAAATAGGTAGGAAGTATCTTCATATTCTTGGTTGCCCATTCACCCTGTACCTGATGGATCAGTAAGTCTGAATCACCTATGACCAGCAGCTCTTGTATGTCCATATCTACGGCCATTCTGAGCCCCAATATGCAAGCTTCATATTCCGCCATATTGTTGGTGCATGGAAATCTGAGCTTCGCGGAAATCGGATAATGCTGACCTGTTTCTGAAACCAAAACTGCTCCAATGCCGACTCCTTTGAAATTTGCCGCTCCATCGAAAAACATCCTCCAACCCGGGTAATCCTCTGAGATATCTTCTCCGACAAACAATACCTCTTCATCAGGAAAATAGGTTCGAAGGGGCTCGTACTCCTCATCGACTGGGTTCTCGGCAAGATGATCATAACGCCGCCCTTTTACGGCTCTCTGCGTGGCGTGAAGCGATGTCAAACTCGCTCAACATAATTTGCCATTTCGCTAGTTTTCCGGTGGGCATGGGCTTCTGAAGGATGTACTTAAGCGGATCCATCCTCGAAATAAGATAGGTAGTGTATGCTGATAGATAATGCCTGAACTTCTGGGCGACCCAAGTTAATGCGCAGCAAGTACGTTCTAGCAGAGTATAACGAGCTTCATATGCTGTGAATTTCTTACTCAAATAGTATATGGCCTGCTCCTTTTTCCCCGTTTCATCGTGTTGCCCCAACACGCATCCGAAAGCATTTTCTAACACAGACAAATAGAGTAGCAAAGGTCTCCCCGGTTCTGGTGGTACTAGAACTGGCGGATTAGAAAGGTATTCTTTGATTCTGTCAAAAGCCTGTTGGCAATCTGTTGTCCACTTGGTAGCTGCATCCTTTTTCAATAATTTGAATATCGGTTCGCATATCACGGTAGACTGGGCTATGAACCTGCTGATGTAGTTGAGGCGGCCAAGGAAACTCATCACGTCCTTTTTGCTTTTCGGAGGAGGTAACTCTTGGATGGCTTTTATTTTCGAGGGGTCTAGCTCAATCCCTCTCCTGCTCACTATAAAACCCAACAGCTTCCCTGCGGGAACGCCAAATGCGCACTTTGCAGGATTCAACTTCAAGTTATACTGTCTTAGTCGTTGGAAAAATTTCTTCAAGTTTGCCAAATGGTCCTCCGCTTTTCGCGATTTGATGATGACGTCGTCCACATAGACCTCAATTTCTTTATGAATCATGTCATGGAAGATGGTGGTCATGGCTCTCATGTAGGTGGCGCCTGCGTTCTTGAGACCGAACGGCATAACTCGATAATAGTACACCCCCCACGGGGTAGTGAATGCTGTCTTTTCTGCGTCCTCTTCTGCCATAAGGATCTGATGATAGCCTGCAAAACAATAGATTTAACGATCAGTAGTTCATGCTTCGCACAATTATCGATGAGTATATGGATGTTTGGAAGAGGAAAGTCATCCTTGGTGGCTCGTTGAGGTCTCTGTAATCCACGCACTTCGGACCTTTCCATCTTTCTTCTTTACCGGCACGATATTTGCTAACCAAGTAGGATACTTTGCAACTCGAATTACCTTTGCCTCAAACTGTTTAGACACCTCTTCTTTGACCTTCAAACTCATGTACGGTTTGATCTTTCTCACTTTGTTTTACTGGGAAACAAGATGGTTCAATAGGTAGCACGTGTGCGGCGATGTGCACTCAACACTGGCATGTCCTCATATGACCAAGCAAACACATCGATTGTCTTCGTTTGAGAGCTCAATTAATTCTTCCCTCTGTGTGACGTTTAGGTGGGCGCTGACTCTAGTCTCTTTCACGGTTCCCTCATCGCCTAAGTTTATTAACTCTGTTTCTTCCAAATTTGGTTTAGGCCTATTCTCAAAGTTTTCGACTCTTGGCTAAGTTCCGATCATGACATTCCTCTTGTTCCTCGGGGTTATGCTCGTCATTTGAACTTTGTTCGTTGGTCTCATTACATGTCATATTCGCGTTATCAACAGGTTTATTAATATGATCGCTGAAAGAAAAATGCTTAAAGAATTTAATTTTAACACCAACAAAATCTTTTAAAAAGCTGCAAAAATGTCCTGGAATTTATGATGAAAGTAAAATTGCGAGATTAAAAACATATTAAGAATCATAAATGCATGTCTGTTTTCTTTCTAGATAAAAAGGTCACACTGCTAGAACTAATCATAAATTCTACCAAGCTTCTCGGACGGTCAGGACAGGGGTGCAAGTCCAATTATTCAGGCTGTATCCATGCTCTGCATCCCAAATGGTGAGCTCCTCCTTGTGATCTCCTGCGATCATGCAACAATCTGCCTCATCATCACCTATGAACAGATTCTGGAACCCTACTGCAAGATCATCTGGGTCATCTTCTCTCGGCATCTGGATGGTGTAGGCTTTGACGAATGACTGACTCAAGGGCGGAATGGGCGCAGGCAAGGGAATGTATCCCTTCTTCCGGAGGTTCGTGGTCACCAAATCCTTCGAAGTGGGCTGGTACCCCAAACCAAAAGTGTCTCTTTTCCCGAACAACTGGATAGGCTCTGTGATCCCCTTCATACTGACTCCAAGACCTCTGCCGGGCTCGTATCCATTTCTTAGCATTTCCTTGGCCACCATTCTGAGAGAACGTGGCAGCTGCCATGGCCGGACCCTACTTGCTCTCTGGATCTCATTAATATGAAAAACCGAACCATCCGACTGTTTCACGTCTTTTATGACAGGGATTGCATAATCAGTGTTGATGCTTCCCTTCTTATCTCCAAATACTACCACTTCACTGTGATTCCATATAAACTTTAGGCACTGATGCAAGGTGGACGGGACTGCACCAGCCTCATGGATCCACGGCCTTCCTATCAACAGGTTGTAACATGTAGCAATATCCAATATTTGAAATTCCACAACGAATTCTGCAGGTCCGATCCGCAGTGTGAGGTCCATCACGCCGACTTCTATGGACTCCGTCGAAACCTTTGACTCTGATATGACTTTCACGAATTTCCTTACAGTCTGCCCCCAATTTCAACAGTGTCGTCATGGGACAAATGTTGACGGCTGAGCCTCCATCAATCAGCACTGTTGAAACAATCTTGTCTGCGACTTGGATGGTGATATTCAATGCAAGGTTGTGTCCGACGCCCTCAGCGGGTAACTCGTCATCGTGAAAGGTGATTCTGCGGGCCTCTAGTACCTGTCCGACCAAAGGCGCAAGTTCGTCTGTTGTACCCTCCGAACATATGCATCCTTCAACACCTCCATCAATGCAGTCTGTGTGAGGCGAGAATGCATTAACAATGAAAGTAGAAATACGCGAGGTTTTCTTTAATCGCTCTCTGACGGAATACTCTTTAGTGGGCATCTTCCTCCAAAATTCTCGACTTCACCTCACACGGGCTTCTTTGCGGTGCCTCCTTGGCTGCCTCTATAGGTGTGTAATACCTCCCGACTGTTATACTGCGGCGGTGACTTCATGACCCGCTTCCCACTTTCTCGCGATCCATCTTGATCGGTGGCCCTTCGGCGCTGAATAATCGTGATTGAACCTTTGTGTCTCGGCGGTGCCCTTTCCAACTCAAATACTGCTTTCTTTCGAGGATTGGTGGCAGGGGCGACGAAAGCAGAAGGTTCGACTCTTCCCTCACTTCGAACTGATCGGATGGTTCCCTCCAAGTCGTATTTCTCATCAAGGGCTATCAAGTGCACATTGGCGTTGCCGTGGTTTGGCAAGGGATTATCATGCACGTTTGGGGCAGGATCCTTCAGCTGTATTACTCCTTCTTTGATCAACTCTTCGATTTTGTCCCTGAGGGTGTAGCAACTTCCGGTGTCATGCCCTGGGCTATCAGAGTGATACGCACAACGCTTATTCTCATCATACCATCTTGGGATAGGGCTGGGAATCCTCCCTGGAATTGGTTGGATCAAACTGCGGCTCGCGATCTTTCGTATATCCGGTATGGGTTCAGCCCGGTGGGTGCGGGTTCTGGATGGTTTTCCTTCAAAATTCGCATTCGGTCTGGGCGCATTGGGTGCTCTATGTTGTTGGCGGGCTTGATGGGCGGGTTGACGCGGGGCTGGATAAATGGGTGCTTGGGAAGCGTTATATATGGGCTGTGTGTGGTAGCTGGGGTGTGGGGCAGGTGTATAGTGAGGTGTAAAGTTTTGGTTGCTGGTGTGGTAGTATGGGGTTTGATAGGGTGGGTTCTGGTATGTTATGAATGCTTCGGGTTTGCGTTCTTGTACAAACATGGAAGGAAAGCGTCTCCTTCTCTTGAAGTACCCCGATCGCCCACCGTGAATCGCCTTATTGGTTGCTCGCAATGCGCCGATTCGTAATCCCGCCGGTTTAATACCTTCTTCTACGGTCACCCATTCGACGACCGCAAAATTTCGCCCGATGACGCTTATCATCCGCTCATAATAGGTTCATCCTTCAAAGATTGTACAAATAGTGTGGTCATCTCACTCTCCACCATGGGTGGTTGTACCTTGTAACGCCTCAACGCCACCTCATGGCGTACTCCACGAAAGTCTCCGTAGATTTCTTTTCCAACTTCATTAGATAGAACCCGCCCACACGGTTTACGTGTTGAATCGAACCGCCCACAAAGTCTTGGGCCAATGCATTCCAACTATGCCATTTACGCGGATCTGGCTAGTGTACCAATCTATTGCCTCGCGGTTAAGCCGAATGAACAACTTCACGATGACCATTGGGTTCTTCCCTACCCGATTAACTTGTCGCAATATGATCTCAAGTGTGCCGCGAGGATTTCCTTCCCATCAAATAAATCGAACGGCACCTTATATCCCATCGCGGTTCCACATCCGACGCATGCAAAGATCTTCATAATCTAGTCGCCGTGACCTTTATCCGATCGCGTACCACGAACCGCTTCTTTCAGTGTGAATCTCTGCCACGCTATCGTCCATTCTGGCTCGGACTTCCCTTTCCATTTCTTCGTAATGATCCACTTCTTGGTGAAGCGCGGGGACGGTAAAAGGTTGGGTTTCTGTTGTGTAAGTTAGCTGTCTGGGTGGTTTGCTGGGGCTGGCAGTGGGTATGGTGCGTGGGCATTGGTTGGCTTGGCGATTAGGGCTGATTATGGTGAAGTGAGTAGGCGGAGGCGGAGGTACATGGGCAGTAGGAGGATCATTTTGAAGGTGAGGTTGATGATTGGCTGGGCGAGGGGCGATTGGGTCGATGTCGCGGCCGTTGTGGGGAGTTTTGGGGGATATGGGGTGGTGGAGGTCGATCTCGGGTGGTCTGCGAGAGAGTGGCCCTTTGCTCGCATGGGGTATTCAAACCGATGGATAGGTTGGTCGATTCGTAGCCTCTCCATCTCAACTGCATATCGACAATCATTGCAGCGGTGAGCAATACATTCTTCTGGTGGTGATATTCCTCCTTCGAAGTTTCGTTTGGCGACAGAACAATTCCCAAACCATTCGGCTCGACGCCCGATCGATCATATCGCCATTTCTTGCCTTGGATCTGGTGAAGTGTGGATGCTCCGACATTGTTGAGTCAAATACGAACCGACCTTTGGGGAAGATGATAAATCTTTCTAAAAATGCAACAAACAGCGTTAGCATAAGAACATAATTTGCAATTATGTAGCAGATATATTGCACACAACACATCCCAACGTTTCCTAATATGCAAGGGGGGGGCCTCTTTTTGCCAGAGGTAGGCCTAAACGTCATATATGCGATAATGATGGATTGGTCCGAGCTTACGAGAAATGCTTTTATTGGGACTAAAAATAATTAAATTGCAACAATGAAATGTTAAAACTAAAGATCTGTTCCTAATGTTATATTGTGCTGTTGGCGAATGTGGCGGTGGTGTTGCTAGGCCCTGCTCCTGCATCTTTCAAATATTGCATGATGTTTTGAAGTTGGTCCCACCTCTCAGGGGGAACGGTGTTGTTCCCTGTCGCACACTTTTACCCAATTGGTCATGTCGATATCCTCGAAACCTTGCTTGCCTTTGGGGCTTGGATCGCTACAATCTTCCTTGAACCACGCACGATTCAGCGCACCTCGCCTTGTTCGTATTTGACATCTATTTTCTCAACGTTGTTCCATTCTTCAAGGATTTGCTTCTTTCTGGGGAAAGTGCAATTTGCCCCAAACGCGACCTCTGAATCCTTCATGTCTGATTGGAGCGGGATTACCTGTTCTTGACCAAATCAAGTGAGTACACGCAGCGGAGCATATGGTCAAGTCCTTAATCCGATGAGCTCGATGTAATAACGGTCCTTGCTCCTTACATAGGCTTTGTTGATACGGGATAGCGATGGGTACCTCCATTGCACTTGGTTGCTAGTGCGGGATGCGAGAAATTCATACCAATCCCTAAATGCAAGCGGGTGAAACAAACCGCTTCATCTGTCGTAAAAACTTACGATCCTATAATCATTGCTAAAACAAATGTGTCATATTCGATCGGATAAAAGTGTTCCATGGCCACATCCGTAAGATGAGATTGCATCCTCGAAGAAATTGGTTTCCGCCGCTTGCATTTTCCTAGAGCTCAAATATCTCGGCTAGAATCATGGGAACCAAAGTAAGTTGCGTGCCATTAATGCCTTCAAAAACCATCCGGTCACGTAACATATGCAAATCGATCCGTCCATGTTCAGGGGAAACACTAGAGTGCCTAATAGAGCAACGGTGAATGCGGTATGTCGTCTAGTTTTCCATTGTCCCAAGCGCAAGAAAACTCCTTTCGAATGATCGATAGCTATCTTGGCGACCATATCTCTCTGAGATAATCTAGGGAAACCCAATTGTTCTCGAAGCAACGGAGTTCCTTTGTGTTTTTTAGGCCCATGTAATGCAAGAATCTCTTTCCAGATTGATTATAAGGGATGATTTGCCCTCTGTCTTGGTAAGCTAGGCTCGTGAAGTAGTTGATCTCCTCCAACGTGGGGGTGAGTTCGAAGTCTCGAACTCAACACCGCTTATCCGGATCAGGCGAATTAAGGCCCTAACTATATGTTGATCCGAGCGATGTCAAACAAAGCCGTGAGACAACCTAATTTGCTTCGATAATCATTTTATTTGCCGTCGAAATTCTCCCACCAAACCTTTAGCTTTGTCGGAACACCGCTTACCATTCTGACCTCCGGGATTATTGGAATACTGCTCATCCTATACATAAACAGAAGTAAAATGCAAAAATTTCCCAATGTTAGCATGTCACGTTGGGCTCGGATTCGTCCATTAATATCACGTAGCACATAATATGTTGTTGGTCGTTGGGTCGTGAGAAACCCTTCGACAATTGGTGAACCTCCTAATTGTGGTGTCGATACCAGGACCGACCCACCTAAGGTAAAGGCTTGCCTGACTTAGGATGAAGGGTTGTATAGTTCTATCCTTTGTTGATAAGATTTGGCTTTTCTAGACGCTTGAGTTCAGGCGGACAACTCGAGTGAGAAGGCTACGCGTGCCGGTTAGGCAGGGCACTCCACGATATTACCAACTCTCCTAAATTTGGATTTTGAAGAAAGAATTTTGCTGATGCACCCAGCGCACCTCGCATGTAGTGTGTGATTGTGTGAATTTCCAGAGTGGAAGAAATATGAGCGGAATGCCAGTTTAAGGAAAGCAGTAAAGCAGGTAGCAATCAAAAAATAAATAAAATAAAATACAACACACAAAAATTAAATGTCAAAGTAATTGCCAAATAATTATCCTAGATCTGTTGTGGTTAAGAACCTAAAATCCCCAGTGGAGTCGCCATTTCTGTCGCGCCCTTTTTCGGCCGCGGCATTTTCTAAATAAATAGCGAGCCCTGCTAGAATAAAAAGTGTTAGAAAAAACTGTTAGAAAAAATAAATAAAAGGGTTAAATGTTAAAAGAATACTAAAATTTAAAAGGGTTGCTAAAAAAGGGGTTAAGAAGTGCTAAAAAAAATGCTAAGGGTTCGCGGAGTCGCCACCTAATTAATTGGGTGAATTAGGACACCTAAATGTTTAACTAGTTTGAAGTAAAACATTAACTCCATTTTAAGGGTCTGCTAAACTTAATGAGATTCTGGGTAAGGGTTCTTTATTAATCTAGAGGGAAGGGGTTAGGCACCCTCTAAGATCCGCTAACTTACGGTTATCCTGCCAAACCTAGGGTTAATTATTATGCCAAGAATGCAATGCAAGTTGCAAAGGGTATTTGGGTGGAGAGCATTTAGAATACGAAATGTATTATTACTTAATATAAAATATAGCACCAAAATACGTAAAGTAGGTTTAGTAAAAACATGCATTTATAAAGTAATTATACTTAATATAAAATATAGCGCCAAAATACATAAAGTTGGTTTAGTGAAAGCATGCATTTATAAAGTAATTAGAAAAACTTATTCTATAACATACTCATACTGCTTAGTATAATATATGCAAATTGTTATGACAACATCAGATGCTTAAAAAAAAACGTCTTTTATGCAGCAAAATACATTTTTTTTTTTGTTGTGAATATTAACAAGTATTTATAAGAAGATGAGTTTCTCATGTTAGAATTTAGTGACAAATAATGTTTTGACTACCTAAATAGTTATGTGGATGGAGGATTACTAAATAGTTTGATTATAACTTAAGCAGGCTAGAATAATCAACTAAATGGAGAAAAGCAAATTTTTAATGTTAAGCTACTTTATAATCTATTGGCTCAAGGTTTAACTATTATGAATATCCTACTAATTAATGTAGCGTTAGACATATAATTTACAACAAATAAATGAATGGGGGCGGGGTAGAAAATAATTAGAAGGACTCGAGGAATGGCGATGTCGTTCGCCGGCAGGTTGGAATTTCTGATGCGGATAGCAAGATGCACATAGATGTGGGTTTCACATTTACTATAGTCTCGTCATGAGACTCTTGTTGCTCCGACGCGTTTCATGCAAAGTAAGAGAAGATAAGGATTAGTACATGCTTACGATAATAAGTATAGGCACAAAACAGTTATTTCCCGACATAAAAATATGCTGGCCCAAACTGGGCCTCAGTGAAACAGTAGCCCACCGCAGCACAGCAGGCCCAAACATTGTTTTCGGATCAAAGGAATATATCAGAGTATGTATTCATACGACAGGCCCAATTAACAACATCTTTATTCATGCATGTGTAAGCCTATGTTGATATGAAGAGAGGCATAAGGAAACTGATATACATGAAATATAAATGATATACCTAAATCCCTATTCCCTTATATGCTGACTTAACGTGAAAGCTAGTATACTCATAATATTCAAAGTAAATATGATACACCTGAAGGTATACAAAGATATACGACTCTTGTATATACTACAAGGCAGCAAGCACTTAATCATGCATAGGAATGAAAACACAAGTTCATTCATTTTTTTTTTCTAATACAAGAGCACACACTCACTAAGTCAAGCAGCATACTTTGTGGTATAAGGGAGATAGACTCTGAATTAATGACTTGGAAAGAAATAGACTCAATTTATGCATAAACAAGTCAATACCTATATGTTGATATGGTTTCACAAGACAGACTTCTCTAATTAAGATAAAGCCTCATGCCATCAAAAAAAAAAAAAAATGAAAAGGAAGGAATTGAAATTTCAAGGTTTGCCCCTAGACACTATTTAAGATCAAGAGGATGGGGTATTGACCTATGTCAGACTAGGGTATCACATTAAAGGAGACCGAAGAGATGTTGCGCAATTATACCATGGTCAGGCCAAAACAATTTCCAGTTTACACATGCCCAATAACTTAGTACAACAGACAGGTCCAACAAGGCTCGTTTGAACTAAGCTAAGCATACACAATCGCATACATGTTCTAAGTATGTAAGGTAAGCAGGCAGTTAGTCTAGCAGACAGACAGGGATGTCCTAACGACAAAAATAAGCTGACCTTTTAGACATGAAACTGCTCAAGTTATGGCAGAACTCATAGAACCTCAAACATGTCCCCTGCTGGCAGACCATAACTGAACCAAACAAACCAGGACCAAACTCATGGACAAAACTAAGAAGACACACAAGGGTCGTACTTATACCTAAGAAATTGAACACAAGTGCATGGATACATGAGAGGGGAAGACACAACATCATTTAAGCATCTAACACATTTTAACACAGGAGATGTTTAACGACACAGGTTGCGATCTCGACAGACGGACACTATGTGACCATAAATATGCTAGAACAGTACAACCGAGCCTACCATAACTCGAAATTAACAACCTATATGGCCTACTGCTTAGATATAACCTAATCGATATTTATAATCCAAATATGAATCAGACAAGTAAATCAGAGTTAACAGGTGAAGCAATACTAGCAAGAATAACTAATGTATATATAACAAGACGCACACAAATTTACATGACGAGAGCAAAATTCAAAGGGATTTTGATTTTACCTTCTCCGGACAGCGAATCGGGGCAGCGTATCAAGTCGTCGGCTCGCTCGGGTTTCGAGTTTTGGGCTTGCAATGCGAATGAAAGGGGAAGATTTTGTTTGCTGGTTCTGGGCTGGGACCTGGGTTCTTTGAATAGCCCCTACTGTGCTCTGCCGTCTATTGCTCTTTGATTGCTTTCGTTCTTTGTTTCAATGTTTTCCCCTCTTACCTTTCGTCTTGCTTATAGCCCCCTATTTGGGCTCCAAGTTAGGTAAGGTAAAGGCTGATTTTTGGCTGAGATTGGTATGCGATTTTGTTCGATTTCAAGTGGTTCGATTTATGGAAAGTATTTATCACGGTTTTGGACTGATTCGTACTGATTTGTTAAGGATTTGCGGGCTATTTTTGGGTCGATTCTCGTGGTTCTTGTTATGGTAAGTTTGAAAACAATTTTGGGATATTTGAGGGAATCTGGAGATTCGCGGTTCTTGTAGATGGTAAGGGGTGTGCTGGCTGTGTATACATGGGTAAGGAAGAGGGTTGCCATATTCTCAGCCGAAAATCCGGCGAGAATATCGGGTTTTCCGATGAAGGCGGCGATGGAAACTTTAGGTTTAGGTTTTCGTTTTTTAGGGCTATTCGTAGTGGGCGTTTGAGGGAGATGGGCGAAAGGGGAAATGCTGAGGGCTTATGGGCTGCGGGTAAGAATAAAGGGTATGGGGCGCGTGGGCTTGCGGGTTTTAGTAGGCGCGGGTAATTTAAGAAATTTGGGTAGTTAGTTAAGGGTAGAGTTTAATTAGGTATTTAATTAGGCTTTTAATTAGTGAGTTATTAGTATTAAATTAGTGATAGATTAATTAGTTTTAGGCTTAGTTAATTAATTAGCTAGTTAATTCTAGGTAAGTGTATTATTAATTAATTAGCAAATGTGATTAAATTAATTAGGTGCTTTATTATAATTATCTAGGTGCTACATTAGTCTAATTATTTAGGTGCTAAATTAGTCTAATTTCGAGTTATAAAACTATTACGATAATAAATGCGGGCGTGTTAATTAATTAAAGAATAAAGACGGACGTGCTAATTAATTAATGCTTAATATTTTAGAATGCGGCGCTACTTATTTAAAATCTTATTATTATGCATTATTGCGAAGTTAAAAATAAAATTGAATTGAGTTTAGATTAAATTATTTAAATGCTAAATGCAAGTATGATATTTTTTAAAGCTTTTATAAATGCGACGCTATTAAATGCATGTATTAGGTAAAAAAAATGATTTTAAATTACAAATGATTACTAATAAATGCGGCTATGCTACCTGACACGACGTTATCGCTACATTATTTATTTTATGCATTTATTAATTATTTAAGAATTACGACAAAGCTTAAAGTTAATTAATGCGGGCGCGAGACTCGTAGTGCTTAAAACTCTACGTAAGACGCGATGTCATTATTAAATTAATTATTTATGCCTGTATTTAATGTTCTATTCGCTGCATTTTATTATAAAAAATCCTAAAAAAAATATTTTACAAAATTTGTGTAATTTTATAGTTAATGGCTGGACGGGAGGGTCAAAATTGGGTGTCAACATACCTCTTAACTTCTAAGAGTAGAAGGAATCATGAAATAATACCACATGTATATTCCATACATAGAATCATGTCAAAAGAAGGAAGAGGTTCACATACCTCGCGACGATTATCGACAAATAGCAAAATGCTCCAAAGTACTTCAACCTTGATAGTTATTCCATCCTTCAAGTAGAACACGCTATACTTAGTACTTCCACCTATAATGGCCATAATACGTCCATTAACCTCTAGCTTCAAACGTAGAATATTCTAAGTGCAAAGTCACTAAATTCTACGGAAAATCGGACAGCACTTCCTTTGTTTCTACATACTTTGCCACCTTTTTCAAGGCCGAATTCAATAAACAAACACGCCACATTTAAGGCCCAAAACAACAACCAAAACAAAGGGGATTACACGCCTTACAATACGTGTAAAATTTCGCCCCACAATTGACATTAAACTAGTCCACAATACAAATGCCAATTTCGGCCAAAAGGTGCAACAACTTATTAACCTTTCCAATCCTTTTCAATCCAAGTTCTTAGGTCTAACATGTTATATAGTCATAAACAACTTAACAATTATAATTCCTTCTTTATATAACATGTGACGACTTAAACTAATAATCCAATTGAATTGAAATATCAAGGGCTAAACATACTAGTTTTCGGATTAGAGTTCTAATAGCCAATACACTTATCAACTTCATAATATAAATCTCATACTTGCTAATGTCCATAGCTACAACAATAAGTAATCTTAATTACTAAAACGACAAGAATTATACCTTTACAAGCCCTTATAATTTCCAAGATTCAAAGTCGCTCCTTAGCAATTCTTAGCTCCTTTCCTTTACGCTCCAATCCGCTATTTGAAGCCTTTAGAAGCTCACAACCAACTTCTCTTCCATTTTCAATCAAAACCTATGAAAATGCCTTAGGTTTTCGCATTGCGACTAACGTGAAAACGCCGTTTTTCCAAAATCTTTCTATTGAGATATCCTTAAAATACCCTTAGGGACCTTGGGTTAAAGTCTTGTGGCTAAAGAACCACAAACGAAAATATTTTCTTGTTCAAAAGAGCAAACCCGAGAGCTTTCTATGGCACTCACAAGTTCTCTCAAATTTTTCTAAGTGTTGAAGACCTTGTCTTGCACTAGGGTACTATATAAAACACAATGGAAGGCTTAGATTACAACACATGTTAAATTTGGATGAAAGGGATCAAGCCAAGTGGCTCTTGACTTAGTCAACAATGTCAAGCTCAAGCTTAGCAAGACTTTCTCATCTTTACAATGGTCAAATGACCCTTTTGCCCTTGCATCAATTTCGTCCAAGACCAATGGGGGCGCCACGTGTCGCCCTCCTATTCGTCCATAAAATTCCGTAACCCTCGTGGGCCCCACAGAACGTAAAATTCCTCGGGTGGGCCCCACATGACCAAATCCGTACAAATAAATTTCCATAATGATAATACATTCCATAATCCTCAATTAATGCATTTTGAGAATCCAATTCTCTTCAACGAACATTTTTCCTTTCCGACGTTCGGAAGATTTTCCGTCGGAAAAACAATTCTTCCTTTCGTACCCTTTTCAAGTCTTGTGTTCCTTACATACATTCTCTTAAACACGTCCTTGAACTACGGGGTGTAACAACAAATATTTTGATTTATCATCTAATAAAATCATCATTAGTCCCCATGTTATTTTTTATGAAACTCAATTTTCGTTTGCTAATGTGAGTAGTCTTATGCCTAGTTCGTATAATTTTTTGGATGACGTTGTCTCCCCATACATCATACTCCACTTAATAGGCCGCTCCAGTGACCTGCCACAACCCACTATTTTTGCCCGGCCATTATCACGCTTCACTTCAATACCGAATCGCTTCGCTTCCAGCGCCGTCGCTAGTCCCAATTCGATCATATTCCAGTTACTGTTTCCCAAGTTGGGTCAGCTGGCCAGTCCGTCACTATTCCATATTTCACTCCAGATCCACCTGTTTCCACCTCGAGTCAAGGGTCTGTTACCCGTAGTCAAAGGGGTATTTTAAACTTAAGAGACATTTTAATCTTAATTCTAATATTCTTAAATACCCACTACTTCGTAACCCAGTGTCTGCATTAAATGACTCAAAAATTAGAAATTGGCTATGACAACGAATATAATGCTCTTATTAATAAGATGTGGGAGTTGGTGCCCCGTCCTTCTGGTGTTAATATTATTTTGTCTATGTGGATTTTTACTCATAAGGATAATTCTGACGGATCTTTTGCGAGGCATAAGGCTCGTCTTGTAGGTGATGGTAAAACTCAACAGGTTGGCGTGGATTGTGGTGAGACATTTAGTCTGGTGGTCAAACCGGCTACCATTCGCAATGTTCTCAGTCTGGCTCTTTCTAAGGCATGACAAGTTCATCAGTTAGATGTGAAGAATGTTTTCTTACATGATGATCTTAAGGAGACCATTTACATGCATCAGTCATTGGGTTTTCGAGACCCAAAATATCCTCATCATGTCTGTTTATTGAAGAAGTTCTTGTATGGGCTTAAGCAGGCCCCACAGGCTTGGTATAAGAGATTTTCATACTATGTTTTGCCAAAGATCTTTGAAATTCATTTATTTCTCTCAAGGATGGCTTGCTTTGGTTTTGGTGCATTTCATGTAACAGGCTTGTATGGTCCCGGAATTGGGTTTTCTCACAGCGGGTCTGATAATTCATTATTCATCTATCTTTGTGGTACTTCCCTGACTTATATTCTATTGTATCTGAATGATATTATATTGACTGCCTTGTCTGATGCTCTGCGCAAATCTATCAAGACACTGCTCAGTTTTGAGTTCGCTATGAAAGACTTGGGGCCCTTGAGTTACTTCTTGGGGATTGTTGTCATGTCACGACCCGACCCCGGGCCCGCGACTGGTGCCCTACCTGGGCACCCCTTTCAGGTATACATCAGAGAATAGCAGCACAACATACACAACTCTTAAAATAACGATCATACTTAGACAGTAGACATCAACCGGCTAGCCGATAAGACCTCATTTCGTAACATGTACATAATACAAAATTAAAAAAAACAGTATATCTTTGTTCTTACAAACCCAATCCACAAACGTGACTACAGACCTCTAAGAATAACAACTTCATGACGTATCCCGCCATACCTGAATGTACAACAACCGACAATACCAGTGGATAAGCCTCGGAAAAAAAGAGTTTCCCAACACCAACAAAGGATCCTAAGAGTGAGGATCAGAACTGCACTTACCTCGCGCATGAACGCACCCAAGGAGGTCAAGACAACATGTACCAAATATGTGAAACGAAAGCATCGAGTGAAATCATAAGTCTAAAATAAAACCGGAGACATGTATGATAACTCATATAACAGTACACTGTGCCTTACTAACAATGAGAGTAAATAAGAGTATACTTACAACATAAAAATAGGAAGCTCACGATCAAAGCAGGACCACCCGCCCGCAGTATCATTAAGCAATCCTACTCCTGGGACTATTTCACCCGCATAGGTCGTGTGGACCTGTCACGACCCAACCCCGGGCCCGCGACTGGTGCCCTACCTGGGCACCCTTACAGGTATGCATCAGAGATAATCAGCGGAACATACATAACTTAACAATGAAATAATTAATAGGCTAGCCGATAAGGCTACCTTCCTGGATATAAACAAATCCAAAAGCAGTTACCTCAAAAAAAAATTATAAAGTGACCCACAAGATATGACTACAGACCTCTAAGAGTTTACATAACAACTGTGACGGGACAGGGCCCCGCCATACCCCTGAATGTACTAAAGTCTACAACTTCAGGGAACCATACCAAAAGACAAGCCTCCGGAGAAATGGAGCTTTCCGAGTACTGAACCGTGACCCAAGGAGTGCGGATCAGCAAGCTATGTATCTCAACCTGCGGCATGAACGCACTTCGGCGAGGTCAAGACAAAATATGTACCAAGTATTCAAAATCAAAGCATCAGAATTTAAATCATAATAGTTAAAATACACCAAGACATATATGATAACCAAATTAATAAGATAATCAGGCCTCATCAAGTGGAAATAATGAAAGTCAATTTTTACCTTATACACTGTCTCAACATATGAACAACGATACACTGTGGCTATGAACACCACCTCAAATATCAAAGCGTGCGTCTGGATTCCATCACACCGCTAGGTGTAAAATCTAACTCTGTGACGCGCCCGTGGTACCCTACCTCACTGTCGGCGTACACACCTACAATACGTATATACCTATATCCTCTACCCGTGGAATCCCCCCGTCACTGTCGACAACCATAGAAGTACAATACAACCATGTGATGCGCCTGTGGCATCCTACCTCACTGTCAGCGTACACACATACAACACATATAGACCTATATCCTCTGCCTGGAATTCCGTCACTACCGACAAACCAGTAAATGTAACTATAACCATATGACGACTTTCGTGGCATCTCACCTCACTGTCGGTGTACACATACATGTATATATATATATCGTGCCCGTGGAATCCCTCATCTCGGGTACATGACTTCATTTAGTAATCCTACTCCTGGGACTATTTCACCCGCATAGGTCGTATGGACCCGCATGAGGTATTCCTCGCATAGGCTGTATCCGCCCGCATGGGACTATTTCACCCGCATAAGCCCATAAGGACTCGCATGAGGTATTCCTCGCATCGTGGGTAGCAAATCCACGGAAACGGGTGGTATAACGATCTTGGGGATTTACCCCTCATTTATACTCTTACCCCTCAACTACATGCCTCGGAATCCCTCATCGCAAGCATGTCCACGGCGCATACCCGTGGAATCCCACATCACTGACAGTATGTCCCGGTAACCCATACTAAGACCATGGAAGCATACCCGTGGAATCCTCCATCACTGTCGGTACGTCCAGGTAAACTCATACTATGACCAGGGAAGCCTACCCGTGGAATCCCACATCACTGTCGGTACGTCCCGGTAGACTCATAAGAAGGCAATGGAAGCATACCCGTGGAATCCTACATCACTGTCGGTACGTCCAAGTAAGTTCACAACTTCTTTAGACTTTCATTAACATACAAAATGGATCTCATTTTACGACCTTAGGCACTTTCCATATCACTTAACAAGTCCTGGGAAAATTCAACCCAAAGTACTATGTATTTCTATTCTTTCCAAGATCCCTTTTCCACATAAGACCCCAAGATACTAACACCCGTAGTATCAAGGCTTATCTATGTTTCAAACAAGTCACTATGTTATTAGAAATATGCTTCGCCTTCTAAATCAAGTGACCCTCATTTTAGACCTCAAGCAATTGATGCCTTTAAATCAAATTGCCTTTCTTAGTTTCAATTCTTTCATCTTGGTTTACCTTACTCAAAAAACCGTTCCTCTAACCTTCCATAAAGTTATTATAACCAACTTCCCATAAAGCCGTTATACTAACTTTATGCTTCTTAGAAACTAAGACTTCCTTAACCTCTCATAAAGCCGTCATAACTAACTTCCCATAAAGTCGTTATAACTCTTTATGTCTTAGACCACTTTGTTCTTTCTATAACCAAGAGACTTGTTCTTCAATTCAAGTCGCACTACTTACAAAGTACTTCAAGTCTCTTTGACTTAGAAGACAATTTCCCTCACTTAGAAACAAGTTCTTATCTTTATAATGGTTTAAGAATCAATACCTTCCAAATCCAGTATTCTAAACTTTTTCCTATCAAGGAATCCTTGTCTACCTTATTAGGATAAACCGTTCTTATAACTCTTGCTTAAGGACACGTGAGTTAATTCTCTAACTCAACCAACTAGACATCCTTAAAACAAGTCAAATATATCAAATGACTTCCCTTCATTTAAATTACGTACGTCTACCGTACCAAACAGTTATAACTACTCATGCTCAAGAGATAAGAAAGTTTCTACATACCTCTTTTGCTTAATCCACTTGCCAAGTCCAATAAGTCGTCCGTAGATGTCAACCTATAATGACCATAATACGTCTATTAGCTTCTAGCTTCAACGTAATATATTCTAATGAAAAGTCCCTTGTTCACGAAATTTGGACAAGACTTCCTTTGTTTCTACTTACTATGCCACCTTTTCCAAGGCCGAAATTCAATAACCAACGCCACATTTAAGGCTCAATTCATTCAGAACATAAGGGATTACACGCCTACTAATACGTGTAAAATTCCGCCCCACAACAACACAAAATAAACCAATAATTTCCATGCCATTCTTGGCCAACAATATAACCAATACTAAACCCCTTTCAACTCTTTCCAATCCAAGTTCTTAAGTCTAACATGAAATCTATCCCTAGACATCTTCAACAATTACAATCTCCCTTTACAACATGCGACGACCCAAATCTATTCAAATAAAACAGCCTCAGGCTCAACTCTAAATCACTAAAATATAACAGCCTCAGGCTCACATCTATACTACTAAAATATAACAGCCTTAGGCTCATAACCAAGAGAAAGGGGAAACTTTTACCTTAAGGAATAGCCCACAAAAGCCCCTTTTTCTTCCACCTCTTTCCGTCAAAATCGCCCACCAGCGCTTCCCACAAGTTTACCCACACTTTTCCTTCTTGCCGCCGCTCCAACAATTTCCTCTTAGGCTAGGTTTTCTTCAAAAATCAAGAGAGAAGGGAGAGGATCTTTCTTGGGAGGGTTTGAAATGAAATGGCCAAGTCTTCCAAGACTTGGCCCTAAAATAGGACCACTTTCAGATAAAAAGGATGGGAGGGACACTTGTCACCCTCCCATAGGTTTAAAACAAAAATATCCCCTGATTTTCGCCATCGCAAGAAAACTGGCCACGCGCTCCTCTCCCGAGAATTCTCGCATTTTGGCGCAAGGCTGCAACCTCGTGAGGACTTTCGAATTATCGGCGCGTTCGCTGACGGCGCTGCGCATGGCGTGCGACGCCGCTTTGGGAAAAATATGTCCTTCGCCACCCCACGAACTTCTAACGCCCGATGTCCAATCGACGAGTGGTTGGTTGCGTCGGAAACTAGATTCAACAACCTTCATACTAGTCTTTTAAAACTCCTCACAACTCCTAAGAAACTAGGAGATATACCGCTCCAAAGTTGACTGAAAGTCTGCTCACAACCTTCTGCCATCCCAACTTTCCACCTTCAAATCTTATTTCCTTCAGACGTTCTTAACTTAACCTCTTGAATTTACTGGTGTAACATTCTTCCCCTTAGAAACATTCGCCCTCGAATGTTCTTTTTCGAGTCAATCTAATAATTAGCGACACGCTTTCCTTTTACAACCCCTACATACAATACTTTTCTCACGGTTATCCAAAAGTGTAACTTACGGCATGACGATACCGAAGACCTTACCCGTCTTCTATCCTTCGTCTAACAACATGGGTACACATAACCTCATAATACACAAAACTATCCTTTACGTGGGGACAGAACTTATCTCCATTAAATAAACCTTCTTTGGAGTCACAACCCAAATCACCGGGTCCTCTTGCAGTCCAGTAATTATCTAATCATCACGCACCGCCTTAAAGTCATGTAGATTTTCAAAACCTACCAAAGACGCCCTCAGCTTTCCGCCGGCAGCACTCGTACCTATTTTATTCTTGTCTTGCACACTTTTCTAAAATTATCCGGAAGGTCGTGGCCATGACCGCCACACCAAACCAACTCCAAGTACCTCCAAGGGCACTTAACATAAAATCCTTCAATAATTTTAATAAGTCAAGTCACATAGACTCCAAAATTTCATGTCAACGAAGGTAGTAACTTACAGTTTACTAGCACTTCCATTCCCTTCCCATCGATAACCGGCTCACCGGAACACTGGAATCGAACCAGTTTCTCTCTATAGTCAACCTTGGCATACCAGAAGCCCATTAGTCCACACCCATAAACGGGTACACTAACTTCTCATAACACCATAACCGTGTCGTCTTGATCACAACAACCATTACTTACTCCACACGGATCTCATCCGTACTATCATCTTAACCATACCACGTAGCTTAATTTACAAACATAGTCTCCCATTGGTCCCTTAATTAAACTTCTTAAGGTTCCATTACCTTTTTCCGACAACTCATCATCTCCTAATTATCTCAAATTAGCACGTAAAACCTCTGTTATACCCCGTATTTCCAGAGTATATACGTGAGGGCGTACGTATACAATTTGAGCCTTAAAGTAGGCATAGGTTCGAATTTGTGCATAGCTACCAAGAGGAGTCGTTTTTCGACGAAACGTTTCCACAGCTTTCGAAGGGAAAATTCCGGCTATGTCATTTATAATTTTTGCGGATTTTTCCGAGAGACGAAACATTTTGGACCAACGGGAGGGTGACATGTGTCACCCTCACATTGACGTGAGAAGTGGACTGGCAAAGTGCAAAGGCACGTTTTTTGTGCCTTGGGTTAGGTAGGATATTTGTGCAAGTTGGTGTGGTAGATGGATAAGGTCCACATGGTTGAAATCTAGCCCTACACTTGCACCACACTTGTCTACATCTTGGCCATTGGTTGGCATTCACTTGACCTATAAATACCCCTCTAGTTGAAGACATTCTTCATCCAAAAATTGAGCCATCTTTCTAAGTCTAAAATCCTCCCTCTCCCTCTTGTGATCTCGTCCGCCACACACCCCTCCCCCTTATTGGTAGCCTGGCCAAGCACCCTCCCCTCTTGAAGGCCCCTTGGCCGAAACCTACCCCCTTTGTAGAGGCTTGGCATGGGTACACACCCCCAGCCTAGTTGTTTTCGTATAATACCCCTTGTTGTGGTATAGAAATACTCTCCTAGTATTGTTATAATGCCCAAAATACTTTAGCCAAATACCTTGTAGTATTCCCAAGGTTACACTTATACAAAAGCCCAGAAAATACTATTATACTTCCCTCAGTCACAAAAACGAAACCCTAAGTAAATCTTCACCCGTAGTTGAAGTTTTAAGTAGAAGTTGGTTAGAACTTCTAAGGGTTGTTTGGAGCGGGTTGGAGCGCACGGAGTAGGAGCTAAACCTTGCTCAGAATCGACATATAAGCTCGGATAATTTTGGGCTTATCGAGGTAAACATTCTTGACCTTCTGTTGTAATTGGAAATTACATGTTGTAGGAGTATATAGTTAAGTATACTATATATATAGAACTGAACAACACTGTGAGGCAATGTCTTTTGACTTAAGCCTGAATAATACTTACGGCAATGTCTTGCGACTTAAGCCTGAATTTAAAGAAGAGAACTGAACTGTAATTACATAGGATTGTATTACAGTAGACTTGTGTAGCATTACTGTGTAGTAGAATTGTACACGTCCGGTTAGACGTGTTAACCCCCGGTTGGCTTGGTAGCGGCCTCGATAGAGGAGGAGATTTACGCCGTCATGCGTGGGGAGGTGCCGAATTTTCTGTAGAATATTCTACATTGAGATCTAAAGATATTAATAGGTGCTTTGTGGCCTCTATAGGTTGTAGTACTACGTGTGGAGTGATCTGCTTGACTGAGAGTGTAGCAGACGGTTTGAGGTACTTGGAGCGTTTTGCTATTAGTCGATACTCGTCGCGAGGTATGTGAACCTCTTCCTATCTGTTCTAGCATGATATGTGTATAACTATGTAGTACGCAGAGACGCATACGTGTTAAATGTATTTGATTGTCTTTAAACATAAAGTGTTATAACGGCTTTATGGGAAGTTGTTATAATGACTCTATGTAAATGAGAAATGCTTTGTGGTTTTAAAGATAACGATTTGACTTATAACCGACTTGATGTAAAAGAACCTTCAAGTATTCTAAGAGAATAAGAAACCTTTTTGAAAGAATTGTATACTAGTTTTCAAAACATAAAAGTTATACCACCAAGATGAGAAGTTAGGTGTAACGCCTTAAGAGAGATAAAAAGAATGGTTTAATGGTTTAGAAGTTAAGAGACTTATTCTTAAAAGATAAGAGACTTGACTTAATATGAATGTTTGTGTGAAACCTCATTCGTGAGTAATGAGTACTTGGTTTTTGGAAGGAATAATGTTTTGCTGATTTCGAAAATCAGAATGTGTATCGACAAACCATGCGGCGTTAATAAAGGGAAATGTATTGAATAATTAAGTATTATTAAAACCAGTAGAAACCTCCATCTGCATAGAAGCTAAGATGAGACAAAATGATATTACATTTTCTAGATCATGGCTGCTTAATAAGATTGATTATGAACAAGAATAACCTACTCGCCTATGGCATATGTTACTCAATTGTTTTAAAAGAGATTAAGACATTGAACTATGAAACTTTTCAAAAAGAGACTTGCGTAATTAAAATTAGGCAACCGAACCTTAGGAAAAGAAAGGCATTGTGTTGTCTTAAAATGGTTTAAAGCATAAGGTGTTATAACGAAATTATGGGAAGTTGGTTATAACGACCTTATGAAAACAAAAGAAAGGTTTTATCATTGGTTTTAACGTGGTAACTTGACTTTAAAAAGAAAGTATGGAAGTTGTTTTGGTTTACTTAAAAGATATAAGTCACTCTATTTTTATACTACGTATCGGGTGACTTTTATAAAAGGAATAAATCTCTTTAAAAGGAATTTAACGTCGTAGTACTTTAGGTTAAACCGAACTTGGGCATAAAATGGAAGTACTTCGAGTTGTGTATAAACTTGCCTATGCTTGTTGTTGTGAAACTTGCCTATGCTTGTTGTTGTGAAACTTGCCTATGCTTGTTGTGATAGCCTTTGTTGTGCAAGAATTGTGTTTCTATACTACCGAATATCTCTATGGAGGGTCGGTTGACTTGTTGAGAACTTACTTGACGCGTGACCGCAGCGGCGGATAAATTCCGCAGTGCGTTCTCGTTGATAGTGTTACTTTTGTTAATCGCTTTGGACATACTGACACGATGCGTAGCGCACGGGTATGCTTCCAGTTTGATTACCGCTTGTTGTCTTATTGTTTCCTTTGGATATCTCGACACGACGCGTAGCGCATCGGGTATGCTTCCATTTGGAATGCCGTCTTATTGTTTCCTTTGGACATCGCGACACGACGCGTAGCGCGGGTATGCTTCCATTTGGAATCTTTGTCTTATTGTTTCCACTTTGGACATGATGACACGATCGTGAAGCGCACGTATGCTTCCATTTGGAATGTTGTCTTATTTGTTCCTTTGGACATACCGACACGATGCAGCGCACGTATGCTCCCATTTGGATTGTCTTGTTGTTATCATATCATATCCCAGCGATGAGGAAGGTACTCCAGGCGGATTGATGTTGTGGGCGTGAGACCGAATTGATATAATCGTATGTGTATGCACCGTAGTTGGTTATCATACCGCTCTCCTGCTTTTATAGACTATTATGATTTGATTCTGATTTTACGCTTCACATACTGGTACTGTTATCGACCTCCTTCGGGGCTGCGTTCATGCCGCAGTAGAGGTACATCGGTGTCGATCCCCGCTTAGGATCACCTTTCGGCGTGTTGGAAGCTCCGTTCCTTCGGAGGCTTATCTTTGGTATGTTACCACAGTGTAGGTTCTTGTACATTCGGGGTATGGCGGGCCCCGTCCCGTCATAGTTGTTAGATAAACTCTTAGAGGTCCTTTGTGTGCGCAAGGTGGTTTTGTAAAAAGGGTTAAACTGTTCGTTTTAAAAAGAGTTGTTTATATATATTTTATTGGAAGGTAACCGTTTGGTTGGCATGTTTCATTATCTTGTCTCATGTTCATGTTTAAGTTTTTATTTCATTGGTTTTCTCTCGATGTTGTATCACTAGGGTGCGGGGTAGGCACGACCACGCCCGGATCGGTCGTGACAAAGTGGTATCGAGCGATTAGTCCTCGGAAAGTGTCCACGACCGTGTCTAGTAGTCTTGATTATCGGGTTGTGTTGCACCACATCTATAATCGGAGGTCGCAGGACATTTAGGGTTGGTTTCATTCTTCTCATTACGAGATCGTGCCTTAGAGCCGTAATAAGGTTGGACCCCTCTGACATACTTCGTTTTTACCGGTTATGCCTCCGCGTAAGACAACCCGCACGAAGGGCAAGACAAAGAAAGGAGTGCGAGTAGAAGCGGCAGAGACCACGATACTGAGCCTCGATCCCCGATGCAGCGAGAGATGAGTCACGAGAGTGGGCCCGATTAACGGCCGTGGTTGTGGCGGACTTGAGATAAGCCGACGCAGCAGCCTTCCCCGAGAGCACCCGTAATTCAACCCCGAGCAGACAGTTTGAGACTACGGGATTTTCTGAGGTGTAACCCGCCAGAGTTTTATGGGTCGAGACCTGAGGATGATCCGCAGGAGTTCATCCGGCGATTCTGATCATGAGAGTGATCAAGGCATCGGAGACCGAGTCAGTGGTCCTAGGTTCGCATCGGCTGCGTGATACCGCAGTCGATTGGTTTGATTCGTGGGAGCTGTCCCGGGGAGAGAATGCACTTCCAGCTTTATGGGACGAGTTCTCAGAGGCCTTTCTTGCACATTTCTTGCCTCCACAGATGGCGAGGGCTCGCCGGCGATTTTTGGTGTTGCGGAATCCGCGCGGTTCGTGAGTACAATGTGGAGTTCGACTCATTGGCCCGGTACGTCCACGCGTTAGTTGCTAGTATTTAGTATCGAGTGCACCGATATGTTACAGGGCTCGATGATCACCTAGCCGAGTTGTTCGGTGTAGCTCTTCACCGGCATGGACATTGCCGCGTGCGCAGTGTATGCACTGGATGCGAGGAGCGGATAAATCGGCGAATGACTGTGGTCGTGAAGAGGGTCGAAACAGCGGTCCTTTGGTGACTTTTCGATGTGGACCGCCTCGGCAGTTATTTATGCGCTCCGCCCGGATGAGTGGTCTCTACAATCTTGAGCATCCAGAGGTTTCGGGAGCAGTCGTGGCTCCAAGGGTTCAGATTTTCGGGAGAGCGGTGTTAACCACCAAAGCCACCCCTACCTCGTTGGATCACGCGTGGTAGACTCCACGCGGGAGTGTCGTGCTAGTCCGGGAGTTTGTTTTACATGCGGCAGCAGGCCATTTTGGGAGAAACTGTCCACCAGGTAGTACCGGTAGGATAGCACGACTACTAGAGCGATTGCGGGTTCTTCACCTTCCAGCTAGGCGGGATGTTCGTGACACCGGCCCCCAGAGGTCGGTGGAGTTCCTGGATTTAGCGGTCCTTTGAACCGCCTATTTTCAGTATATCCTTAACCCTCTAGAGACTTATATGTATTGATGTTGATGATGTGTTTAGAATTATGTTGGTTATGAGTTAGAAAGCTTGGCTAGTTGAATGGTTATGTATGGGGGCATGGAAAGTGTGAACTTAAGAATATTTCATGTTGAGACCTTAGATGTAAGGTCATCTTGAATAAAAGATTTTACTGTTAGTCCTTGTTGAAATACTTGGTTTGCATATACATATGTTGTGGTATAAGTCCATGGGTAGTGTGAAATGGAAGTGGTAGTTTTTCATGACTGTATAGGTAAGATTGTTCGGATCGAAACGAGAGTCGGCGTGATGCAGGCTCGGGTTGAGGACGTGTTGCGTGTCAACCGTAGCCGAATGAGGTGGGGGTCGAGATCGAGGTGGTCCTCCGGTGGTAGGGTCACGAGGGTGCTAGGCCCAAGTTTAGATGACCGTCGTATGAGTTCGTGGTTATGTTCGACCGAAGCGATCATGAAGGCCGGAATGGCCTTAAGGAGATTGCGGTTAGTAAGATGACCAAGTTGAGGTAGTGACTCCAAAGTTTTGGAACTAAAGCGATGATCAAGTGTGGTACGATACTAGAGGAGTTCAAGTGTCCGAGAAGCGGCACGAAGTAAGGAAGAAGAGAACGTGTGATATTTCGTGGCGGGTATGGCGTTGGCAACTTGTTAGAAGAAATTCTTCGTTATCCGTCTCGAGAAGGAACATTCGGGACGAATGTTTCTAAGGAGGAGAATGTTATACCGTATTTCCGAGTATATACGTGAGGCGCACGATACAATTTGAGCCTTAAAGTAGGCATAGGTTCGAATTTGTGCATAGCTACCAAGAGGAGTCGTTGACTAAACGCTTTCCACGCTTTCGAAGGAAAATTCCGCTATGTCATTTATAATTTTTGGATTTTTCCGAGAGACGAAACATTTTGGACCAACGAGGGTGACATGTGTCACCTCATATTGGGCGTGAAGTGGACGAAAGGCAAAGCAAAGGCACGTTTTTGTGCCTTGGGTTAGGTAGGATATTTGTGCAAGTTGGTGTGGTAGATGGATAAGGTCCACATGGTTGAAATCTAGCCCTACACTTGCACCACACTTGTCTACATCTTGGCCATTGGTTAGCTTTCACTTGACCTATAAATACCCCTCTAGTTGAAGACATTCTTCATCCAAAAATTGAGCCATCTTTCTAAGTCTCAAACCTCCTCTCCTCTTGTGATCTCGTCCGCCACACACCCTCCCTTATAGGTAGCCCAGCCAAGCACCCTCCCCTCTTGAAGGCCCTGGCCGAAACCTACCCCTTTGTAGAGGCTTGCTGGGTACACACCCCCTAGCCTAGTTGTTTTCAGATAATACCCTTGTTGTGGTATAGAAATACTCTCTTAGTATTGTTATAATGCCCAAAATACTTTAGCCAAATACCTTGTAGTATTCCCAAGGTTACACTTATACAAAAGCCTAAAATACTATTATACTTCCTCACAAAAACGAAACCCTAAGTAAATCTTCACCGTAGTTGAAGTTTTAAGTAGAAGTTGGTTAGAACTTCTAAGGGTTGTTTGGAGCGGGTTGAGCGCACTGAGTAGAGCTAAACCTTGCTCAGATCGACATATAAACTCGGATAATTTTGGGCTTATCGAGGTAAACATTCTTGACCTATTTGTAATTGGAAATTACATGTTGTAGGAGTATATAGTTAAGTATACTATATATATAGAATCAACAACACACGGCAATGTCTTTTGACTTAAGCTCGAATAATACTTACAGAATGTCTTGCGACTTAAGCCCGAATTTAAAGAAGAGAATCGAATCAGAATTACATAGGATTGTATTACATGAGACTTGTAGCATTCTTGTGTAGTAGAATTGTACACGTCCGGTTAGACGTGTTAACCCCCGGTTGGCTTGCAGCCGGCCTCGATAGAGAGGAGATTTACGCCATGTGGGGAGGTCGCCGAATTTTCGTAGAATATTCTACATTGAGATCTAAAGATATTAATAGCGCTTTGTGGCCTCTATAGGTTGTAGTACTACGTGTGGAGTGATCCGCTTGACCGAGAGTGTAGCGCACGGTTTGAGGTACTTGGAGCGTTTTGCTATTAGTCGATACTGTCGCGAGGTATGTGAACCTCTTCCTATCTGCTTCTAGCATGATATGTGTATAACTATGTAGTACGGTAGACGCATACGTGTTAAATGTATTTGATTGTCTTTAAACATAAAGTGTTATAACGGCTTTATGGGAAGTTGGTTATAACATTTCATGTAAATGAGAAATGCTTTGTGGTTTTTAAAAGATAAGCGATTTGACTTATAACCGACTTGATGTAAAAGAACCTCAAGTATTCTAAGAGATTAAGAAACCTTTTTGAAAGAAGTGTATACTTGGTTTGAAAACATAAAAGTTATACCACTTTATGAGAAGTTAGGTGTAACGCCTAAGAGAGATAAAAGAATGGTTTAATGGTTTAGAAGTTAAGAGACTTATTCTTAAAAGATAAGAGACTTGACTTAATATGAATGTTTGTGTGAAACCTCATTCGTGAGTAATGAGTACTTGGTTTTGGAAGGAATAATGTTTTACGATTTGAAATCGAATGTGTATCGACAAACCACCGCGTTAATAAAAGGAAATGTATTGAATAATTAAGTATTATTAAAACCGAGAAACCTCCATCTGCGCAGAAGCTAAGATGAGACAAAATGATATTACATTTTCTAGATCATCGCTTAATAAGATTGATTATGAACAAGAATAACCTACTACATGGCATATGTTACTCAATTGTTTTAAAAGAGATTAAGACATTGAACTATGAAACTTTTCAAAAAGAGACTTGCGTAATTAAAATTAGGCAACCGAACCTTAGGGAAAAGAAAGGCATTGTGTTGTCTTAAAATGGTTTAAAGCATAAGGTGTTATAACAGATTTATGGGAAGTTGGTTATAACGACCTTATGAAAACAAAAGAAAGGTTTTATCATTGGATTTAACGTGTTAAATTGACTTTAAAAAAAAGAAGAGAAATTATGGAAGTTGTTTTGGTTTACTTAATACAAATAACACACTCTATTTTTATACTACGTTAAACGTGAGACTTTTATAAAAGGAATAAAACACTTTAAAGTGAATATATCGTACGTAGTACTTTAGGGTTAAAAACCGAACTTGGGCATAAAATGGAAGTACTTCGAGTTGTGTATAAACTTGCCTATGCTTGTTGTTGTGAAACTTGCCTATGCTTGTTGTTGTGAAACTTGCCTATGCTTGTTGTGATAGCCTTTGTTGTGCAAGATTTGTGTTTCTATACTAGCGCGTCTCTCGATGGAGGGTCGGTTGACTTGTTGAGAACTTACTTGGACGTGGCAAAGGACGGATAAATTCCACGCACGCCTCGCTGATAGTGTTACTTTTGTTAATCGCTTTGGACATACTGACACGATGCGTAGCGCACGGGTATGCTTCCACTTTGATTACCGGCTTGTTGTCTTATTGTTTCCCTTTGGACATACTGACACGATGCGTAGCGCACGGGTATGCTTCCATTTGGAATGCTGTCTTATTGTTTCCCTTTGGACACGCCGACACGACGTAGCGACGCATGCTTCCATTTGGAATCTTTGTCTTATTGTTTCTTTGGACATGCTGACACGATGCGTAGCGCACGGGTATGCTTCCATTTGGAATGTTGTCTTATTTGTTCCATTTGGACATAATGACAAGATGCGTAGCGAACGCGTATGCTCCCATTTGGATTGTTGTCTTGTTGTTATCATATCATCGCCGTGATGAGGAAGGTACTCCACGGGATTGATGTTGTGGCGTGAGACCGAATTGATATAATCATATGTGTATGATCGTTGGTTATCATACCGCCTCTCGCTTATAGACTATTATGATTTGACATGATTTTACGATTTCACATACTTAGTACTGTTGTCTTGACCTCCTTCGAAGTGCGTTCACTGGCAGTAGGTACATCGGCTTCGATCCCCGCTTAGGATCACCTTTCGTGTTGGGAAGCTCCGCCTTCTGAGGCTTATCTTTGGTATGTTACCCCGAGCAGAGTTCTTGTACATTCTGTGGTATGGCGGGCCCTGTCCGTCATAGTTGTTGTATAAACTCTTAGAGGTGCAGCAGTTTGTGTGGGCAGGTGGTTTTGTAAAAAGGGTTAAACTGCTTCGCTTTAAAAAGAGTTGTTTATATATATTTTATTGGAAGGTAACCGTTTGGTTGGCTCGTTTCATTATCTTGTCTCATGTTCATGTTTAAGTTTTTATTTCCTGGTTTTCTCGATGTTGTATCACTAGGGTGCCCGGTAGGCACGATCACGCGCCCGGATCGGGTCGTGACAAAGTGGTATCGAGCGCTTAGTCCTCGAAAGTGTCCATGCACTGTCTAGTAGTCTTGATTATCGGTGTGTTGTGCACCACATCTATAATCAGAGGTCGCAGGACATTTAGGGTTGGTTTCATTCTTCTCATTCGAGATCGTGCCTTGTAGCCGTAATAAGATGGACCTCCGACATACTTCGCTTTTACAGTTATGCCTCCGCGTAAGACAACGGCACGTATGGCAAGGCAGCAGGAGGAGTGCAGTAAGTGGCAGAGACCATACGCACTGAGCCTCGATCCGCGATGCAGCGAGAGAGATGAGTCGCGAGCTGGCCCAATTATGGCTGGTTGTGGCGACTTGAGGATAAGTCGGACGCAGCAGCCTCCAAGAGCACGTAATTCAACCCCGAGCGATGGGCTTGAGACTACGGATTTTACGAGGTGTAACCCGCGAGTTTTATGGGTCGAGACACGAGGATGATCCAGAGTTCATCGGCGATTACTGCGGATCACGAGAGTGATCAAGGCATCGGAGACCGAGCCGGTGGTCCTAGGTTCGCATCGGCGCGATACCGCGATCGATTGGTTTGATCGTGAGCTGTCCCGGGAGAGAATGCACTTCGCCTTTATGGGACGAGTTCTCGAGAGGCCTTTCTTGCACATTTCTTGCCTCCACGGATGAGAGGGCTCGCCGACGATTTTTGGTGTTGCGGCGAGCAGGCGTCTGATTCGGGAGTACAATGTGGAGTTCGACTCATTGGCCCGGTACGTCCCCGCGTTGGTAGCTAGTATGGAGGATCGAGTGCACCGATATGTTACAGGGCTCGATGACACTTATCAATCTTCATAATACATATCACATGATCATTTCTAACTTATAATAACATGGAATCTTCAATTACAAAAGTAAGACGAAGATTATACCTCATTTAGCCCAAATATGATCCAAGATTACAAGTCGATCCTTAGCAACTTTAGCTCCTCTTTTCGACGTTCCAATCCACTCCAAGCAACCCTTAGAAGCTTATGAAGAACTTATCTTCAAGTTCCAACTTCAAAGTTGAAGAACTCCTTAACTTTCTGCCTTGCGACTAATACGAAAATGTCATTTTTCCGGGATATTTCTATTGAGATACCCTTACAATACTCTTAGGAACCTTGGTTTAAAGTGGGGAGATTATTGGACAACAAACAAAAAAAAAAATTGAAACCCTTGTGAAAGCCGAGAGCACCTCTTAGTGTTCTTCAAGATTTTGAAAAATTTGTCTAAGTGTAGAAGCTTGTCTTGCACTAGTATACATATATAACAAGATGGAGGGTCAAGATTAGAACAAATGGGTGGTTTGGATGAGTTTCACAAGGATCAAGCCAAGTGGCCCTTTGACAAGTCAACAATGTCAAGCTTTTTGTCTTTGCAAGACTTGGTCATTTAAATTCTGGTCAAATGACCATTTTGTCCATGCCATTTTCGTCCAAGACCACTAAGGGGGTGACACGTGTCGCTTCTCCCATTCGCCGCAATATTTCATTTTCCGACAATTTCATAATTAGATAAATTTTTACTCGTCTCAAATCTTAACACTTTTGAGTTCTTACGTACGTTCTTATAAACATATTCTGGAAATTCCGGGGTGTAACATTCTTCCCCCCTTAGAAACATTCGTCCCCGAATTTTCTTTCGGAGTCAATCTTATAAATAGCGACATAGTCTTCTTTTACAACCCCTATATACCAATAATACCACACGAGGCCACATAACAATACTCATACTAAAATGTCAACCTGAACCCCCATGTGTCCATGTCGGTTATCTGCATAAAGCTCACGACTGAAGCTTACTCATAATCTTTCTGATAAGCTTCGCTTATCCGCCTTGACGTATAGTCAAGTCTGGACCAAATAACTGAACCTCGCATACGTCGAACCAACCAACCGGCGATCTACACTTTCTTACATACAAGGCCTCATACAGGGCCATCCGAATACTGGAAGGGTATCTATTATCATACGTATCTTAACAAGAGGCAAATAACCCTCCCAACTATCTCTGAAATCAAGAACACAGGCCCGCCACCTATCCTCAAGTGCCTGGATAGTTCGCTCTGCCTGTCCGTCGGTCTGAGGGTGTAGTGCAACACTGAGACTCACCTGTGTCCCTAATCCCTTCTGGAAAAAAAACTCCAGAAGTTATCCGCAACCGAGCTCATCTGTCTGACATCATAAACGTAGGAACACCGTGCAGTCTCACAATCTCCCTGCTATATAAGCATAAACCTCAGCCGAGTAAGTGGTCCCAATCCGGAAGAACACGGCTGGTTTCGCAAATTATTTACCATGACCCTGTGAGTCGACTTCCTCCGAGTACGATGCCACCTCAGAACAAAATCCATATTAATTTAATTACCTCATATCTAAGTCGGGATCTAAATCGCTCGCAATAGCCCACGGGCTTCGTGCTCAACCTTGACTGTTACTAACTCGGACATTATGCAACAACTCGCTACGCCTCTTCGTGCCATCTTACTGCATACATCCGAGGTCACGCCACAACTTAGTCGACCCAACAATTTGAGCAATAAGCACGCGTGCCTCCCTAAAACTCCGACAAGTCTTGCAAAGACTGGGTACACACAATCTATCCTCATATCACAAAGACCATATTCTTGCTACTCAAACAGACTCTTCTCTTCTGAGAGCCGTATATCGATACCAGATCATAACTAGACCTCTCATATCGCCGCCTTTTACCTCCTCAATGACGGAAGACTCGGCAACCTCTCGGATCTAAACATCATTAACTTGGAAACAAATAATCGAACCCCTCGGCTCGTTAGCTAATGAATCTCACGGACCACGTCATGTCTACCTGGCTGCCCATCTGACAGACTACCCATAGATCCACGACTAAGAGTATCTGTAACTGTCTTGGCTTTCCCCGGATGGTATAGGATATCGATATCACAATCCTTGAATAACTCTAACCACTGTCGCTGTCGCAAATTCTACTACCTCTGTCTGAAGGTATACCGGAGGCTTTTGTGGTCTGCACATACATCCTCATGAAGTCTATATATATGTCATGCCCCCAAATCTTCAAGGCATGATTAACTTCCGCCAACTCTAAATCATGAGTGGCGTAATTCCTCTCATGCTTCCCTAACTGCCGGGAAACATAGGCTCTAACATTATCGTGTTGCATCAGCACACAACCTAGCCCAACACCCAACGTGTTACAATAATAACCTAACCCTCTAGTCTCGGAGGGTTAGAATCAGAGTCGTGGTCAACTTATCTTCCAATAATCAAAGCCTTTCTCATTCTGCGAAATATTCGTATCCTTAATCTCACTTATGGTTCTGTTTCCCTTTCTCTGCAACCAAACTTGGTCACTAACTTAGATTTGATTCTTTTGCTTGCCTCTGGCTAAGACGCCTCACAATCACAATTTAGGGGGAGATTTCCTTGATCTCACAAGTAGTAACCCGATTTTCCTTTCCCGGTTGTAGATCCTATAGTAGGTGTTACCACATTTCTAAATGTTCTTACTTCCCATTATTTACTAATGGTCTTTACACTAGTCTGGGGTAATCATATCTCGTGCAACTTACATAACCATAGTCGTATTCTCCTTTATCATTTTGGTCATAACCTTACCTTAGGCTTATTATTAGCAAAAGTATTTCTATCTTGATTCATAATCGTACAGTTTCATACATGCGTACAACCTGCATTTATATCTTACGATACTTCCTCGACCAATTCGTACGTCGCTCTTAATTACCCCAACACAACACTTTTTTCCACGGTTATCTACAACTGTAACCTATGGCATGACGATACCGAAGACCTTACCAGTCTCATATCCTTCGTCTAACAACATGGGTACACGCAACCCCATAATACGTAAAACTATCCTTTTACGTGGGGGAGAGAACTTATCTCCCTTTCTTAAACTTTCCTTGGAGTCACAACCTGTTATACCCCGTATTTCCTGAGTATGTACGTGAGGGCGTACGTATAAAAGTTTAAGCCTTAAGTAGGCAAAGTAGTGAAATTTGTACACAACTAGCGAAAAGAGTCGTTTTCCGACGAAACGTTTTCCAAACTTTGCGAAGGGAAAATTCCGGCTATATCATTTATTATTTTTATGGATTTTTAGAGACGAAATATTTTGGATCAACGGAGGGTGACATGTGTCACCTCAAAAGTGGGCAAGGGCTAAGCTTGGCACGTTTTTTGTGTTGAAGTTTTGGTCAAGGTTAGGTAGGATATTTGTGAGATATTTTGTGTAGTTGATGAGCAAGTGGGACCCACTTACACTTGTCCAAATCCCCACCCTACACTTGCCTACCACTTGTCTTGATCTTGGCCATTGGTTGGCCTATAAATACCCCCCTTAGTTGATGAACTTCTTCATCCACACTTAGACATTTCCGAGTTTAAAAATCCCTCTCCCTCCTTTGTGTAGTTTCGCCCAAGTCCCCTCCCTTTGAGAGGCCCTGGCCGAGAAATACCCCTCTAGTTGTTCTAGTCGAAATACTACCCCCCCTTGGTTGAGAAATACTTCTCAAAGTATTGTTGTAATGCCAAAATACTCTAGCCCAAAACCTTTGTAGAATTTCCAAGTACCCTCTTTACGAAAAGCCCGGAAAATACTACTATACTTTCCTTTAGCCACTAAACGAAACCCTAAGGAAATCTTCATAGTTGGTTGAAGTATTTACGTAGAAGTTGGTTAGAACTTCTAAGGGTTGTTTGGAGCGGGTTGGAGCGCACGGAGTAGGAGCTAAACCTTGCTCAGGATCGACTTTAAACTTGGATAATTTTGGGCTTATCGAGGTAAATACTCTTGTCTTTATATTGTAATTGGGAATTACATACTGTAGTTATATAGAAATGAATATAAGATTCATAGAAGAGAATTGAACTGTAATAGAAGGATATTACAGAAAAGAATTGAACTAAAATCACGTCTAAGAATATTAAAGAAGAAGATTGAATCAGTACTTACATGGGAGTATTTACAGTAGACTTGTGTAGCTTAACGGGTAGGGAAGTGCTGCCCGATTTTCCGTAGAATAGAGAACCTACTGCTTAGAATATTCTACAGAGTAGTCTAGACTTTGATAGACTGGTATAATAGGTTGAATGTTCTGCGAGTAGCATGTGCTACCTAAAAGGTGGACAAGGCTAGTCGGGTTATAGCCGTGGAGCGTTTTGCTAATAGTCGATAATCGTCGCGAGGTATGTGATTCTTCCTATCCTCTTGAGCATGATATTTTAAAGAATATATATATATAGTACGGTAGACGTACGTGTGTTAACTGAACGTAGTTGTACGGAAATGTCTTTTGATTAAGCCTGAATAATAAGAATCTGGAAGTATTTTAAAAGAATATATATATAGTACGGTAGACGTACGTGTGTTAACTGAATGTAGTTTTACGGCAATGTCTTTTGACTTAAGCCTGAATAATAAGAATCTTGAAGTATTTCAAAAGAATTAAGAATCCTTTTTGAAAGAAGAATAATACTTGGTTTGAAAGCTTAAGAGTTATACTAGCTTTATGGGAAGTTAGGTATAACGACTTAAGAGAGATAAAAGAATGGTTTATTGATTTTAAGAAGTTATGAGACTTGATCTTAATAGATAAGAGACTTGACTTACTTGAATTAATATGAATTACGTGGAAACCTCATTCGTGAGTAATGAGTACTTGGTTTTTAAAAAAAGGAATAATGTTTCTTCGATTTGAAATCGAATGAGTATCGACAAACCACTTGGCGTTAATAAAGGGAAATGTTTTGACTAATTAAGTATTATTAAAACCAGTAGAAACCTCCATCTGCACAGAACCTAAGATGAGACAAAATGATATTACATTTCCTAGATCACGTTCGCTTTAATAAGATTGATTTTGAACAAGAATAACCTACTCACATATATGGCATATGTTTCTCAAATTGTTTAAAAGAGAATTATATTCTTAAGTGATTTAGACTATGAACTACGAAACCTTTCTAAAATAAGAGACTTAAGTACTTGAAATTAGGCAAACTTGAACTTATGGAAAGAATGTTGTTACTTGATGTTGAAAAGGAAAGTGTTTTGGTTTACCTAAAAATGTGAGTCACTCTATTTTAATACTACGGTATCGGGTGACCTTTATAAAAGAAAGGGATCTTTTAAAAAGAATTTAACGTACGTAATACTTTGGGGTCAGAACCTGGACTTTGGCATAAAATAACCTTGAGTTGTGTGTAACTTGCCTATGCTTGTGGTGATAGCCTTTGTTGTGCAAGTGTTGTATTTCTATGCTACCGAGTCCCAGAGACGGGCCGACACGATTTCATCTAATTCTTCACCGAGTCCCATGAGACGGGCCGACACGATTTCATCCGATTCTTCACCGAGTCCCACGAGATGGGCGACACGATTTCATCCGATTCTTCACCGAGTCCCATGACGGGCCGACACGATTTCATCGATTCTTCACCGAGTCCCGTAGGATGGGTCGACACGATTTCCACCGATTCTTCACCGAGTCCCGAGACGGGCGGGACACGATTTCATCCGATTCTTCACCGAGTCCCAGGATGGGCCGAGACATCGTATTCCACGATTCTTCACCGAGTCCCACGACGGGCGGACACGATTCTACATGATTCTTTACCGAGTCCCACGGATGGGCCGGACACGTATTCCACACGATTTGTACCTAGGCTGGCGGTGAGGAAGGAGTTCCACGGCGTGAGGATGACTTGAGGCGTGAGTCCCGACTTGACATATCGCTTATGTTGTGAATCGTAGTTTGGTTATCATACATGTCTCCGCTTTATATAGACTATTATAATTTCATTTACTGATTTTACTGATTTCACATACTGTACTGTTATCTTGACCTCCTTCGGGGCCGTTGCTCATGCCGCAGTAGAGTACATCGGTTGTGGATCCTCGCCATGGGATCACGATTCGTGTTAGGAAGCCCCGTTTCTTGAGGCTTATCTTTTGGTATGTTACCGAGTCCGTAAGTTCTTGTATCTGGGGTATGGCGGCCCTGTCCGTCATAGTTGTTGTCACTTTCTTAGAGGTGCAGAAATGCTTGTGGGCAGAGTTTGTAAAAAGGATAACTGTTCGGGTTTTTATGTATATATACAGAAGACAACTGTTTTTGTTAGCCTGTTTATTTATCAAATCTCTTGTTACATGTTTATGTTTCATTTCCGTTGATTTTCTCTGATGTTGTATCACTAGGGTGCCCGGGGTAAGGCACCAGTCACGGGCCCGGGTTCGGGTCGTGACACAACCCTAATCACAGGGTCCTCTCGCGGTCCAGTAAATATCTAATCATCACGCACCGCCTTAAAGTCATGTAGATTTTCAAAACCTACCAAAGATGCCCTCAGCTTTCACGCAAAGACTCGTACTTATTTTATTCTTGCCTTGCACATTTTCCTGAAATTATCCGGAAGGTCGTGGCCCTGACCGCCACACCAAACCAACTCCAAGTACATCCAAGGGCACTTAGCATAAACTCCTTCAACCTCGAGTATTACTTACTTTCCGCATTAATTTACCTCAAATGAACAAGTCACACAGACTTATTAAAATCAACAATGTCAAAGAAGGAAGGATAATTCACTGGTTACCACCACTTCTCTTCCTTTCCACTCGATAACCGGCTTACCGGGAAACTGGTACCGAATCAATCTCTCTTTGTAGTCCATGTTGGCATAACAAGAGGCCAACTAGCCCGTACTCATAATGACCTCAATGCTCATAACACTTTACTAGGTGCGCTAGGGTCCAACGATCGTATCGTTACCGTAATTATTATCTACCCGCCGCTACCACCCAACAATCACAGTGTAGTCACCTCGAAAGGTCCTCGTGGATTCAGCTCCATTTCTTTACATTTGGTTGCTCTCTTTCTTCTGGTCGATTTCTTCCGCATTTCCAAACTTATTCTAGTGTACGTACATAGCCTTCATCCTGATTCGGGCCTCCAATCTTTGGAGTTACTATTCTAAACAACATAAGGCCATTTCCGGCTCTCACAACCTGGTTCCGGTGGAATGCGTCCACGAACCCGTAAAATGATTAACTAGACTTGGGTCTTGCACCCTCGTGACCCTGTCACGTAGCAGGACTACTACCAACTGATCCCATTCTATTACATGCTATGGGGCGACCCTTAATAGGTCCTCAACCCGACTCGGCGTCATACTTAACTCTTATCCTCGGTCTGACTTAACTTTTTACTACCCGAGAAGGCCTTATATACCTAAGGTCTCGGTGGTTATCAACATTCCTAGGCTCACAATTTTCGTGCTCCAAGCCTAACTTATCAGTCCCCCCGTAAACGGGTACAAAAACTTCTCGTAATACCATAATCGTGTTGTCTTGACCACAACAACCATACTTACTCAATACGGATCTCATCCGTACCATTTCTTAATCATACTACGTAGCTCAATCTGTAGCACGATCTTCCATTAATTCCTTAATAATAACTTCTAAGGGTTCATTTCCTTCTCGCATAACGATCATCTCCTAATTTTCTCAAATTAGCACGTAAAACCTTCATGCGAGTCCATTAATTGTTCCTACCTTCCGGTATTTATTTAGTCCTTACCATTCCGATAATCTAAAATCATCCTAGGCAACACATACGTGACCCCATACATAAATCCGTATAGTTGTATGTCACAATACCAACTATACTACAAATATTACCAACCCGGATACGCAATCCACATAATCTTTCCTGGGTCACTGTTGCCTTTCTCGTAGCTGCAAACAACATAATTTGTTAGGGAGAGACGACCCTAACCACACAGCTCTATCGCACGATCTTAGAGTGAGAAGGATGGAAACCAATCCTAAATGTCCTGCAGCCTCCTGATTATAGATGTGGTGCACAACACACCGATAATCAAGACTCTACTAGACACGGTCTGTACACACTTTCCGAGGACTAATCGCGCTCGATACCACTTTTGTCACGACCCGACCCAAGCTCGCGATCGTGCCCTACAGGCACCCTTCTGTGTATACATCGATAATAGCGGCAACATACACAACTCTTAAAATAACGATCATACTTAGACAGTAGACATCAACCGGCTAGCCGATAAGGCCGCCTTTCGTAACATGTACATAATACAAAATTAAAAAAAAACAGTATATCTTTGTTCTTACAAAACCAATCCACAAACGTGACTACAGACCTCTAAGAATAACAACTTTGGCGGGACAGGGCCCCGCCATACCCCTGAATGTACAACAACCGACAATATCAGGGATAAGCCTCCGGAAAAAAAAAAGAGCTTCTCAACAGCTGAACAGTGATCCTAAGAGTGAGGATCAGCAACCTGTACTCTACCTGCGACATGAACGCAGCCCCCCGAAGGAGGTCAGTACAACATGTACCAAATATGTGAAACTGAAAGTACTGTAGTGAAATCATAAGTCTAAAATAAAACCGGAGACATGTATGATAACTCATATAACAGTACACTGTGTCTTACTAACAATGAGAGTAAATAAGAGTATACTTACAACATAAAAATAGGAAGCTCACGATCAAAGCAGGACCACCCGCCCGCAGTATCATTAAGCAATCCTACTCCTGGGACTATTTCACCCGCATAGGTCGTGTGGACCCGCATGAGGTATTCCTCGCATAGGCTGTATCCGCCCGCATAGGTCGTGTAGACCCGCATGAGGTATTCCTCGCATAGGTTGTATCCGCCCGCATGGGACTATTTCACCCGCATAAGCCCTTACGGACTCGCATGAGGTATTCCTCGCATCGTGGGTAGCAAATCCACGGAATATGCAAATGCCACAAACCCGGGGAATGACCCCATAATGAATAATATACCACTAGCACAAACCGGCTATCATACATAACATAAGCACTACCGGCTTATCATTCATAACATAAGCACTACCGGCTTATCATTCATAACATAAGCAAGTTAAGAAATCCCCTAACCTCTTATTAGTCTTATACATGTACACTCTCATTTTAGTTTACTTAAGGCACTAACATGTCATTATAAAAATCCGGGAATCTAACCCAAAGTACTACGTACTTCTACTCTTTTAAAAAATGACTTTTTTTCATACAAAACTTCCAAGATACTAATAACCGTAGTATCAAGTCATAACTACATTTTTAGACAAGCCACAATACTTTTTAGAAATACATTTTCAGGCTTCTAAATCAAGTGACTTCTTTCTTTTAAAAACCTTAAGCAATTGATGCCTTTAAATCAATTTGCCTTTCTTTATTTCAAGTCATTTATCATACTTATATTACTTAGAGTAAACCACTCTTTTTAACTTTCCATAAAGCTATTATAACCAACTTCCCATAAAGTCGTTATACTAGCTTTATACCTTAGATACTTACATTCTTCTTTATAACCAAGAGACTTAAACTTTCCAACAAAACAAGTATCAAAAATACTTTCAACATACTTAAAGTCTCTTAACTTTTAAAAGCCAAGATATCCTTAATATTTTTAAACAAGTGAGTTAATTCCCTAACTCAATCAACTTGAGCATTCTTAAGATAAACCAAGGATATCAAATGGACTAGATTCGTCAAAAACTCGTACGTCTACCGTACTATACATTTACAACTTATTCATGCTCAAGAGATAAGAAAGTTCCACATGCCTCTTCGGTTTAATCCACTTGCCAAGTCCAATATTCCGTACGTAGTATGTCAACCTATAATGACCATAGTACGTCTATTAATTTCTTACTTCAAACGTAGAATATTCCAAGTGCAAAGTCACTAAATTCTACGGAAAATCGGACAGCACTTCCTTTGTTTCTACATACTTTGCCACCTTTTTCAAGGCCGAATTCAATAACCAAACACGCCACATTTAAGGCTCAACAAAGTAGTTAACAGAGGGATTACACGCTTAATCAAGACGTGTAAAATTCCGCCCCACAATTGACATTAAACTAGTCCAAAAATACAATGTCCATTCGGCAATTAGGGACAACAATACCAATTCTTTTCCAATTTCTATTCAATCCAAATTATTTAGTATAACATGTTATAAAGCCGCAATTGATTATAACAACTATAATCTTCAAGTAGATAACATGCGACGATTCTAGTTAACGACCAAATTGTAATTCAATTTCAAATGACTCAACATGTCATTTTCGGATTTGAGCTTCCAAATTTCCATAACACTTATCAATCTTCATAATACATATCACATGATCATTTCTAACTTATAATAACATGGAATCTTCAATTACAAAAGTAAGACGAAGATTATACCTCATTTAGCCCAAATATGATCCAAGATTACAAGTCGATCCTTAGCAACTTTAGCTCCTCTTTTCGACGTTCCAATCCACTCCAAGCAACCCTTAGAAGCTTATGAAGAACTTATCTTCAAGTTCCAACTTCAAAGTTGAAGAACTCCTTAACTTTCCGCCTTGCGACTAATACGAAAACGTCATTTTTCCGGGATCTTTCTATTGAGATACCCTTACAATACTCTTATGAACCTTGGTTTAAAGTGGGGAGATTATTGGACAACAAACAAAAAAAAAATTGAAACCCTTGTGAAAGCCGAGAGCACCTCTTAGTGTTCTTCAAGATTTTGAAAAATTTGTCTAAGTGTAGAAGCTTGTCTTGCACTAGTATACATATATAACAAGATGGAGGGTCAAGATTAGAACAAATGGGTGGTTTGGATGAGTTTCACAAGGATCAAGCCAAGTGGCCCTTTGACAAGTCAACAATGTCAAGCTCTTTGTCTTTGCAAGACTTGGTCATTTAAATTATGGTCAAATGACCATTTTGTCCATGCCATTTTCGTCCAAGACCACTAAGGGGGGTGACACGTGTCGCCCTCCCATTCGTCGCAATATTTCATTTTCCGACAATTTCATAATTCCGATAAATTTTTACTCGTCTCAAATCTTAACACTTTTGAGTTCTTACGTACGTTCTTATAAACATATCCTGGAAATTCCGGGGTGTAACATGTCACTCGTCATGCAGGTGGGTTATTCTTATCATAACGGAAGTATGCCGCTGAGATAATTAAGAGGGATGATATGTCGTCGTGTAAGTCTACTTCCACTCCTATTGATACTAAACTCAAGTTGGGTGTTGCGACTGGCTCACCTTACGTAGGAGACAGGCCATCGGTCGACCAGTAAAAAGAAACCTAGGAAAAGAATGGTGGAAAGAAGATGCTACGGAGAACCGATCCAGAGAAGAATGGAAATCGGCTTGCTCAGGAGCTGGAGTCGAGGATCCTACCCACTATGGCAGTCTGGTCGGAGCTCTTCAATATCTTACTTTCACGAGACCGGATATTACATATGTCGTACAGAAGGTATGTTTATTTATGCATGATCATAGGGTTGAACACATGAATGCGCTCAAACGTATTATCCGCTACATCCAGGGCACACTTGACTATGGCTTGCATATTTATCCATCGTCGGCTTCTACACTTGTCTCGTATACAGATGCTGATTGGGGTGGTTGTCGAGATACCAGACGCTCCACGTCTGGTTATTGCATTTTTATTGGTGATAACCTGGTCTGATGGTCTGCCAAACGACAGGCTACCTTATCACGCTCTAGTGCAGAGGCCGAGTATCGAGGGGTAGTCAAATGTGGTTTCTGAATCATGTTGGTTATGTAATCTTCTCTTGGAGCTTCACTTTTCCGTTCAGAAAGCTACCTTGGTATATTGTGATAATATTAGTGTCGTATATCTTTCTGGGAATCCGGTTCAATACCAGCGCACTATACATATTGATATGGGTATATATTTTGTTCGCGAAAAGATAGCTCGTGGACAAGTGTAGCGTCTTACATGTCCCTTCCAGGTATCAAGTTGCAAACATATTTACTAAGGGTCTTCCTTCGGTCCTATTTGAAGATTTTAGGGACAGTCTTAGCGTACGAAGATCGCCGGCTATGACTGCGGGGGTGTGAAAGTATATCATAATATACATACTTCATATACACGGTATACTATCTTGTGTATATCGTGTATATCACGGAAACCCAAGGCAATTGGGCGACCGTGATATACACGGTATCATGAGGGTTTTTAGTAATAGGTTTTTGTATATAATTAGAGTTGTACACTTATCATAATTGTATAATTATTGTACAAGTAGAATAATGTTTTTGGAGTAGAATAGGAATATAATTTTCCTATTATGAAAATTATAAATTGTATATATTCGCTTTCATTAATGAAAATAATCAATGGATTATTTCTTTCGAGTAAAAATGGGTCTTTACTTTCCTCCATACTTTCATGAGTACTTTACGTAACTAAACATTATTAAAAAAAAAAAGAAATTGTATATTTTTAACATAAAAATTTATATATCAAAAGTAGCCAAAAAAACTTACTTTATATAGAACATCCTACTTGAAATGTGCATATCCAACAAGAAACGTAACTCCCCCATAAATAAAAATTCTTTTCTGTCTTATTTTCTATGTTCTTCTTACATTGACAATTCTTTTTTCCCCTTTTTTAATTCCAATTTGATATTACAGTATTTTAAAATATTAATTTTTTGTTGGCGGTGCTTATATGGTACAGTATATGTGATAAACCATATATTAGAGTTATAAATTAAGTATAATGCGCGTATATTAAATTTCTGCATGATATATATATATATATATATATATTATACATTTGCCAGTATATGATAATTAATTTTTTTATCAAGTAAGATGAAACAATTAAGAAAAAATATTAAACATATTTAATAAATTATTTTTATATATAGGCAATATTGTATATATATGCAATATTGTGACCAATTTGATATTACAGTATTTTAAAATATTAATTTTTGTTGGCGGTGCTTATATGGTATAGTATATGTGATAAACCATATATTAGAGTTATAAATTAAGTATAATGCGTATATTAAATTTCTGCATGATATATATATATATATATATATATATATATATATATATATATATATATATATATATATTATACATTTGCCAGTATATGATAATTAATTTTTTATCAAGTAAGATGAAACAATTAAGAAAAAATATTAAACATATTTAATAAATTATTTTTATATATAGGCAATATTGTATATATATGCAATATTGTGACCAATTTTATTTATATATATATTGTTATAATATATTGATGAAATATTAACATTATATAAAATAGTTATAATATACTTAAAATATATAAATTTAAAAAAAAAACAATTTTCAGCATATAAATAAAATTTTAAGAAAAAATACTATAAAATTATGAGGGAGAGACATTATGGAAGAGAGAGAAACTGCTTTAAAAGTGTATTAATGGAAATAGATCTCATTAATTAATGGAGATTAATGTTTAAATGAAAATTATTATTGTATTTAATTTTTTCTTTTCAAAGTGCTATATTTGTTATAAAATGTGCTATATCTGTTACTTTTAAAAAGATATGTTATCTTTTATATAATTCTTACAAATTGGTTTAGTGGGTAAAACCAATTAGGAAGCAAGGCTATTCCACCAACAACTAGCGTATAGAGCTTTTTCCTATCCTTTCAAGTGAAGTTTATATTGAATTGAGTAAAATACTTTTGAATAGAAGATGCCCATGTAAAAAAATTTGTTGAGCTGGTTCAGGCGAATGTTCCCGCAAATCTTGACTTTACAAATTGTCAGCTTCCGTCTTTCCATATGGAGTCTTGCGCTTTTCTTGTCTGTTTTATCTTTATGTGGTCAGTCGGACAAAAACTTATAAATAGCACCCCAAACATAGTTTTCGATGGCGAATGCAGAGAATGATGTACAGGTTTGCGGATACTCAATAATTTTTTGATGGATCCCATATATATTTTAAGTTCATCATACATCTTTTAAACTTCAAATCCTGAACCCTTAATTCTTCAAATCCTGAACCCTTAATTTTTACGATAGATTCCTACTCCAAACGCTCTATAGAGGCTTGGATGTGGTAAGAAAGGGTGTTCCACTCCAATTCGCAGGAATGCCCTTATTTAGGGGCGGTTTTTAATTTTGCCCCTCAAATTGAAAATCTTTAATTTTTGCTCTTCATCTAAAATCTCTGGGTTCCGGATTCGAAGCCCCGCTCACGAAAAAATTTAAAAAAAAATCACAAGGCAAAGTCTGTCTTCAGATAAATTCTGTCTTGCTAATCCAAATTCAACCTTGCGAATTTATTTTTTATTTTTGACTGAGCAGAGAGTCGAACTCGAAACCTTGGGGTATTTTTGAGCGAAGGAAAAAAATTAAAAATTCCAAATTTGAGGGGCAAAAATTAAAGACCACTGAAGAACAGTCCGCTCAAAAAAAAGCTCCAAGTTCCCAAGCTAAAACAAAATTGTTAGGTGAAGCCTCCCTCGACCTGCCCCATTTGCCACCTCTAAGTCATATGAGCACTACATCCATGGATGACTTCCGTTCACTTCCATTCATTTCTACACCGAGATAAGAACGGTTAATAATATAGGTCCAGGTACTTGTTACATGGCTTTGACTACTAAAGCTACAGATTCTTTGAAATCGAAACCATTTAGGTCAAATTAGCTAATTCAACCAGATGTCTATTACAAGCCAGTCAGCTATGAAGAAGGATAACTCATTCCCTTTCTAGAAAAAACAAAATGGGGGGAAAGTAAAATGTTAATCACCTAGACACAAGTGTTCAGAGATGAACTTGACATTAATCAACAAATACAAGCCAGTCAAACTCCATAAATTAAGGCAACTTTCAAGTGCCCATATATTCAGCAGCAACTATAATGGCAGAGTCAGATATCATCTGCTTCAGAACAACAGTCGGTGAAACTACGCATGAAACATTCGTTCCTCTGCAGCTACTAATGGGTATTTCCTTAGTTTACTCACAGAATATACACGTATAGCAAGTCATTTGCTAAATTAGAACCTTGACACAACGGGTGAGGTGGCACCAACTCATATGTGTACCATCTGCATTCATAGATCTCTTCCTAGGTACTACAACTTTCAGGAGCAATTTCATGGACATTCTAATGCCAGTCCAAGAGGCATATGCTAAAAATTGGAGCCTTTTTTCCATTTCCAATAACAAATATGTACCAACGTGATAGAGCTACGAAGAAGCCATTGCCATACCGTAACAGGAGCTTGAATTCATCTTCTTCTGCCATAGTAAAGCCCACCACCTGAATGATGCAGATAGCGATGACGTGGGCCACTGCCCCTACCAGGTGCATCCCATGTGTTTCCCCTATGAGCAACCCTGCTCCCACTGCTTTGTGTCCAGCTTGGTGGCTGGTTCCCTAACCCATTAAGCTCTTCCTCCTCTCTATCATTGTACTCCAGAACCAGCCTCTTGATGTCTTGCTTTTCTTCAAGCTCAGCTGCTTCTTTCTGTTTTGTGCTCTGAATGAGGGAGCAGTCACGAGGAATGAGCATTTTCTTTGTCTGTTGCTTATTACCTCGCTTCACGAGAACCTTCACTGGAACCTCCTTACTTCCACCGGCCCCTTCATCCAATGTCTCATCAACACTCTCCCCTTCAACCCCACGATGGTCCTTGGTTGGCCCCTCAAAGACATTCATTGGTATTGTCATGTTTAGTGTAGGCCTTCCCCGTAATTCCAATTTTCTTGAATCCAAACTTTCCTGCGAACTCATGTAACAATAACCATTAGTAGAAGGGGGACAACTTTTCATGTGTAAATTATAAAGTAAGGAGTTGCTAATATAGCAATTAAATCTCCCAAGCATAAATGTATCTTCAATCAGCATTTAATCTCTTTAATATTTTATCAAAAAGATTCCCTGCCTTCTAATTCCTACAGGGGAGGGGGGCGAGGTATTTCTGCTGGCTTTACAGGAAATTGAAAAGTTCAGTCATAACCCAATAAGTAAGATTTTTCAGCAGACCACAGTCCTATACTTGCCTGCATCAGAGCCCGAAGCTCTCTCTCAAATTCTGCTTCCTCCAGAGGATCAACCTGTGCAACCATCGACCTGACATGTACTTTATCCTCCTCATCAGAACCAGGTCCATCACCCTCATCAGATTCATCCTCGGTGTCACCTCTATCGTCCCAATTCCAGTCATCTGTCTCTTCGTCATCATCGTGACCCACATGCTCAATGGTGCCACTCTCTGAATCACTTTCCGTCTCCATAATCTCTTCATGCAATCCATTTTCCTCAATGCCATTTGCAAGGCTTTGCCCATTTACAGACATTACAGAGGTAGTTCTGCTGGGAATTTTCTCGGTCTGAGAGTGCTTCTCATTGTTGGCTTTTTCAGATGTAAGTATGCGCTCATGTTCCTCAAGGTCAACTAAAGCACCATTGACTTCTTCAATTGATGCATATCTCGTCATGTTAGGACGTAATTCAGCAAATAAGTCCTGGAAAACATTGTGAGCTCAATTTGAGAATGATTTGCATGAATGAGAAGGGTAAATTAATTGTGGAACATAACCCATAAAATGGCCATCATAAATTAAAGCAAAGACAACTAACAAAGTCTCACCCGAAATTTCAAAATTTTGAACTCCAACGTTTGTAGAAAAACCACATTGATCTCCAGTCACGGAATTCGTAGGGAGAAACCCTAAACCTTAAGCCAATAAACATGCAAAAAAAAAAATTGCAAGCACATTTCTAGCTATAAGCTTATCTCCATTTTCTGGTCCAGCATTTACTAGTTCGTGCAACTGCATTTCTAGAAAATATTAAAGGAGTATTTGCTAAAGGAAGAGGAATATAAATTTCCATGCAGGTACTTACGCTGCAGAAAATTTTGCCCCTAAAGTAGCAAAATATAATTGTTTCCTTCTTTCCCTTTATGTTCCCATTTCTCCCGGGTCAAAATATTTGGGTGTTGCAACTTTCAGGTCCTCCTGATTTGTTGGACCAGGTGACCATATTGCTTCACTCCAGAGAAACCTACATTAATAGTCTGGACTAACCTCATTAAGTGTTGAGCAAGCACGGACTTTAAAAGAACACTTTTTTAATGATCGAGAAGTCCCTTTGGAGCCAACCACAGCCTTCGAAACTCAGGGATGATGGCCCACCCGTCTACCCTTCTCTACTTAAATACTGGAATTAGTTCGTTTGGTGCAGGGCTCATACCTGTGACCCAAGCACAAGTCCCTCGACCTTGCCAATTGAGCTGACCGTGCGTGGCTTTGAAAGAGCGTTATATTTCCACTTTCACGTAAAATTGTTTGCGCATTTAATAATAAAGGTAACCACTAGTTAGCTCAAGCAATATAAACTGATGCTTTCACATAGGAAACTGCATATTAAACCCCTTTTAACCCTAAATCCTACCATTGCAAAGAAAGATAATACCAAAAAACCAAACAACTAAAGATGCTGACTGAAACTAAGAGCATAAATATGACATCTGACCTTCGTGCACACAACAATTTTGTACACGATACAAGAAGGCAGTGTTCATATTTTCAGCCAGGAATGATGTATTTGCTTATAGTTCTCGATACTGTGTAAGACTACCTAATTACATCTTTAGCTCCAATTATGGGGAACAGCTTCTAATGTATTTTTTGTAATGTTTATAGGGCAACAAAGTAGGTTACATTTCTTCATTAATACTGATGAGATTTAGCATAGTACATGCATGTATACAGAAGGACAGAGAATCTACAAGAACCGACCTGCAAGTCAAACTCTATATCCAGGGGGAGTACACCCTTGTTCAATATGTATCTCTGGAAATGTATTAGGAACCGATCAAGTTTTCGCTTTGATGAACCTCGATCAAAGTAGTGCCCACAGGTTTCAAGTAGTGTAATGACCATCCTGATGCGGAAACAATCCTCGGGAGGATCCAATACATCTTGCTGTGGGAGAAAAGACAAACTTGCATCAGATGGCAGTAAATGGTTCTCTCGAATAGGAAATTATACTAGGAATAAAAGCATTTGATTTAATCTAAAAATGACATAGTTGAGCTAAATCTATAGGCCACCAGAATCCAAGCAATGATATTCTTTTCTTTAGATAACCAAGAAATCCCCGAGGCCACCAGTATCCAAGCAATGACAAGATATTACCAACTTAAATCAAATAAAGTGGCATGAGCGGAAATCCAGAATATTGTAAAAGATTCTGGAATCATATTTTAGGAGCATGAAGCCTATTCATTACATGCATACCTATCGATAACAATGTGAAAGAATAAGAATTATATGCCATTTTTGCCAGATTTTCTTTCCTAAGGATAGACACAGTAACACCGAATCGCTCAGGAATAAGTTGTCAACCATGAGGTTCGTAAAAATAATTACAACAGCCAATGAAATAAGCCTATCAAAACCACAGTCGGAGAAACTTTATTTTTTATGTTCAAATTTATTCTCAGTTCACCGTAGCTTATAACCAGTTAGGGAGAGTGCTACGTCAAAAATATCTGTCTTCTTCTAGTTATGTCATTGTGTCAAGGATTCTTCAGAAAAAGTTCCAATGCCGGTTTTCTTAGATGTTCAAGGACAACAGGTCTCGTAGTACCACATTCTCCTGAAACAGCCATGCTAACAAAGACTGTTCTCCAAAAATAAATAATGCATAACGCGTATGCAACTGAAGATTGGTTAAAAGGAAATACATACCTCTGATGTTCCATGGCCAAAAACGAGAATCAAATAGAGGGTGTCAAATATCACAGAAGAATCAACAAGTTCATAGTTATACAACTCCCCCAGGAAACGCATGTGAGCAATACATCTTTGCTGCATCCCATAGTCATTCAACTCTAATCCTACCCTGATCTCCTCCAGAACCTATAGAAATTACAAAGTCCAAAATTTCAATTGCAAAACCAACGTCAAGTGATTCATGCAACTAAATCATATATCGGTCAAATAGAGCATAATGAACATAGAGGAGCCATAGAGCAGACCGTAAACGAGTTTGGGATTTGGCCTATTTGATTGATCGATTGATATAGTGGTTACAGATGCATAAACATTTCAGCACTAGTAGAACAATGTCACAAGGTTATTTTGTGGTTACTTACAAAGCGTAATCAGGAAAAAGAGAAAATAAACAAGGAAAATCAGTAAGATCTAAATTTGTTTATGCCACATAAATGTAGTTCAAAAATTAAAAGGGGCTGGTTCAAATTAGGAGGGTTAAAAAGGACGGGTCAGATTAGGATGTTTTAGTGATGTCAATCAGGCGGGTTGGGCCAAATTAGGACGGCTTAATAAGGGCCGAGTCAATAAATTGGTTAAGCAATAGACAAACTGTTCGACATATGATGGACCTAGCTTATTGATGTCACAAGTCTTCTTAGTCTAAGACAGCCTGAAATCGGAAGTTCATGCTCAAACGCGAAGGAAAGTGCTTCTAGTCTGATATGCTACTCTTTATGAGCCCTTCACTAGTGGTAGATCACCAGCCTTGCCTTAGTTCTCCTTCTTAGGACCCAACTCGACTCATACAGATATGCAGAGCCTTTTCCCTAAACCCTAAACCCCATATTCTTTCTCTGTTCCTTTAGCAATACTCCAAAATCTTGCTAAAGGCCTCACTGTCCAAAGCATGAGTTCAGGGTGACGAATGTTCGTCTCAAAGTCGACCCACTTACCGGAAACTCCGAATGGGTCGTCATTGAAGAAGACGAAGCTTCAGGAGATGCTACAAAATAGCTTCTTGCCAATACTTCGTACCTTGACATCTAAACACTAGTCATAGGAATAAAGCTTACAGGGAAGCCATTGACCAAGCCGTGCCATGTGTTTGATATTGGACTGGGAACTGGTTTACTATCTGTGATGGCAGTCCAAGCAACGGGTCTTGGAGATTCAGTGGAGAGCTCAGGTTCTAAGAGGATGAATACCGCATGTGAGTCATATTTCCTAATGTGAAGGTTTTGCATGCCTGTGGTATGCAGAGAAAATCCACATCACTAACAAGATATGACTCTTGTTAGCAAGCACGTCCTTGTCAGTAGATTGTCATGAGCATGCTATTTGATTAGTGAAATACACAACTCTGAGCTTGTGGAAGAAGGATTTATTCCAACTCGGTAGCATGCTCATGATAAGCACGTTTGGGCATGCCTTCATGGGCAGACGTGCTTATTAGTGAAATACTCGACTGAGCTTTTGGGATAAGTTAATTCCAACTCTGCAGCATGCTCGTAGCAAGCTACTGGCAGACAATCCAAAAACAGTGCCTTACCAAGAAATTATTTACGCTCAGCTGGTAGAAAGTACAGATTTGTGGAAGCTGCATTGATTTGTAGAACAACGAAATAGGAGTACTAAATGAAATTTGTCTTGTTCCAGAGGGTAATGGATTCAGCTTTATGTGTCTAAAAGGGCAGTCCGGTACACTAAGCTCCCGCTATGCGCGGGGTCCGGGGAAGGGCCGGACCACAAGGGTCTATTGTACGCAGTCTTACCTTGCATTTCTGCAAGAGGCTGTTTCCACGGCTTTATGTGTCTAATGACAACAATTTCCATGCATTGTGATGCATTGGAAGAAGACATCAAGCTCTCTATCAGAACCCTTCACTGTATATGATTCTCACTTTTGGATAAGACCAGATAGTCATCACGTAATCGAACCGAGTGTAAAAAACTACTGATACTGGCACTGCTCATGCTATAATCTTCTACTCCACTGCACCAAAATGGATAAGTTGCCCATCCAGTGTCGACAGATTAAGTTCATCCATCAGCTAAATCTAAGACATCACAACAATATCTTGATGATGAAATGGGTGAGGAGGTTTTCTGGAAGTTGTAATCAGTGAGAAATTTGGACTTCAGGGCTGCTGGATCACAAAACCAGTAACTAATTCAGCTGGTGTCGGTGTGTGGGAAAACATCAGATCATTATGGGCTTATGGCGCAAGTTTGCAAGAAATGTTGGGTTTCAAGTGAGTGATGGAAGGAAAATTGCCTTCTGGAAAGACAACTGGATAGGTCAGACCCTTTAAAAGACTCATTTCTGGACCTTTATAGACTTACTTTGCTACCTGGGTCGAGTTTGGCCATCAACAGAGAATATGAAGGTTGGAAATTTCTACTTTAGAAGCTCTTCAATCACTGAGAAATGGGAAGGCTTGCTGATTTTTGGGTGTACTGGCCTTCAAGGTCTGGACAATAACAACCCTGCCAAGCTAATTTGGAGGATTCATGGGGATAAAAATTGACTTCATTAATCGTAAATTATATAAAAATACAACAAAATATCTTCAATTTTAAATAAATAAAAAGGCATTGGTTCCTTCAACATAAAATAAAAAAGCATCGGGTCAACTATAGGTCAAAATACACTTATGCTGTGATAAGTAATTAATATTAACGCAAATTTTGCAGCTGCAGATATATCCCCTTCTGCCGATTCCATTACATTCTACAAGAGAAATGCACAATTAAGATGAAAATATCTGTTACTCTTTTCTGAAAATAGAGGTAAGAGATAGCTATTCTCCTACATACTGTTTTCACCTTTTCTCTTCTTCGCCAGGTTGGTTTTACATTCTTTTTTTTTTCCTTTTAAATTTCTTTCTTGGGTTATACATTGCTGCAGTTAATGTGATGTTAAAGCAGCTGGGAATAAGTTTAAAGGTCAATGGATTGTATATGTGGAAAAAAGTGCAAGTGACAGACATTTGTGCATTGAAAAGGACAAACCTCATCCACAACGGTAACGGAAAAATCTTCATGATAGCGACTTAAACCAGCAGTAAGTGATGCAATCAAATGAATCTGACCGTACTTGCCCCTGTGAACCTTCATGAAGCACTTCAAAAGGTATGCCTCACATTCACTCCAAGGAAGCTTACGAAGCTGTCTGAGCACATGCTCTATTGAAGACTTGTCAAGATCCGAAAAGAGCAATTTTCTTATGTACTGCATAATCAAAGGCATAAATTTAAATTCTGTACTATCAAGTTTATAAACCACAGAAGCTGCAAATTACATGTACCTGATGCAGAGGAGGCCGAACTTTAGACACTCGTGCAGATCTTTCTGGTGGCTTGCATAAGTAATATGCATTCTCCACTAAGGTGATGTGGCGAGGATCCAAATTCTTAACATTCTTCAGACGCATCAATATTTCTAACATATTTGCCATGCGTATTGTAGTTTCAGGAGATCGGTAGAGAAAACGTCCACATGTCTCGAGAAGATTGCAAGCAACATCAATATTGTGATGACTGAAATCATCTAAACAAGCCTGAGGACAAAGAAAGCAGCAGCATCAATCCAAACCTAATTCTTACTATCCCTAAAGAAGAGAATTTCTAATTTACAAACTTTGCAACAACATAAAGCACTAAACACATAGCCCTTAGCAAGCGAAACTGTTAGTCGTAGTTTGGTCACCTATCTTCAGTAGGGACCTTTTTAGTCTCTTAACTAGAGAAGAGTTTGCTAAATAGCAGAGCTTACTGCCCTGTCATACCATAAGTCTGTTTGTAATAACGACAATTGTCATAATCGAGGTCAATGCATCCGCGAACTTATTTGTTCTCTGGGTAGTTGAGATAGACTTATTTTCTTGAATTGCTCAATGAGCTTTTCAAGATAAGCATTGTATGTCAAAAGTTTGGTGGCTATGTGCTAAAAGGGAGGGGATCCCAAACTAAGGTTTTTGTTTTTGTCAAAATAGATTAGGAAAAGGAGGCTAAATCATCCCTCCTCAATGTACCACTAAGGAAATACAGTAAGCTTACTCTTCATAGTTCATACCTTCAGACAACTGAAAACAAGGCCAGGTGGTGCAATTCTAAATTTGCTGAGCTCTCCAATGAAACGAATATTCCTTATTTTTGTTTCTATATTCATTTGGTCCTGCAAAGCACACACAATTAAAACAAAACGAAAATGTTTGCTTCTTATTGATGGTATCCTTTAAGTCAATGGATAACTCCATACAATAGGCTACAGTTACCTTCTTATTTATCAAAAAGTTGAACTCCTCTTCCAACAACTGTAAAAGCATGGAAGACATATCCTTCATGCAAGTTGATAGAGTGGCAACCATGCGTGAGTAGTACGGCAACAACTCTAGCGATATCCTGGGGACATTGAACAATGCCCTAACAAGCTTTTTCCTACTGGACTTGGAATTCAGATAGCAAAACTCCACCTGTAAAATAAATATTAGGCACAGAAGTATAAATACAAATGAAGCCACAAGTAATGAAATCTTAAACAGGGACCAGGCTAGCAAATATTTGAAGCTTTAAGTTGGAGCTATTACTGTCAACTGGTCAATCAAATCACGGCTAACACAACCAGGTAGCCTCTGAAGTAGACTATCTAGGTTAGTTCCTTCAACACCTTTTGCTTTCTCCTTATCACCTTCTCCTTTTCTTTCAGCTTCCTTTTCTCTTGTTTTTTCCTTATCAGGTTCTTTATCCTTTTCTTTTGATTTTTCCTTGGTTTTCTCTTTATCCTTCTCATCTTTATCCCTGCCTTTATCATTTCTATCCTCCTGTGCAGCTCCAGCATCTGCAGCACCATCTGCAGTCTCTTGTGCAGCAGTCTGAGTTTCATCTGCATCAGGTGCTGAATCCTTCACCAGGACGACAAATGTCAATAATACAAGACATCATATAATCACTAAGCAAAAAACGATCAGAGTGACCCTGCAGCATCAGTGACATAGCAGGAGCACAAAATAAAGTTGTACTTTGTCTGCAAGATATCCAAACGGCTGTCAACAGGCTCAAAAAATTAGTGTTTAATAACATTTGAAGGGGAGCCTTGGAGTAACCGGTAAAGTTGCTTCCATGTGACCTGGACGTCATGGGTTCAAGCCGTGGAAATAGCCTCTTGCAGAAATGCAAGGTAAGGCTGCGTAAATAGACTCTTGTGGTCCGACCCTTCCCTGGACCCAGCGCATAGCGGGAGCTTAGTGCACTGGGCTACCCTTTTAACATATATTTGTTTTTTGATAAATTAGTGTTTAATAACATATATTTGTTTTCTGATAGGTAGTGTTTAACTCCCTCCGTCCCAAAAGATGTCTTAGTTTGACTTGGCACGGAGTTTAAGAAATAAATGAAGACTTTTGAAATGTGTGGTCCAAAACGAGCCTTAGATATTTGTGTGGCTATAAATCATCTCATAAAGTTAAATTTGCTTAAATATAGAAAGGTGCCAATCTTTTTGGGACAAACTAATAAGGAAAGTAGGACAATCTTTTTGGGACAGAGGGAGTATGTGACAAGAAAAACCGTAACATCCGCCTTCCTTCTTCCCAAAACACCACAAACATTGCAAAAAAATCAAACTTTAGGAAGTAAAATACTGTGTTGTACTGTTACCATTCTCAAAAAAAAAAATACCACGTTGTCGCTCAATACAAACCCTTAAAGATTAGTAATCATGAAAATATAAAACTATTCAAGTGTCTATTCATTGTTGTAAACCCATTCCTCTGACGCTTTCTTTCAGAAAATTTTGAACACTCTTTCATGAAACTTACAGAAAATTTAAACACCCTTTCATGAAATGGTACAAGAATATTCTGGCTATAAGCACAAAGATCACATAACACTTTAAGTTGGGCTACATAATGCAATAGCAAGCAGCTAAACAAAGGATACCAGAATAAATTTGATAAATATATTCCATAAAGTTAACCTGAAAATTCCTAGAGTCAAGAGTGACGATAGTTCCTCTTATAACATCAGAAGCCAGAGGGGAAGTAAAAGAGATAAGGTACATTATAACACCTAAATTCTTACAATTGAATGCTCCTGCACCTTCGCAGGTTGTTCACTCAACTTTGGTTCTGCTTCTCCGAGCAATACAGCAGGAACAAATGCTCTGTGAAAGGGAAATTGTTAACTTATGATACATGTTTCCATTACTAGACATTCTACTTAAGGAAACAAAAAAAAATAACTATTCAAAGTATCCTAATGAAAGGTAACCTAAGATCTGGTAGACACTCATAGAAAGCCCTTGTATCTTCATCATCCCATAGGGCTTCAAGGACAGAAGAATCTTTACTGCCACCAGGGGATGATGCATCCTCCCCCGATGTTACCCTTGTTGTATGACCATCCTAGGTCATCACCGTAGGTTGCCTGTCAAGTGCTTCTGCCAATCTGCACTACGGGAATGCAACAGATTAGTGTCTGAATGTAAAAAAAACAGGAAACATAGAGATTTTATGGAATAAAGAGAAGTACAAAACTAAACAAGTGAAAAGACAGTCAGGACTTTAGAACAAATTCTTAGTCAAAACCCACAAACACAGCTTCCAGGCATAACAACATATGTAATGGATTGAGTCACGAGGAAGAAAAAGTACCCGGCAATAAATGTAGTGTGTACTGTGTAGGCATGGTTAAAAGTAGTTATCCCATTCAGACCCTAGTGAGAGAAGATTATTTGCCTAGTACATTTACTTGCCATAATTTCAGTTTTCAAGTGCTGGTTAGCAAAAGATGCTACGACATGAGACATATGCCTCTTAGAGAGGGTTAGGAAAGAAGCTTCAGGCTTCTATATCAATTTGGTTGCTGCTGGACACATAATCATCACAATAGAGAAAACAGTCTTCAGATATACAGCTGATGGATTCATATCGTACATATAAGCAGAGTCTCATGTAAGCGTTCAAAATTCATTCCCCCGTACTAGGGTGAGGGACATGCACAGAGATTTCAGACCAAGGGAAGAACAGGAAATTCCCAACTTCAACCTGCTTTGCAACTAATGCTAACTGTGGAAGTGTCATTCACATTCACGTAAAGTGCTCTTAACCGTTATATTCTTTTATCAGGTCTAGAAGTGCTCGTAAGCATTATCCCAGACCCAAATAGAAAGGGTGGGTAACATTAGGAGGGTGCTCCAGAATATATAGTTGATGACAATGTCTGCTCGTCTGTCCTTATTTTCTACTTTATTATTCTGGCCTTTAATCATCTGCCCATTTTATGATCAATATTCTAACTGGGAATTTAGTTACTCATAAATCTTTCAACCAATCTGTCATTCTGGTCTAAGTAGTAAAAAAATAGCCCTCCATCAGACGCCTTTAATTTTTTTCTCATGTCTCCCACAAGAATTTCACAACCCACCTTCATCAAAATCAGGAAGCTGTTTGAGGGAGATAACTAGGATAACAAAATGTATGCATCCCTTCATGACCATCACCATTGGGTGTATCAAAGTAAGCATGCCATCAAGCTTTCTCTAGTCTACAGGAACAGGAAAGATAAACAACAACAACAACAAACAACATACCCAGTGAAATCCCACAAAATGGAGCAGGACAGGAAAGATCTTTTCGATAATTTGCTGAATGATAAGGGGTTCTAACAGTAAAAAAGAGCTTACAGTCTGTGGTTCATGCACAGCCAACATTTGAACTTGCATTGAAATGGAGTTTTATTAGTTTATTATCTCTAGCAACTCCAATGACTAAGAGATTTCTTTAGAGTCGGGAATCTGCAAATCACAGTGATTGACTGAACAAGTAAAGATACAACTATTTCTTGCAAGCATGGAGCTGAGAATCTGAACCCTCGTGAAAGTCAGCACACTCTTCACCTGCCTTTTAGGGTACAAAAGGACTAAGCACTTGAAAATCATCTCCCATGACATCACACAGTACATCAATCAATATATAGACACTTACCCTGAGATGCCACGATACAGCTGGTCATAAGATTTCCGCATCTTTTCATATGCAGAAGCATTCTCCTCATTCAGTTCACCTTTGGCAGATAAAATCTTCTTGTTTTCATGCTCCATTTGCCGAAGTGACTTCAATTTGTTGTCAAGAAGAATAAGTATCATCAGTCATCACAATTATCCAAGGGACAATTGTGTGAATTTAGAAGCTTTCAGGAAAGCAGCATAGACGAAAAAGCTTTCGATTACAAGCACTTTTAAAGATGGCTCAAGAATGATATAATTATCAAATGCACCAAAACTAACGAAGAGAAGACTGGATCACACTACTAATCCAGAACCTTCCCATCTAGATTCAAAGTCATCCAATTTAAGAGAGGAATGAGCTTACAGCATGCTCTGAATGAAGAAGTTCTACAGCCGCATCATAATATGTTTGGAATGCCTTCCTAAATAACCTTTTCTGGTCGGTTGCCACATTAAGGGCCTTGAAGAGCTGCAGCAGTGGGAAACGTTATAAGGAATTATGAACATGGAGAAATATTAGCAGACTGTAATGAAACATTAAACGAAGAAACTTCTATTCTGAAGTCAAAACTGTAATTCCAAAACAAATTGGCTTAAAAGGGACGAGTCAGCAGCCCAACCAAGACCCATATCATTAGGGATGGCAACAGGGCAGGGCGGGTTTTGTCTTATGCGGGACGGGGCGAGCTGAAACTTTTTTTGAAGAACTTTAGTGCGGTTATGGTTCATTCCCTTCACATTTTTGGAACTGAAATTGAATTGTAACTCTTTGATTGAGAATTTTGAAAAGCTCCCCGGAATATGATAATTTTCTCTGTATTGTCTGTCAAAAGGTTTAGTTATCAAAAATAAAAATTGATATTGCAAATTTATTGATCTCCTGCACCTTAAATTTCACGTTCTTCTCATTTTAAGGAACTTCAATTAACATGGTAGTGTATGCTCTCTATGTCATAAGTTTCTGGGAGGTGCAACTGCATGCTTTTTCTAACATAAACTATTATTATATGGAGTAGGATTCTAGAAGTTGATGTTGGTCATACAGAAGATTCAACCTTTTCAATCTATATTTTGTGACTACAATTTAGAGTGATAAATCTGGCATGAATTTGGGGTCCGTTTTAGTTTAGTTACTTCATAGGTGAATGAGATTTGTAGGACATTTTTAAACCAAGCACATAGGGATGCATCTTTGTCCATAAATAAAATTTTCAAACACTAATTAACTAATACAAACACTAAATAATATGGATTTACTGTTGGATTCAGTTATCTTACGGAGATAACAAAATGAAAAAGAGAAAATAATTTAGTATCAAATTAAAACTAAATTAATACTACTTAGGGAAAATGAAAAGAATTTTGTGAATTTCAATTTTAGTGTCAAATTCAGTTAAAAAGAAAAATAAAAATCACGCGCGGTCGGGACAGGTCTGTGCGGTGGGGCGGGTTGTAAACAGAAATTTTTCCAATGCGGGCAGGTTGGAGCCTTCATGGTTTATGCGGTCTGCCTCAAGAACCACCCCGCTTGCCATCCCTACATATCATGTCATTGACTGGCAATCCATCTATTTCAACAACCTTTAACACCTTCCTCAGACAATAATCAATCCATGCTAAAAATGGCCTCTACACTACAAAATGACATATATCCCAGGGAAGCTATTTTGGCAGCAGATAAAGACTTCTTAAGGATAAAATGGTAAAATCAACCAATCTAAGGTGCAGAGCTAACAGAAGATAAGGGTTTATGAAACCGTATATTGAGTAATAGATTACAGAGGCATTTTGAAGAATAGTCCTTTCACTGAGTTAAGAATCATTACTGCTAACTTTTCAACATTACTAATTTTGCTCGAGAAGGGAGAAAGAAGGGAAGGGGAGGTGTTGTACCTCTTCAAGAATATCTTGGCCAGACAATGGAAGCCCAAGCAGGTATCTTCCTTGTCGAGCAAAGCTAGCAAGGAGTGACAAATTAGTCTGAGTTGCATCACGGTCCTTCAAATGTTCAACACTGGTGAGGTCCTTAACAATATTCACAAAGATGCCAGTATCCTCAAGAACTCCAACAAAGTAAAGTTCCAAGAGAAGTTTTAAAGTGCTACGCTTTTCATAGCCCTCGCATACCTGTCCACATCTACATCCTCTGCAACTTTTCCAGGAAAGAAGACTTTCACGAGGCCTTGAACAAGACTTGGTGAAAAGTCCTTGTACCGCTGATGAAGCAAAGAACAGATCTGGGCCAGGAAGAAGATACGTTAACAGAAATGGAAAACAGTGTATGTCCAAAAGAGAAACACAGCTTATTTTTCACCGTTTTTATATATACTAGAAGCTTGTCTTAGGAAAGAACGTAAGAAGCCCTTTATTACAAGATTCTAAAGAGAGAATATGTGCTATACATGTCCTCTAAAGCATATATCACTTTTAAGTTGCCAGCCCATGTGGGATATAATTTTGAGTAAGTCAGCTAAGAAGCTTACTCTAATGACTTTCTACTGCCAGGCACATGATGGGATATGGTGTGTGTATTCTTATTCGCTCTTAGTACATAGGTAAGCTAAAGATTCCTTCTGACTCTTTCCATTAGGATTCTCTACAGGTGGTCACCATGGATGATATCCATGCAAAAGTGAGTTATACAAGAACGTTAGGTGTGTCTACTATATGATATTTACCAAAGGCTAGCCTCCATGCTTGTGCGTTCTATGTACCGGTAAAAGTAGTTGGTACAATATAGTATTGACACCGGTAAATACTAAGCAATGTTTCATATTTGTTTACCACAAAAAGTATACAGGCAATGGTAATTAAAGGAAATCTAGAGTAGGGTAAATTGTCATGAACTGATTGACAAAACAAAACTAGATTCCCAAGAATGAAGAGGCCAAGTACAAAAGAGAGATGGTCTGAAGTCTGGATAGAAACACTCAGTTCGCTGTCAGCTACAGGGAGCACGTCACAACAGAGAGGAAGCTGAATCTCACCAAGGAAAAACTGCAGAAGTTAATGGAGAGTGAAAATTCCTGGTCTCGCTTCTGAACAGCAATTAACAGCAAAAAATGAAGGTGAAGTTTGAGGGTCCAATCATCTGTCCTTTGAGTAATTCTCGTTAAATCACAATTTTTCTAAGGAGATTTAGTAAACCCTAATCTTCAATCTGACAAAGTTCTCCTTCAATTCTTGTCAAACTTTTGACAAATTCCAGCACCATAAGTAACGCCGGCAACCACCTTTTGGCCAAGAAGTCCGTTCTCAGCAAATACCATCATCAGCAGAATACAACAAGATTTTGGAGAACAGTTTTCACCCCTAAAGCTATTATAGTTTGTTTTCCCCACGCTTCCCGCGTTTTACGGGCAAGTATAGTATGAAGTTTAAAACTATGTTTATTGTAGGAAATTACCTAACAATTCCAGCAACCTCAAGGCAAAGCAAACTTGTTTTCTTTTTGACAAGGTAAACTTGTTAAAGAAGTAAACTGTTGAAATTAAACAATATCATAGATCAATCAAGTAGCTACCTGCACTGCAGCTTGTATGTCTGCGGCCCGAAGCTTTGCCTCACAAATAGCAGTCACTGCTTCACTTACAAATTTGCTTAAGTTGACACTGTGCAACTCTTCCATCAAACCTTCTCGCTGCTCTTCATTAATCTGTTTTATTTTTTTAATAACTGCAGTATTGCGCTTAATACTAGAATCCAACGTCCTGAGAAAGCCAGCATCTGAAATAAAAAAATCAGCAGGTCAGCCTCAACCAAACTGCACCCATATGTTCAACGAGGAAAATACATATTCCATATCAAGCCAAGTTGCCAAACTTCTGAGTAGCTACATATGTGCTGGCATGCTAATATAGGAGTAGCAAAAATATATAGTCATTAACCTTGAGAAAGAATCTCCCTGAGAAAACCAACTAGAGGAAAAAAAATTGAATCAACAATAACATTAATAACTAAAACCACTTCTATACTTGTTGCCACGTATTACCACGAAAGAAAAACATACAGAATGTGTACGAACGGAAGTACAATATAAAACTGTTTTAGTCTATAAACTATTTAATCCTTGGGATCAAACTTCAGAGGCCACTAGCAAAGTAATATAGCAAATCAAATAGTAACTTTTATCTGGTAATTCCCATTTGACATGTAACTTCCAACAAGGATTAAAAGATTGTATCGTCAATATTCAGAGTTACCTAATTGTTACATGTCAATTCTCATGTTTACCGCTTACAAGTTCATGAAAACTACAAAGAAGGAAAAGGAAATGAGGAATGGAAGGAAAAAAAGAAATGGAGTGAGGAAAATAATGGAAGAAATGATTTCACAAATAACACAACACTCAGAGCGACCTGGCCGTTCCGGATTCAGATTATTCTGCCTAAGAATCATCTTTGCCTCAACAGATTTTTTGAATTCCTCATGACGAGCCACAGCTTCCTGCATGAAGATACCAGCATAAATAATTGCAAGAACAACTTAATTTCAGTAAGAAAAAGAAGGAAACACTACAAATGTTATTGGAACTTCATCAAAGCTGTTGATTAACTATTGTACCAAAGAAAACTAAAAAATCCTCTCTTGAAAATAATGGCATTACCTCATCTTCATGTTTCTCCGGGTGCTCCACTCCAACACGACCTTCATCATCAGGATGTTCCATCTTTGTCTGTATGACTGGCTGCAGTCTTTGGCTATTCAAGAAAACATCAAACTCAGTACAGTAGACGGAAGAGTTAATGGTCAAAAACAAACCTGAACTATCAATTGTTTCATTTTCCTACCTGATAGGATAGAATAGGAAACAACCGATAGTTGAGGTGTGTTTTAATACATAGATGGTAACAGCTAATAGTTGGGGCGTGAAACTCGCGAAAAAATGATGTTTTAGACCATTATCCTTAGACGGAATAAATTATTAGCAGGAATATTGATGATCACATTCTCTTTGTTTATAACAATCATCGTTGGCAGAAATATATTAATACAGATATCAAACATCTTATGTAGTTGACATTAACTGAAGAACCTTTGTTATAAAAGAAGTTCAAGTTAATCAAACGTGGAAACTTATATTGTTAGGTTAATTGAAAAGAATTTACAAATTACTTGGAAATTGTGACAACTGAGAATTCATAATACACAAAAAACTATTTTTATTGGATTTCTTTTTCTTCTCTATTCTATTTTTTTTCCTTCTTTCGAGAAAATTACAAGAAATTCACTTCACGAAAGCAAAAGGGCCATGACAAAAATTGGTCATTATCGCATGGGGAAGCATTTAAGTACAAATTCACTGTAAAAAAAACAATGAGTATATTCTTCCTTTATACAGTAAGGGAAAATACAAAGCATTGCAACCCAGTTCACAACTCTAAAAATCAATCGCAAAATGGAAAAAAAATGGACACAAGCGAGTATACAAAAATTTGCCGAGTCAATTTCCACGGTGGAAATCAATCGAAATTAGGGTACGAAACAAATACAGAGTGGTTATCGAAGGAGGATCAAAACAAATGAGTTGAATTTAGAGATTTGATATTACGACGAGTAGGATGTGATTTCCTCAGACACTTTTTGGGGCTTACCGTTCGTCGAACAATGAAATAAATTCAGAGCTGCCTATTCACCAAAATTTTAATAGTAATAGTAGTTTTTAAGTCGAATGAAGGGTTCGTTCTTCTTCTATTCTTTAATTTAATAGTATAACAAGTACGGGTGAGCGCTCGTACAGTGTATTCATATAACCCACTCGAATTGACACTAACAAGTAGATTTCGAGTAGATATATTATAATAATCTTGGGTATGCTTTAGTAGATATATTATAATAACGGGTAGGTTTCGAGTAGATATATTATAATAACGGGTAGGTTTCGAATAGTAAAATTAGGAATCGATCAATGTCGGGTCCGGTTCCGACAAATAGAGACAGTGTACCGGATCCGGATCCGGAACCGATATCCGAAATCTATGAAATATTAAATATTTTTACTTTTTTAAATCTTTTGTAGTCCATTCAACAGTTCTCCCATGTTTTGATCCGCCTTTTGACAAGATTTAAAATTAATTAAAGGTGCACTGTGAATTTCATCACATTGATTTTCACGGATAAAGAACACCAGAAGAATCTTTGATATTGCAGAAAAGGAGAATATCAACATAAATGAAATAGGCACGAATACACACACGTCTAAACAGTTGTTTCATTTGTTGACCATAGATCAAAAGTACCACATAAGACATGATTTAATAAAACAATGCAACGATGATAAACCATTTTACTTTTGTTATGACTATATATCATAATGTAGCTACTAAAAAGCCAATTATTCCAGTTTATGTGTAACACCTCGTATTTCTGGATGATTTGGACATATACGTAGGTAAGTGGACCCGAACCCCGGTGAAATTTATATTGTACATGCATATACTAATAAGGAAATTAGTATATAAAATAATGTGATCTCAAAATAATTTTAGATTTAATGTTACAAGACGAAAATCAATAATAATAATTTTATATCCCCAAAAGAGGTTACTAATCATCATATTACAAGAACGAGGACATCGGGTACGAAGGTTTTATAAGTCGCCGGATTTAAGTGAATTGGGATCAGAATTTAATCAGGTGTATAATTAATTAATTATGGGATTAATTAATTATGTTTGGGAATAACACCTAGTGGAACATTACGTGTCTTCGTATAAAACAACGCAAAGCATCGAGCCCAATTAAGTCGACCGATGACAGCTATACATTCACTCTCTTCTTTGTTCTTAAGAAACTTTCATCTCTTTCAATTCCTCCATATAGAACATGTCCTCAATGAAGAGAGCATTACAATGTAATCAGAAGGGAGTAAATCATAGTTAGATGTTACACCCCGTATTTACAGGATATGTTTTAAGAACGTACGTGAGAATCCCAAATGTTAAGATTAAAGACTTGTAAAAATTTATCGGAATTATGGAATTGTCGGAAAACGTAATATTGTGACGAATGGGAGGGCGACACGTGTCACCCCCCCTTATGTTGCCTTGGACGAAATTAGGCATGGGCAAAACTGTCATTTGACCCTTGTTAAAGAGTAGCCAATTTTGGCTTGATAAAATGGACCAAGTCAAAGGGCAAGTTGAGGCTTGATATAATTGATCAATCTTAGTCATCCAATTGGTTCAATCCTAGCCCTTGGTGGTGTTATATATATGTCACGCCCCGAACCCCGGGCCCGTGACTGGTGCCCTACCTGGGCACCCTTCTATCTAACTGACCCAAACAAACCGCGGAATTTAAATAACATTTTTTAAAAAAACAACGACGCGTAAGCGGCAAAGCCGGCGCCGCCATATAATATACATAATAAAAGGCACTACATCAGTACACGCAGTCCAATCCTACATATGAATACGCACTTAAGAGTTAAATCAACTATGACGGACAAGGCCCCGCTGCATCCATAATCAGATACAAAAGCATGATCAAGGATCTATACCAAAATGATAAACTCCCGAACATACGGAGCTATCCAAAACTCGAGCAGTGGTCCTACACTGCAGATCACCAAATCAAGCTGACCTAAACTCGCGCAGATTTAACGCAATTTCCGGGCGAGGTCAAGACAAGAATGTACTGGTATGTGAAATAAGAATATCAGAATGAAATCATAATACTAACAAAACAGAGACACGTAGGATAGCCAACCTACAAGACACAATACATAAGCCATATATCAAGTCGTGACGTATGCCTCAAAGTCATTACTCAAATATAACCACGGGTCTCACGCCTAAAATATCAATCACGCCCGTGGAATCCTTCCTCATCGCTTCATCCATGATATAATACAACATCAAGAAGCACACCGAACCTTGCAATCACGCAGAGTAATGCAATTCTTTTTATCTTTTAAGTTATGTCTTTAACAATGAGAATTATCGCTCCACTTTAAATCATACACACATCGCACTTTCATTAATGAAATCACTACCGCTTTCAAAAACGGGCGTCGTGTCGCTGCTGTGGTCAACCACCTGCGTGTTATAATGCAACTTATCATAGGACTATTTCACCCGCAAGGACTATTTCACCCGCTAGGTCACGCGGACCGCGAATGAGTCATCCAGACACGATACTCGATCACGGATAGCTAATTCACGACTTATATATATCCCGAATTTAACCCGCCCGAGTCAAATATCGACCACGCGAGTGTGTACCACTCACCCTACGGGAGCTAACTCATGGTATCCTTGAAACAAGTGCCGACCCTTTGGCTGAGGACGCAGAGATGTGGAAATATGACACTTGCACGAATGTCTATATGAGCAACCCATATGCAAGTAAACCAAGACAATACCATGCCTTTCACACCAAGACAATACCATGCCTTTCTTTTTTTACATAAACCAAGACAATACCATGCCTTTACACAAACCAAGACAATTACCATGCCTTCTTTTTACATAAACCAAGACAATTACCATGCCTTCTTTTTACATAAGACAAGACAATTACCATGCCTTCTTTTTACATAGACCAAGAGAAAATCCTTATTTAAGCAAGCCAAAGTACTATCAAGGCACAAATAGAATAATTCTCATTTAACAAGCCAAAGTACTTATCAAGGCACAAATAGAATAATTCTCATTTAACAAGCCAAAGTACTACGTACGTCTATTCTTTTCAAAAGACTCTTCTTCATATAAAATCCCAAGATACTAACACCCGTAGTATCAAGGCGTGTCTATTTTTCAAAATAAGTTACTACACCTTTAGAAATTCATTTCAAGGTTTTGAAACCAAGTAACTTCAATTTTCACAATCTAGGCAACTCATGCCTATTAATCAAAATAGACAATTTTCTTAACCTTCCATAAAGCCGTTATAACTAACTTCTCATAAAGTCGTTATAACTCTTTATGGTTTTAGACAAATTCACTCTTTTTATAACCAAGAGACTTATACTTTTAAAACCAAGTACCACATACTTTCAAATCAAGTTTCTTAACTTTTAAAATACTTCAAGTCTCTTAACCTTTAGAAATCAAGTTTCTTAACTTTTAAAATACTTCAAGTCTCTTAACCTTTAGAAATCAAGTTTCTTAACTTTCAATCATGTCATTTCTCCTCTTTTAAACCAATTAAGTAAATCACTCCTTTGACTCCCCTAAAGTCATTATAACAACCTTTAGGTTTTGAAACTAAGGCACTAGCCAAAAGATTTGGAAACCACTTCCTTTTCAAGACTCTATGTACTTTAAGTAAAACACATTCACTTTTGAAAATCCAAACTTCATTAAGGGAATGGATTATAACAACTTCCAATTTAAACATCCAAAGTACAATCAAGTAGTATATAGAACAACTTCTATATTAGGAAATCCAAGTACAATCAAGGAGTGGATCATTTAAGGAGTAGGACATACTTTCTTTACCATAAGGAATCATGCTAGAAGATGAGATAGTTCACATACCTTATCGACTTAATCCTCAAGCTAAGTCGAATACGCCGCTCGTAGAATTGTCAACCTATAAAGGCCACAACACGACTATCAACTTCTAGTTTCTAACGTAGAATAATACTAAGTATACAGTCTCTTATTCTACGGAAAATCGGGCAGCACCTCCTTTGTTTCTACATACTTTTCCACCTTTTTCAAGGCCCGATAATCAATAACCAACATGCCACATTTAAGGCTCAATACAACAACCAACCAAATGGGATTACACGCCTTACAATACGTGTAAAATTTTGCCCCACAATTCATACGAAGTAGTTTAATGTCTAAAGCCATTCTCGGCTAATATGAATACCAACACAAAGTGCTTTCCAAATTCTTTTTCAATCCAAGTTCTTAGGTCTAACATGTTATATAGTCATAAACAACCTTAACAACTATAATTCCTTCTCTATATAACATGTGACGACTTAAACTAATAATCAAATTGAATTGTAATCTCAAGGGCTAAACATACTAGTTTTCGGATTAGGGTTCCAATATCCAATACACTTATTAAACTTCATAATATATACCTCATGCTTGCTAATATCCATAACTACAATGATAAGTAAACTTTAATTGCTAAAACGACAAGATTTTTACCTTTACAAGCCCTTATAATTTCCAAGATTCAAAGTCGCTCCTTAGAAATTCTTAGCTCCTTTCCTTTACGCTCCAATCCGCTATTTGAAGCCTTTAGAAGTTCACAACCAACTTCTCTTCCAATTCCAATCCAAACTTATGAAAACGACTTAGGTTTTCGCCTTGCGACTAGCGTGAAAACGTCGTTTTTCTGAAATCTTTCTATTGAGATATCCTTACAATACCCTTAGGGATCTTGGGTTAAAGTCTTGTGAATAATGGAACAAAATTACAAAAATTTTGTGTGGGAAAAACACTAAAGCCGAGAGCTCACTTTCTTGCACAAAAGATCTCTAAATTTTTCTAAGTGTGGAAGACCTTGTCTTGCTACTAGTGTGTATATATAACACAATGGAAGGCTTAGATTATAACATATGTGTGGCTAGGATGAAGAACACTTGGATAATTAGCCAAGTGGACAAGTTGACAAGTCAACAATCTCAAGCTTTGAAGACTTGTTCATCTACCATGGTCAATGACCATTTTACCCTTGCATAAATTCGTCCATGCCCATGTGTGGTGCCACGTGTCGCCTCCCATTCGCCCATAAAATTCAGAACCTCGTGGCCCCACAAAACGTAAAATTCCTCGGGTGGGCCCCACGTGACCAAATCCGTAAAATAAATTTCCATAATGTTAATAAGTTCCATAATCCTCAAATAATGCATTTTGAGAATCCAATTCTCATCAACGAACATTTTTCCTTTCCGACGTTCGGAAGATTTTCCGTCGGAAAAACAATTCTTCCTTTCGTACCAATTTTCAAGTCTTGATTCCTTACGTACATTCTCTTATACATGTCCTGGACTTACGGGGTGTAACAATATACATACTACTACTAGTAGCAAATATGAATCCCACACTTAGAAAAATTTTGCAAAAACTTTAGGTGCTCTAAAATGAGCTCTCGGCCAAGCCCTCTTCAAGAAGAATAAATTATTCAATCTTGCTTCATAAATCCCAATATTCAAACCCAAGATCCCTAAAGGTATTCTAAGGATATCTCAACAAAAAAATCCCGGGAAAACTACGTTTTTACGTTAGTTGCAACATGAAAACCTAAGGGGTTCTTCATAGTTGGAGTTGGAACTTGAAGAGGAGTTCTTCATAAGCTTCTAAGGGTTGCTTGGAGTGGATTGGAACGTCGAAAAGAGGAGCTAAAGTTGCTAAGGGTCGACTTGAAATCTTGGATTAGATTTGGGCTTAATGAGGTAAAAATCTTCGTCTTACTATTGTAATTGAAGATTCCATATTATGATAAGTTAGAAATGATCATGTGATATATAGAATGAAGATCTATTAATGTTATGGAATTTAGAAGCTCAAAACCGAAAATGGCATCCTAGATTGGAGGCCAGAATCAGTATGGAGGTTATGTACGTATGCTAGCATAAGTTGGAAGTACGGAAATAGTACGACCAGTAAGAAAGAGAGCAACTAAGTGTAGAGGAATAAAGCCTGAATCCATAAGGACCTTTCGAGGTAGCTACACCAGTTGGTGATTGGGTGGTAGCTGAGCGGGTATACAAGAATTTTCCGATCGATACTGCCGTCGACTAACAGACCTAGTAGGCTGGATATGACAGACTGGAGGTACTGAGTCGGCCAGTGTGGCGATCAGGCCACGACTTTCCGAATAAACTCCAGAGAATGCGCAAAGTAAGAATAAGATAAGTATGAGTGGTACCGACGAAAAACAGAAGACATCATTAGTAGGTTTTGAAAATCTACAAGATTTTTAAGGCGGTGCTTGATGATTAGAATTATAGAGGAAACCGCAACAGAACCCTGTGAATAGGTTTGTAACTTCAAGGAAAGATTATGAAAGAGAGATAAGCTCTCTCCCCCACGTAAAAGGATAGTTTTACGTATCTTTGAGGGTTATGCATACTCATATTATTAGGCGATGGATATGAGACTGGTAAAGTCTTTAGTTTCGTCATGCAATAGGTTACAATTTTAGATAACCGTGGGGAAATTATTGTGTTGGGGTAATTAAGGACGACATTAGAAAATGGTCGAGGAGGTGTCGTAAGGATATAAATGTTGGTAATAAGCATGAATGGAAATGTATGACCGAGAATCAAGATAGAAATATTTTTGTTAATAATGAGTATAATGAAGGGTTATGACCAGAATGATAAAAGAGAATGCAACTATAGTTATGTAAGTTTCCCAAGACATAATTACCCCAGACTAACGTAAGGACCATTAGTAGATGATGGGCAGTAAGAGCACCTCGACGAGAGGTGGCAAATGTTATACCCCGTAGTTGCAGGGTATGTATGTGAGGACGTACGTACGAGAGTACGGCAGAAATTTTGAAAAGAAAGAAAGATGTGAGTTTTCGACGGAAAAGTTTCCGGTTATTTGTGAAGAAAAGGTTCGTTAACGGAATTGATTCCCGATTTGGTATTTGGACTTCATAGATTATATTAGAATTTTGAGATTTTATTTTCTGAAATGGTCATGCTGGGCCCACGGAGAAATTTACTGGTTTTGTGGCCCGCTTTGTTTTTGAGATTTCAGAATTGGATATTTTCTAAGACGAAATATTCGGGCGACCGGGGCGACACGTGTCACCCCACGTGGCACCTCGCCGATTTTACATTTGTGCACAACACCCTATTGAGTCGTTGACTAAACGCTTACAGTCTGCGGGCGGAAAATTCCGGCTATGTCGCTTTGTATTTTTGCGGATTTTTCCGAGAGACGAAACATTCGACCAACGGAGGGTGATACGTGTCACCTCACAACGGAAGACGCGCGCGACTGGCCGAACTGGCGGGCAAGTCGGGCTTGATATTTGTGTAGATATTTGTGAGGGTTTTACGAGTAGGTCTAGGGTGCACTTGGCTTGATCTTGGCCTTACACTTGCCTTGCACATGGCTTGATCTCGCCATCGTCGCCTTTGGTTTTGCTATAAATACCCCTCTTTTGGTAGTCTCGCCAGGCCTCCTCCTCCTCATGGTGTCTTCGCCTGGTACCCCCAGCCTAGTTGTTTTCATATAATACCCTTGTTGTGGTATAGAAATACTCCCTAGTATTGTTATAATGCCCAAAATACCTTAGCTCACCTTGTAGTATTCCAAAGATACCTCTTACGCAGAGTCCTAAATACTACCTTTTGTCCTTTTTAGTCTCAAACCGAAACCCTAAGGAAATCTTCATAGTGGTCAAGTATTTGAGCAGGTTGGTTAGAACTTCTGGTTGTTTGGAGTGGTTTGGAGCGCACTGAGGAGCTAAACCTTGCTCAGATCGACATTATAACTTGATAATTTTGGGCTTATCGAGGTAATTATCTTGTCCTCTATTGTAATTGGAAATTACATGTTTGTTAGATATAGTTGAAGTATACTATATACGGAGCTATACTTAGTATTCGCAATGTCTTTTGACTTAAGCCCAAGAATAAAAATCGAATCGAATCAGATTTACATGTGATCAGATTGCAGAGACTTGTGTAGAATTGTACACGCCCTGTTAGATGTAAACCCCCCCGTTGGCTTGTAGCCACTCGATAGAGAGGAGATTTGCGCACATGTGGGTGAGTCAGAATTTTCTATAGAAAGATAAACTTATGTTTTGGGGTTAATAGACGTTTGTGACCTTTATAGGTGAAAGTACTAAGAGTAGCGATTCTTCTACCGGCGAGTGGAAAGGGCTAGCGTCAGAAGACTTGAGCATTTTGCTTATTGTCGATAAATCGTCGCGAGGTATGTGAACCTCTTCCTATCTTTTCTAGCATGATTGTCATGAACTATGTAGTACGGAGACGCATACGTGCTAAGTGATTTGGTTGGTTTAAAACATGCGTGTTATAATAGCTTTACGGGAAGTTAGTTATAACGACCTTACGTAAGTGAAAATGGCCATCGATGTTAGAAGTTAAGAGACTTGATCTTATAAGATAAGAGACTTAACTTATTTGTTTTAATGTGGATGTTTGTGTGAAACCTCATTCGTGAGTAATGAGTACTTGGTTTTAAAGTGGTATCGAGCGCTTAATCCTCTGAAAGTGTCTACTGCATCGTGTACAGTAGAGTCTCGATTATCGATGTGTTGTGCACCACATCTATAATCGTGAGGTCGCAGGACATTTAGGATTGGTTTCCATTCTTCTCATTCGAGATCGTGCCTGTAGTCAGTGTGTAAGTTGGACCCTCCGACGTATCTCGTTTTTACCGCTATGCCTCCGCAGTGCAACCGTGAGCCTGAAGGGCAAGGCAGCCGAGGGTGCCGCTAGTGAGATACAGAGGAGTACGAGGGCGCAGCCCGCACAAGACTCGAGGTCAGGCTTGACGGCGGGTTTCAGGACGCCGCCCCAAATTTCAAAGAGGTTAGAGCCGCAAAGAACGGCCGCCGAGACCGCAGCACTCGAGCCTCCACCCCACACCGGGGCAGGAGATGGGTTACGCGAGATGGCCCGATTGCCGGCCGTGGTCGTGGGCCGACATGAGGATAGGCCGACGCAGCAGCCTGGCCCAAAGAGCACCAGCCGTTCACCCCGGCAGATAGTTTGAGGCTACGGACTTTCTCGAGTCAGTAGCCCGCCAGAGTTTTACGGGTCGAGGTTCGAGGATGATCCGCAGGAGTTCATCCGCAGCTACTGGATCACGCGGTGATCAAGGCTTCGTAAACCGAGTCCGTGACCTTTGTTCGTGATCGGCCGCGCGATACCGCAATCGATTGGTTTGATTCATGGGAGCTTTCCCGGGAGAGCATGCACTCCAAAGCAATATGGGATGAGTTTTCGGGCTTTCTCACGCACTTCGCCTCCGCATGGCGAGGGCACGCCGGCGATTTTTGTTACCGAGACAGAGGCGCGACCGCCGTGAGTACAATGTCGAAGTTCGATTCTTCGCTCGATATGCCCCTGCGCTAGTTGCAGATATGGAGGATAGGGTGCATCGCTACGCCACCGCTAGATGATTATATGGCCGAGTCTTGGCGGTGTTTCTTCACCGCACGGACATTGCCCGCACGCAGCTCATGCACCAGATGCGAGGCACGGAGGGTCGCACGGAATGACCGGATCAGCCAAGAGGCCGGGACGGCAGGTCCTTCGTGGCTTTCGAGACGACCGCCAAGAAGAAAGTTAGTTATATACCCCCACCGCATGCAGTGGTCCTCCACCGCCTTCGTGAGCGCATCGTGGCTCCGCGGTTCGATTTTCGGCAGAGCGGGGTGTTAACCACCAAGCCACCCCTACCTCGGGACTATTGTGGTAGACTCCATTTTGGAGAGTGTCGTAGATCGGGAGTTTGTTTTGCATGCGGCAGCAGGCCATTTTGGCGAGGAATCGCCCAACCAAGGGTAGCACGGATGTTACGACTCACCACCGGATCGCGTCGTTCATCGCCTTCATAGCGCATACCTGCAGGCGTGCCTATGATTAGAGTGAGCGGTAGCTTCGTGTATATCCTTAACCTCTGAGTTTTGGTACGCTTGTTATGATGGTCTCATTATCGTACTATGCACGAATAGCGTGTTAATTATGAGTTAGAAACACGCTTAGTTGGGAGGATACGTATGGGACGGTGGTAAGTGAACCTTAGGCTATGTCACGACCGAGACCTTGGGGTAAGGTCGCCTTGAGTTAAAGATTTATTTTTGACCCTTATCGCAGTAGTAGTATACGTGGATTTATTTGTGTGATAAGTCCGGCAGTGTGAGACGGAAGTGGTAGCTTTCATGACGTGAATTAGTAAGATTGTTAGGATCGGGAACAAGAGTTCGGCGCTGGGGTCGGGCCGAGGACCATTTCATGGTCAACCCGTAACCCGGCCAGCGGGTCGGTTCTGGGTGGTCCCGCCAGTGGTAGGGTCACGAGGATGCTAGGCCCAAGTTTGTATGATCATCGTATGAGTTCGTGGACGCGCTCGACCGAGCCGTTCGAAGGCCGGAATGGCCTTAAGAAGTTTGAGGTTAGTAAGATGACCAAGTTCGAGGTAGTGACTCCGCAGATTTTCGAACTAAGTAATGACCGAAGTATGGTACGATCTTGGGAGAGTTCAAGCGCTCGAGAAGCGGCACGACGAGTAAGGAAAGAAGAGGACGATGTTATTTCGCGGCTGCCGCGCATCGCAACTCGTTAGAGGAACTTTATCGTTATTCGACTTGAGAAGGAACATTCGGACGAATGTTTCTGGCGAGGGGAGAATGTTATACCCCGTAGTTGCAGTGGTATGTATGTGAGGACGACGCATTTGAGAGTACGCGTAAATTTTGAAAAGAAAGAAAGATGTGAGTTTTCGACTAAAAGTTTCCTGTTATTTGTGAAGAAAAAGGTTCGTTAACGGGAATTGATTCCCAGATTTGGTATTTGGACTTCATAGATTATATTAGAATTTTGAGATTTTATTTTCTGAATGGTCATGGGCCCACTTTGAGAAATTTACGCTGCATGGGCCCGCTTTGTTTTTGAGATTTCAGAAATTGGATATTTTCTAAGACGAAATATTCGGCGACCGGGGCGACACGTGTCACCCCATGTGGCACCCTCGCCGATTTTACATTTGTGCACAACACCGGTTGGAGTCGTTTGACGAAACGCTTTCGCGTCATGGCGGCGGAAAATTCCGCTATGTCGCTTTGTATTTTTGCGGATTTTTCCGAGAGACGAAACATTCTCGACCAACGGAGGGTGATACGTGTCACCCTCACAACGGAAGACGCGCGACTGGCCGAACTGGCGGGCAAGTCGGGCTTGATATTTGTGTAGATATTTGCAGGGTTTTACGAGTAGGTCTGTGGTGCACTTGGCTTGATCTTGGCCTTACACTTGCCTTGCACATGGCTTGATCTCGCCATTGGTTGGCCTTTGGTTTTGCTATAAATACCCCTCTGAGAGTCTCGCCGGAGGCCTCCTCCTCCCCTCATGTTCGCCGTGGGGTACCCCTAGCCTAGTTGTTTTCAGATAATACCCCTTTGTGGTATAGAAATACTCCCTAGTATTGTTATAATGCCCAAAATACCTTAGCTCAGACCTTGTAGTATTCCAAAGATACCTCTTTACGTAGAGTCCTAAATACTACCTTTGTCCTTTTTAGTCTCAAACCGAAACCCCAAGGAAATCTTCATAGTTGGTCAAGTATTTGAGTAGAAGTTGGTTAGAACTTCTAAGGGTTGTTTGGAGTGGTTTGGAGCGCACGGAGTGGAGCTAAACCTTGCTCAGATCGACATTATAACTTGATAATTTTGGGCTTATCGAGGTAATTATCTGTTCCTCTATTGTAATTGGAAATTACATATTTGTTAGATATATAGTTGAAGTATACTATATATGAGCTATACTTAGTATTCGCAATGTCTTTTGACTTAAGCTCAAGAATAAAAAATGAATCAATCAGATTTACATAGATCAGACGCAAAGAGACTTGTAGAATTGTACACGCCCTGTTAGGCGGTAAACCCTCGGTTGGCTTGGTAGCCTCGATAGAGGATGAGATTTGCGCCGCTGCATGGGGAGGTGCCGAATTTTCTATAGAAAGATAGAAACTTATGTTTTGGGGTTAATAGACGTTTGTGACCTTTATAAAGTGAAAGATCAAGAGTAGCGATTCTACTCGGAGTGGAAAGAGCTAGGCGTCAGAGTACTTGGAGCATTTTGCTTATTGTCGATAAATCGTCGCGAGGTATGTGAACCTCTTCCTATCTTTTCTAGCATGATTGTTGGAACTATGTAGTACGGCAGACGCATACGTGCTAAGTGATTTGGTTGGTTTAAAACATAGGGTGTTATAATAGCTTTATGGGAAGTTAGTTATAACGACCTTATGTAAGTGAAAATGGTTTATCGATGTTAGAAGTTAAGAGACTTGATCTTATAAGATAAGAGACTTAACTTATTTGTTTTAATGTGGATGTTTGTGTGAAACCTCATTCGTGAGTAATGAGTACTTGGTTTTTAAAGTGTTCGTGTTTTACGATATATCAAGGCAATCGCTTTGGTTGGTCTGCTTATTTATTATATCTCTTGTTAAATGACTCATGTTTTATGTTCCGCCGATTTTCTCTCGATGATGTATCACTAGTGGTGCCTGTGGTAAGGCACCAAAGAACGCCCCGAACGGTCGTTACAGCAAACTTGTAATGACGGGCCTGACCGTATAATATACGGGGAGATAAGAGACCCAGGACAACTTGAAATGGAAAAGGTAAGACGAGCAGACACTCGAACGAGGAGAGATATAATCATGACAAGATAAGAAATCTTGGCAAGCCATAGGATTATGTAATACCATGAATGTGGTTCAACGCTCGACTACGAGCTCCATGAAATGGGAGAATAATATGATTACTACTTGACGAGATCAAGGAAATCTCCCCATAAATTGCGATTGGCAGGAAGTCTTAGCCATGAGACAAGTGAAGGAATTGAATCTAATTATAGTAACCAAGTTGGGTGTGACATCACCAAGGATGGGAAACAGGAATCATAATTGAGAGTTTGGTTATACCCGAATATTTCGGAAGTGTGAGAAAGGCTTCCAGTTATTGGGAGATAAGCTGACTACGACATAGATTCTAACCCTCTCGGCGGACTAGAGGTTAGGTTATTATTGTAACACTTTGAGTATTGGGTCACAGTGTCGACGCAACACGATAAGGTTATAGCCTATGTTTCCCGGCGGCTACGGGAGCATGAAAGGAATTACGCTACTCACAATTTGAATTGGCGGCAGTTAGGCATGCCTTCACGATTTGGAGACATTACTTATATGGAGTTCATGTGGATATTTATGCAGACCCCAAGAGCCTCCAGTATATCTTCAGACAGAGGCAACTAAATTTGCGACAGAGACGGTGGTTAGAGTTACTCAAGGATTACGATGTTGATATCCTATACCACCTGTTATGCCCCGTAGTTCGGACCCTACGTATGAGAGTGTACGAAAGCATGTAAGACTTAAAATTTTCTAAGGATAGGTTGACGGATTGTTCCGGTCGGGTTTTAGTCAACTTTGAGACGGGTTATGACCGCACATCGAGAGTTCCTGGCGTTTCAAAGGCCTAGTGGCATAGTTCGCGGAGTCTATATTCCAACGCAACCAACCGCTCGGCCGATAGGACGCCGAGTAGAAAGTTACGAGAGTTACAAGTTCTTGCGCAATGGACGTAAATGTATTTCGGACAAAGCGATGGCCGCGCGGACGCAGGGTCGCGCGCGAAAGTATCGAGGGGTCGCTGAAGTTGCAGCGCCGCGGTGTGACAAACGGCGCACACAAAGTTCGTAGAGGTGCGGAGGTTTCAGCGCCGCGCCGACGGGATTTCGGCGAAAAACTTAGGAAAAGTCGATTTTTCTTTAAAGACCTTGGGATGACAAGTGTCCCCATCTGATTTCTTGCATGCAATATATTGACCAAGTCTTGAAGACTTGGTCATCTTCCAATTTCTCTCTCTCTAAAGCTTAAGCTCCCACTTCTCTCTAAAATTCCAAGAGATATTTTAGCCTTAGGAGAAATCTGGAAAGTAAAAGGCAAGAAGGAAACTTGTGGCTAGCTTGTGAAGGTGGTTGTGGTGGTATTCTTGGAAAGGAGGCTAGCAAGAATTATTGGAATAAATTTGGCTAAAGCTCTAAGGTAATGGTTCCTCCTTTATAATTAGTTTTTAGTGTTGCATGTTAAGAAGAAAGAACTTGTGGTAGTAAATAATGCTCTTAGACTCATTGCATGTAAGAACTATGGTTTGAATGTGAAGGAATTGGTTAAGAAGATATTATGAGCATGTTGTAGCCTAAAAACTACCTTAAAATTGTTAAGTGAATTGTTGTACCTTATGGGGCAGAATTTTACACACCCAAGTTAGGTGTGTAATCCCCTTTGAAATGTTGGATTGTTGAGCCTTAAATGTGGCATTTGGATAATAAATTCGGCCTTGAGAAAGGTGGCAAAGTGAGTAGAAACAAAGGAAATGCTGCCCAATTTTTTATAGAATTTAGTGGCTTTGAGTTTAGATTATTCTACATTGAAATTAGAGGTTAATAAACGTATCATGGTTATTTTAGGTTGACATATTACTCATGTAGTTTGACTTAGCAAGTGGATTGATCAAAAAGGTATGTGAAGTTTTCCTATCTCTCGAGCATGAATAGATGAAACTATGTAGTACTGAGACGACAAGAGTTGGTATTCTTACTTGTTTTAAGTATATAATGACTTGTTTCGTTTTAAGAATGTATAAGTCCCTTAGTTAGGGGAAAAATATGATTTTACTAAAGTGTAGAGTTAATATAACAACTTTATGGGAAGTTGGTTTATTAGCTTCATAAAAGGTTAATGAGAGGAGATTTACTCTAAGTAAGATAAGTATACGAAGAGGCAAATTGGTTTTAAGGCATCAATTGCCCAAGAGTTTTTATGTATAAAGAATAGTCATTTTTAAAAGAGTTGAAGCATGTAGTACTGGGTTAAATTCTGTTCTTTTATCAAGATATGATTAAGTGCCTTAAGTAAACTAAAATGAGAGGGTATATGAACAAGACTAATAAGAGGTTATAAGTTTTCTTAACTTATTTATGATTATGATACGATGACGCTGAGCTAGGGTAAGAGTATATCCGGCGGGCAAGCCCCAAGATCGTTATACCACCTTCTCCGTGGTAAGAGTATGTCCGGCGGCAAGCCCCAAGATCGCCATACCACCTTCTTCGCAAGAGTATATCCGGCGGGCAAGCCCCAAGATCGCTATACCATCCGCTTCAGCAAAGAGTATATCCGGCGGGTAAGTCCCCAAGATCGCTATACCATCCGCCTGTGGTAAGAGTATATCCGGCGGGTAAGTCCTCAAGATCGTTATACCAATTGCCCGTGGATTTGCTACCCATGACGCGAGGAATACCTCACGCGAGCCCTTATGGGCTTACGCGGTGAAATAGTCCCACGCGGCGGTACACCTATGCGAATACTCACGCGGTCCACAGTGACCTACGCGGTGAAATAGTCCCGCGAGTAGGGGTGCTTATCGATACTACTGCAGGTACCCTGCTTTGATCCTAAGGCCCCTATTTTACGCAAGGTTATATATATATACTTGTCACTCTCATTGTTAGTAAGGCACAAGAAAAGGTATTTTGATTTTCTTCCACGACTCAAATTACTTTTAGACTTATGATATCATTATTACAAAGATTTTCCAAATTTTTACATACTTGGTACATATCGGTATCGACCCCTTCCTGGGGTCGCTCACGCCGCAGGTAAGGGTAAGCATATCGAGGATCCTCGCTTAGGATCACTATCCCTGTCGAAGCTATTCTCCTAAGCTTGTTTATCGGCACGGATATTCCCGATGCTATAGGTATTTTGTACATTCGTGGTACGGCGGTGGCCCCGTCCCGCCACGCTTTTATCCAGAGTCCGTGGTCACATATATGTTTTGGGCTATAAGAACCAATTGTACTACTCTACTTTGTTTAAGTATGTTTTATGGAAGGCTTTATCTACCGCTGATGTTTACCCTTTTTATAAAGTTATGTGTTATGATGTTCCGCTATTCTCTCGACATATACCGATGTGGTACCCTGCAGGTACTGGCCGCGACCGGTTGGTCGTGACACCACCCGTGAAAGCCGATGGATGTGATGCTCTTAATCATAGATCTACGGGTAGTCTGGTCGACGGATCGACACGCCCGCGAGATCCATCGCCTAGCGAACTCGGGGTTCGGCCGGTTGATACCGAGGATAGCGATTCAGATTCGAGAGGTTGCCGAGTCTTCCTCGCCGGCGAGGTGAATAGCGACGCGATAAGGATCCGCTTTAGTGCGAATCGAGATACGACTCTTCGAGAGAAGAGCTCAGATGAGATAGCACCGACGGGTGCCAGGATACGAGGGCGCGGTGTGTACTGATGTTGCAAGACTTCGCCAACAGGTTTTACGAGGCACATGTTGCTCGTTACTTCATTTATTCGGGTCGACTAAGATGTATCATGACCTCGATGTATGTATTGGTAAGATGGTCCGAGAGGATGAGCGCAGTTGTTGCTCGGTGTCCAAATCGCGCAGTCGGGCGTGAGCACCGTAAGCCCAAATGGGCTATTACGATTATCGAGATCCCGACTTGAAATGGGAGGTGATTAATATGGATTTTATTACGTGATGTCATCGCACTCGTAAAGTGCGACTCGTGGTCATAATTAACTGATTGACGAAATCAGGCCATTATATTTTTATTCCGGTCAGGACTACTTACTCGGCTGAGGGTATGCTAGATTATTTTTCAGGAAGATTGTGAGACTGCACGGGGTTCCTACATTTATTACGCATGCATAAACGAGCCTAGTTTACGCTAACTCCGAGGTCTTTCCGTATGGATTGGGGACACAGTGAGTCTCAAGATCGCATCTCACCTCGCATCGACGGACATGCAGAACGTACTATCCATACACTTGAGGATATATTGCGGGCCTGTGTTATTGATTTCAGGGATGGCTGGGAGGATTATTTGCCTCTTGTTGAGTTATGTACGATAATAGATACCCTGCCAGTATTCAAATGGCCCTGTATGAGGCTTTGTATGGAAGGAAGTGTAAGTCGCCGATTAGTTGGTTTGTTGCGCCGCGTTCGCTTAGTCGCCTGCATTTGATTCAGCATGCTGTGGATAAGGTGAAGCTTATCCAGGAAAGGTACATTGGGACTTATCAGTTTATCCTTAAAATAGGCAAGGTTGCCTATAAGTTAGATCTGCTGTCCGATTTGGAGACAGTACATCCGGTCTTCCATGTTGATATGTTACGGAAGAGTATCGAAGATCTATCCCGAATTTTTCCCAGTTAGTGATGTCCAGGTGATAGAGGGGTTATCGTATCAGGAGATTCCCACAGCGATACTTGATCGCCGGGTCAGGCGACTACGGACTAAGAACGTGGCTTCCGTCAAAGTCTTGTGGCGAAATGATACTAGAAAGGAGATGACTTAGGAAGCAGAGGATGACATGATGTAGAAGTATCCTCACTTATTCCCTACACCTCCAGGTAATTCATTTCCTTACTTGTCGATTATTACTGACATGTTTGCATAAGTATTATTTATGTGGCCATGTGTGGCACATGAGATTATGTTGAGTGTAGTTAAAGGGGGCTATGCCGATATCTGTTTAGATTAAGCCTCGAACGAACATTCGGGGGCGAATGTTTCTAAGGGGGGGAGAATGTTACAACCCGTAATTCCAGGACATGTTTAAGAGAATGTACATAAGGAAGCAGGACTTTAAATTTTTTGAACGAAACAAGAATTCGTTATTCTTAAGGAAAAATCTTCCGAACCTCGGAAAGAGAAATGGTTGTTAATGAGAATTGGGTTCTCAAATTCGTTATTTGAGACTTAAGGAAATTATTTTCGGATTTCGTCACGTGGGACCCACTCGGGAAATTTTACGTTTTGTGGGGCTCACGGGGTTTTCGATATTTCGACCAATTATGGAAATTTCGGGAAACAAAATGTTATGGACCAATGGGAGGGCGACACATGTCACAATACTTTTTAGAAATACAATTATAGGCTTCTAAATCACGTGACTTCTTTCTTTAAAACCTTAAGCAATTGGTACCTTTAAAACAATTTGCCCTTCTTTATTTCAAGTCATTTCTTTGCTTACATTACTGAAGAAAACCATTCTTTTAATCTTCCATAAAGTTGTTATAACCAACTTCCCATAAAACCGTTATAACTCTTTATGTCTTAGACAATTTCATTCCTTTTATAACCAAGAGACTTATACTTTCAAATCGAATTACATAGCTTTCAAAATACTTCAAGTCTCTTAACTTTTAAGAAAACCAGTTTCTTAACTTTAGAATGGCAAGAAATCAATACTTTCCAAATCAAGTATTCTATGCTTTTAAATCAATTCACTTCTTCCTTTAAGAATCAAGTCTCATAACTTGAAAAATAAAGTCTCTTAACCTTTTAAGAATTTGAGGTTCATAGTCTTAAAACTTCATACGTAAACTCTTTTAAATTAAGTAACATATACTTTGGTGCGTTGTGAATAAGTTATACTTATTTATAACGATCTTATTCAAGTAGCCATGATCTAGAAAATGTAATACAATTTTGTCTTATCTTAGTTTCTATGCAAATGGAGAATTCTACTTGTTTTAACTTAATTGATTGTCATTACATTTTCCTTTATTAACGCTGCAGTGGCTTGTTCGATACTTATTCTCATTTGTGCCGTAACTTAGCCAAGTCAACTTGGCTCCAAAATACCTCCTAACGACTCTTACCAACATCCCCCATAAGACTTGGTAAGAACTTAGGAAACTTAGACATAACCCTTACGTAGAGTAAATCAACATACATACCTCTTAACTTCTAAGAGTAGAAGGAATCATGAAATAATACCACATGTATATTCCATACATAGAATCATGTCAAAAGAAGGAAGAGGTTCACATACCTCGCGACGATTATCGACAAATAGCAAAATGCTCCAAAGTACTTCAACCTTGATAGCTATTCCATCCTTCAAGTAGAATACGCTATACTTAGTACTTCAACCTATAACGACCATAATACGTCCATTAAACCTCTAGCTTCAAACGTAGAATATTCTAAGTGCAAAGTCACTAAATTCTACGGAAAATCGGACAAAGACTTCCTTTGTTTCTACATACTTTGCCACCTTTTCAAGGCCGAATTCAATAACCAAACACGCCACATTTAAGGCCCAACAATGCAATTAACACAGGATTACACGCCTACTAGACGTGTAAAATTCCGCCCCACAATTGATATCAAACTAATACAACTACAAGTGTAAATCCGGCAACTTGAGATACAACAACACCAATTCTTATCCAATTTCCTTTTCAATCCAAATTGTTACCATAACATGATATCAAGTCGCAATCGATTAAACTACTACAATCTTCAAGTAAGTAACATGCGACGACTAAACTAGTAACTAAATTGAATTACAATCCTAAAGGCTAAATCATGCAACTTTCGGATTCCATCCAAATATTCCATAACACATATCATTCTTCATAATATAATCCACATGATCATTTCTAACTACTACAACATGAAATCTTGAATTATAAAAGCAAGACGGAGATTATTACATCCTTAAGCTCAAAATGATCCAAAACCCTAAGTCGATCCTTAGCAACTCCAACTCCTTTTCTTGACGTTCCAATCCGCTATTTGCAACCCTTAGAAGCTTGTGAAAAACTCCTCTTCTATTTCCAACTTCAAAGTCAAGAACACCTGGTTTTCGCCATGACTAACGTAAAAACGCCGCTTTTTCCAAATCTTTCTATTGAGATATCCTTACAATACCCTTAGGGACCTTGGGTTAAAGTCTGCGGCTAATGGATCAAACTATAAAAATTTTGTGGTATGAGGCAAACCCGAGAGCATCCCTAAAGAGAACAAGGGTTCTTCAATTTTTCTAAGTGTAAAATAGCCTTGTCTTGCTATATGGATGATTATATAACACATTGGAGGGTCTAGATTACAACACATGGTAAAATTAGATGAATGGGATCAAGCCAAGTGGCTCTTGACTTAGTCAACAATGTCAAGCTCAAGCTTAGCAAGACTTTCTCATCTTTACAATGGTCAAATGACCTTTTTGCCCTTGAATTAATTCGACCAAGCCATGTGGGAGGGGTGCCACATGTCGCCCTCCCATTCTTCCATAAAATTCCGTAACCCTCGTGGGCCCCACAAAACGTAAAATTCCTCAAAGGGGCCCCACGTGACCAAACTGTGAAAATAAAATTTCAATAATGATAATTAGTTCCATACTCTTCAATTAAAATTCTTTTTGATAATCCAATTCTACTCAACGAACATTTTTCCTTTCAGACGTTTCTAAGATTTTCCGCTCTAAAAACAATTCTTCCTTTCGCATCTTTTCAAGTCTTGTGTTCCTTACATACATTCTATTAAACCCGCCTCGAGCTACGGGTGTAACATTCTTCCCCTTAGAAACATTCGCCCTCGAATGTTCTTTCTGAGTCCAATCTAATTAGAGCGACATAGTCTCCTGTTACTACACCCTTCTTACAACATATGCCACCCATGGCCACATAACAATACTTATACTAAAATGTCAACCTTGGCACTCACGAAGCCAACTAGCCCATACTCATAATGACCTCCAAGTCCGTCATAATCATCTCTACTAATTCTACTAGGGTCTGACGACTGTATCATCACCGGGAAAACCTTATATTCCCGCTCAGCTACCACCCCACACTCTCACGGGTGTAGTTACTGTTATACCCCGTATTTCCGGAGTATGTACGTGAGGGCGTACGTACGAAAGTTTAGCCTTAAAGTTAGGCCACGTTCGAAAATTGTGCACAACTCGCTAAAAGAATCGTTTTCCGACGAAACGTTTCCACAGCTTTCGTAGGGTAAATTCCGGCTATGCCATTTCTAATTTTTGCGGATTTTTCCGAGAGACGAAACATTTTGGACCAACGGGAGGGCGACACTTGTCACCCTTCAATTGATGGACTTGAAATCGTCCATTGGACGAATTGGACAAAGAGTGGCACGTTTTTTGTGCCTTTGCACAAGTCAAGGAGTTGGTAGGATATTTTGTTTATGGACACTTGCCTAAATCTTCACCCTACACTTGCCTTGCACTTGACATCATCTTGGCCCTTGGTTGGCCACTTCTTGACCTATAAATACCCCCTTAAGATGAAGAGTTCTTCATCCACAAATTCCATTCCAAGTCTTGAAAATCCTTCCTCTCAGAGCCCTTTTCGTCCAACACACCCCCTTTGAGCGAGCTTGGCCGAGGCAACCCTCCCCTAGCCTAGCCGAAATCTACCCCCTCCATTGGTAGAAAAGTTGCCTTCTAGTATTGTTATAATGCCCAAAATACCCTAGCCCAAATCCCTTAGTATTTAGTGTAAGTTGCAAGAACTTCTAAGGTTTCCTCGAGCTACCTGAGCGCATAACTTAGAGCTAAACCTTGCTCAGGCGCGACTTTTATCTAGGATATTATTGGGCTTACCGAGGTAAATAATCCTAACCCTCTTTTGTATTAGAGAATACATACTGTAGAAGAATAAGAATAAGTATTAAATACTTAGAAGAATATTACGTATTAGTATTGAATCGTATCACAGTAGAAGGGTTTAAAAAGATGAATAATTGAACTATACTTATATAGATCGCTTTCACAGAGACTTATATGGCTCACCTGCAGGGAAGTGCTGCCCGACTTTCCGTAGAATTGTGAACCCTCCGCTTAGAATGACCTTGCAGTAGTCTAGACTTTGATAGATGTCGTGACTATTATAGGTCGATTCTCTCAGGCGATATATTCAACTTGGCAGAGGTTTTCACCAGTAGGTATGTGATTCTTCCTAAAGCATGATATTTTAAATATATATATAGTACTAGACGCATACGTGTTAATCGAATAATAACTACGACAATGTCTTTCGACTTAAGCCCGATTAATACTTACAGCAATGTCTTGCGACTTAAGCCCTAATAATAAAGATCTTAAAAGTCTTTCAAAAGAATTATAAATACGCTTTGAAAGAAGAAGAATAGTTGTTTTTAAAACAAGAAGTTTAAGAGTTATACTAGCTTTATGAGAAGTTAAGTATAACGGCTTAAGTTTTATAAAAAGGAACAATTTACTTATGTGTTTTATAAAAGACTTGTATTGATTTGAAAGGTATAATAAGATGGTTTTGGTGAGTAGACATATTGTGATGCTACGTGTTAGTATCTTGTAACGCTTGTGTAAAGAGGTCATCTTACTTACGCTTATGTTGTTTGAACTATGTTGTTATGTTAGTACTATATCACTCACCTCTCGAGACGATACCGGTTGTCGCCTCCGACGCGGGTAGACTCAGCGGTCCGGGACCATGATTCGAGAATACCTCACGCGGGTCCAGGGGCCTATGCGAGCTACGAGTTCCGTGTTAGTATGCGGGTTATGCCTCACGCGGTCTATGTGGCCACGCGACAACGAGTCCGTGACGCCGCCGAGGAGTAGCTACCTCGACGCGGGTTATACCTCACGCGCCTATGAGTGGCCCATGCGGACTCGAGTTCAGGATTAGGCTTGCAGAATGATAATACGGGCGAGTGGCCCCGATTCGATCATTCGCAGCCTAGAAAAGACTCACGCTTTACCTATTGTTGCTCTTGTTTATGATGTGACACTACGCGTTACCTTCGTTGTTTCATACATACTTGCAAAACTGATTTTAAAATGATATGTTTTCATTTAAGTACTTTACGCCACATACTTAGTAATTGCATCGACTTCCTGGGGCCGATGATAAAGAGGCCAGAGCTCTACCACGGAATGCATCGAACCGCGGCTCTCCGTATGGCACATCCCGAGAAGGGCCGTAGGCACGCCTCGTGGATCGCAGCAGCCCTGGCACCATTTGTCGGGTCGCCGAGCAAGGCTCGCGACAAAGTGACAAAAGTGGTATCGAGCGCTTAATCCTCTGAAGGTGTCTATGCACCGTATCTAGTAGAGTCTCGATTATCTGTGCAGGCACCACACTAATAATCGTGAGGCTATAGGATATTTAGGATTGGTTTCATTCTTTTCATTCGAGATCGTGTAGAGCCGTGTTATAAGCCTGACCCTTCTAACGTATCCCTTTTTCGTAATGCTTATGCCTCCACGAAGGCAACCCGGCCCGTGGCGGCAAGTCGCCGAGGAGCCGCTAGTGGACACCTAGAGTCACGAGGGCTAGGGTCCGGGCCTATACCAGACGGCGAGTTCCACGACGCCGCCCCCAAAGAGAGACTCATCGCACCTCCCGCCCCACACCGGGCGAGGAGATAGGGTACAAGGAGATGGCCCGCCATCGCCGTGATCGTGGCTGCATACGATGACAGCCGACGCGGCAGCTCAGCCCCACCCTGCACTTCGTGGTTCACCCGAGGCGTAGAGTTTGAGGCTACGAGACTTCCCGAGTCAGAGCCCGCCGTAGTTTTACGTCGAGGCCGAGGATGATCCGCAGGAGTTCATCCGCCGCCACAGAGGATTTTGAGAGTGATCGTGGCGCCGAGACCGAGTCCGTGATCTTTGGTTCACATAGTCGCGTGATACCGCAATGATTGGTTTGATTCGGGAGTTATCCCGGGAGAGCACGCGCCCCGCCTACTGGGACGAGTTCTCGAGACTTTCTCACTCACTTCTTGCCTCCACAGATGGCGAGGGCGCGGCCGATAGATTTTTACCCGAGGCAGAGAGGACGACCGCCGTGGAGTACAATGTCGAGTTTGATTCATCGCTCGATATGTCCCAAAGATTGCAGATATGGAGGATAGGTGCACCGCCACGCCACCGCTAGATGATTATATGGCCGAGTCATGGCGGGTGTTTTCTTCACCGTATGGACATTACCCGATGCAGCTCACGCCTTGATGCGGCGAGCGCAGAGGCCGACGAATGACAAAGACGTAAGAGGCCGACGAGGGTCTTCCGGTGGCTATCGTGGTGGCGCCAAAGCAGCCTAGATTTGCACCACGCCACCGAGCACTCCGCACCGCCCTCAAGACACCAGAGTATTCGAGGGCGTACTGGCCCTGTGGCTTCGACGCCCGCAGTAGCAGAGGTATCGACCGACGGACCACCCCCGTGCCGATGTGGTAGATCCCATTACGGAAGTGTGGTACTACTTTTGGAGCTTGTTACACCAGGCCAGCAGGTCACTTTGCGAGGATCGTCCGACCGGGGCAACGTGGTAGGCTCACCTTGTTCTGCCGCTTCATCATCTCCTACGCTTACTCGCCGAGGGCGTGGTACTCACGGGTCGCCAGGTCGCGCAGCAGGTCGTGGCTCGTCTCGCTTCTAGCGGTCCTCGTAACCGCATTTATGCCTTGTCCACCGGCAGATCGTGAGGCCTCACCGACGTCGCCACAGGTGTACCTTATCGCCTCCGACATGATGTGTATGCCTTGATAGATCCGGTTCTACTGCCCCATATATCTCCCTTGTTGCTAGTAAGATAGGGATAGAGCCCGAGTCCATAGACCCTTTCGAGGTAGCTACGCCACTGGTGATTCGGTGGTAGCTTGGCGGTATATGAGCTTGTCCCGTGACTATTTACGTCGTTTGACCCTAGCCGACTTGACAGAGTCGGAGATGATCGACTTCGACGTGATCACGGGACGGATTGGCTAGCTTCGCTACGCCAATGTAGACCGCAGAGAGAGTAGTACGGTTCCAGCTCGGCGAGCCATTGTCGAGCGGGAGGAGCACCAGACGCCGGTGGTAGGTTTATTTCCTACCTCAAGGCTAGGAAGATGGTGCAAGCGGTATATCTATCATCTCGCTCGTGTTTGATAATCAAGCCGCGGTACCAGATTTTCCGTCAGCCCCAGGGTCGAGAGTTCCCGCACGTGTTTCGACGACCTCGTATCCTCCGCAGAGGAGATTGAGTTTTGTATAGACATATTGCCGCACACTCGCCTATTTCCATTCCGCCATACGTAACGGCACCGCCGAGTTGAGAGAGTCAAGGATCAACTTAGGATTTGGCCGGAGAAGCGGTTTTATCGCACCTAGTGTTTCTCCTCGGCGCCGTATTATTCGTGAAGTTAAGATGACGACGCGCACGCATGTGTTGACTAAGGTGCAACAACAAGGTGACCATTAAGAATGTATACCCTTCCTGTGATTGATGATTTGTTCGACCAGCTGTGGCGCGAGATGTTTCTCCAAGATTGATCCGCGATCGCTATCATCGTTCGAGTCGAGAGGTGGATGTCCCAGATCGCATTCCGACCGTGACGCATTATGAGTTCGTGGTCATGTCTTTGGGTTGACCAATGCTCCGCGATATTCATGGATTTGATGAACCGAGTGTTTAAACCATTTTGACACGCTTGTGATAGTGTTCATCGATGATATCTTCGTTTATTCTCGCCAGAGCAGAGTACGCGAGCATTTGGCGATCAGGCCGATAGCTTCTCCGACCAAGAACAGACGCCAAGTTTTCCAAACGTGAGTTTTGGTTAACTTCGTGGCTTTTCTTGGGCATATTGTCGGGCCGATGGTATTCGTGTAGATACGACCAAGATCGAGGAATCCGAGTTGCCTGCACCTACCACTCCGGCTGCAGGTTCAGCTCGGGCCTTACAGTTATTATCTACGGTTCAGAGAAGTTTGCTTCTATCTTCGCACCATTGACTAGGCCGACTCGTAAGGCAACCAAGTTTCATGGACTGATGCTTGGAGCAGTGGTTTCCATTCCGAAAGAGAGATCGACGACCGCCTCGCTTCTTACTCTTCCGCAGGTCCGGTTATGTTAGGTATGTTGCGATCGTGCATCGGGTTGGGATGTGTTGATGCAAGATGACAAGGTTATAGCGCATGCATCCCGACACCAAGAAACACGAGGAACTACCCCACCCACGATTTGGAGTCGCGCGCGATTCACGCCAAGATCCGGAGGCACTATTTGTATGGGGTTCATGTGGATATTTATACGCACCACAAGAGCCTCCAAAGATATCTTCACCAGAGGAGCCGAACTTACGACAGACGGTGGTTAGAGTTGCTTAAGGATTACGATGTTGATATCCCGTATCACCCGGGAAAGCCAACGCAGGCGTACGCCTTAGTCGTAGGTCACGGGGAGCCCATCGATGCGCAATAGAGAGGAGGACATGGTTCGTGATTTGCACCGCTAGCGAGCCTTGGTGTCCGCTTGATTGATTCTCGATAGCGCTGGGTTCGAGTTCGCGAGGTTGCCGAGTCTTCCATCGCCGGCGAGGTGAAGAGGCAACACCGAGGATCCGCTTTGACACGCTATCGCGATACGCCTCTTCGTGAGGCGCGGTCCTGAGGTAGCACCACGGGTGCTAAGGTTCGAGGGCGTTGTGTGTTCCAGATGTTTCGTGACTTCGCAAGAGTTCTTGGGAAGCACACAACGCAAGCTACATCTATCCATCCGTGGTCGACCAAGATGTACCACGACCTTAGATCCGTATCGCGGGACGGATGGCTTGAAGAGGACGCCAGAGTTCAGCTCGCCCATGTTGTCGCAGTGAAGGCAGAGCACCAGAGGCCCGTGGTTTGTTGCAGCGATAGAGATCCCGACCGGAAGTGGGAGGTAATCAACACGGACTTCATCACAGGATTACCTCGCACTCTATGGAGACATGATTCTATACGGGTTATCGCCGACAGTCGATTTAAATCAGCCCACTTTCTTCCCGTATGGACGACTTTTTCTACCGAGGATTATGCCGCATTTTACATCCGAGAGATCGCCGATCGCATGGAGTCCCTATTTCGATCATATCGCATGCAGGAGCCCGCTTACGCTAACTTCCGAGGTCTTTCCAGAGGTTTAGGGACGCAGCGAGTTCGAGCATCGCATTCCATCCACGCATGCACGACAAAGCCGAGCGCACTATCCAGACTTCGAGGATATGTCGCGAGCCCGTGTTATCGACTTCGTGGTAGCCGGAGGATCATTTGCCTCTAGTTGAGTTTGCATATAATAATAGCTACCACCCAAGATTCGACGGCGCCTACGAGGCCTTGTATGAGGAAGTGCAGACGCCTATAGGCTGGTTCGACGTGGCGAGGTACGCTAGTGGGACCAGATTTGGCGAAGAGCAGCCGGATAAGGCGAAGCTTATCCGAGAGGTTGCCGATACCGTAGTCGATAAAAGTCATACGCAGATCATCGCCGCTTCAGATCTTGAGTTCGAGGTTCATGATTGGGTTTTCCTAGCGTGCCACCATGGCGGTGTGATGAGATTCGAAGAAAGGAAACTCACCAAGGTACATCGGGCCTATCGATCGCCCGCAGGTAGGCAAGGTTGCTACGAGTTGGATCCGCCGTCCGATCCGGAGGCAGACATCCTGTTTCACGTTTACGCCGGCGAGATGTATCGGGATCCATCTAGGTACATCCGATTGACGACGCCTGTGTGACCGAGGGGTTATCGATGAGAAGATTCCCATAGCGATAATCGATCGCCGTGTTAGGCGCTCATGACGAAGGACGCGGGCTTCCACAAAGTCTCGCGGCGAACGAGCTCGTGGAGGAGATGACGCGGAAGTCGGCGAGGACATGAGGCAGTAAGTATCTCACATATTCCCACACCTCCGTGTAATTCACTTTCCTACTTGTAAATTTTCATTTATCGCTTATGCCTAAGTGTTGTTTTCAGGCCGTGTGGCATTTGCAAACCGCTTAAGTTATGAAGAACCTTACCGTTATCCTGCTTGGGAAGGAACATTCGGACGAATGTTTCAAGAGGGGAGAATGTTATACCTCGATTTCGAGTATGTACGCAGGCGCACGCATTTAAAAGTTTAGCCTTAAAGTTAGCCAAGTTCAAAATTGTGCACAACTCGCTAAAAGAATCATTTTCCGACGCAAACGCTTCCACAACTTTCGTAGGTAAATTCCGCCATGCCATTTCTAATTTTTGCGGATTTTTCCGAGAGACGAAACATTTTGATCAACGAGGGCGACACTTGTCACCCTCCAATTGATGGACTTGAAATCGCCCATCGACGAATTGACAAAGAGTGGCACGCTTTTTGTGCCTTTGCACAAGTCCGGAGTTGCAGGATATTTTGTGTATGGACACTTGCCTAAATCTTCACCCTACACTTGCCTTGCACTTGGCATCATCTTGGCCCTTGGTTGGCCACTTCTTGACCTATAAATACCCCCTTAAGATGAAGAGTTCTTCATCCACAAATTCCATTCCAAGTCTTGAAAATCCTGCCCTCTCCCTTGTAGCCCTTTTCGTCCAACACACCCCCCCCCCCTTTGAGTGAGCTTGGCCGAGGCAACCCCTCCCCCTAGCCTAGCCGAAATATACCCCCCTCCCTTGGTAGAAAAGTTGCCTTCTAGTATTGTTATAATGCCCAAAATACCCTAGCCCAAATCCCTTAGTATTTAGTGTGTTGTGAAGAACTTCTAAGGTTTCTCGAGCTACCTGAGCGCATAACTTAGAGCTAAACCTTGCTCAGCGACTTTTATCTAGGATATTATTGGGCTTACCGAGGTAAATAATCCTAACCTCTTTGTATTGTAGAATACATACCGTAGAAGAATAAGAATAAGTATTAAATACTTAGAAGAATATTACGTATAGTATTGAATCATATCACAATAGAAGGGTTTAAAAAGATGAATAATTGAACTATACTTATATAGGACTGCTTTCACAAAGAGACTTATATGGCTCACCGCAAGGAAGTGCTGCCCGACTTTCCGTAGAATTGTGAACCTCCGCTTAGAATGACCTTCAGAGTAGTCTAGACTTTGATAGATGTCAGTGACTATTATAGTCGATTCTCTGCGCGATATATTCAACTCGCAAGGTTTTCGCGAGAAGGTATGTGATTCTTCCTAAAGCATGATATTTTAAATATATATATAGTACTATAGACGCATACGTGTTAATCGAATAATAACTACGCAATGTCTTTCACTTAAGCCGATTAATACTTACTGAATGTCTTCATGACTTAAGCCTAATAATAAAGATCTCAAAAAGTCTTTCAAAAGAATTATAAATACGCTTTGAAAGAAGAAGAATAGTTGTTTTTAAAACAAGAAGCTTAAGAGTTATACTAGCTTTACGGGAAGTTAAGTATAACGGCTTAAGTTTTATAAAAAGGAACGCTTTACTTACGTGTTTTATAAAAGACTTGTATTGATTTCAAAGGTATAATAAGATGGTTTTCAGTAGTAGACATATTGTGATGCTACGTGTTAGTATCTTGTAACGCTTGTGTAAAGAGGTCGCTTTACTTACGCTTATGTTGTTTGAACTATGTCGTTATGTTAGTACTATATCACTCACCTCGAGACGATACGGGGTTAAGCGCCTCCGACGCTGGTAGACTCAGCGTCCGGGACCATGATTCGAGAATACCTCACGCGGGTCCAGGGGCCTGCGCGAGCTACGAGAGTTCCGTGTTAGTATGCTGGGTTATGCCTCACGCGTTTACGCGCTACGCGACAACGAGTCCAGACGCCGCCGAGTAGCTACCCTCGACGCGGGTTATACCTCACGCGGCCTACGCGAGTGGCCTATGCGACTCGAGTCTGGATTAGGCTTGCACGATAATACGGGCGAGTGGCCCCGCTTCGATCATTCGCACCTAGAAAAGACTCGCTAGCTTACCTATTGTTGCTCTTGCTTATGATGCGGCACTATGCGCATTACTCGTTGTTTCATACATACTTGCAAAAATGATATAAAAATGATATGTTTTCAATTAAGTACTTTACATTTTCACATACTTAGTACTTGTATCGACCTACTCGGGGCCGCTCATGCCGCAGTAAGGGCAAAGAGTGCTAGATCCGCATCCAGATCTTTCATGCAGCGTGAGCTCCATCTTCTCCGAGGCTCTACTTTTGCATGATCTCCCGTCAGAGATAGTTTTGTACAGCCAGGTATGGCGGGCCCCGTCCCCGCCATAGTTGTTTATTTCTCAGAGGTCTGTAGTCATGCAGCATACTGATGTAATCGCAAACTCGTTTATGTATATACGCCAAAGGCAACCCTTTTTTTCAGAAACTGTGTATCATTTACAATTATTTCATGTCTTGTTTTATATTCCGCTGATTTTCTCTGATGTATGACTACTTGGGTGCCCGGGTAAGGCACCAGTCAGGGCCCCGGAACGGGTCGTGACAGTTACCTCGAAAAGTTCTTATGGATTCAGGCTCTATTCCCTTACACTTGGTTGTTATCTTTCTTACTGGTCGTACTCTTTCCGTATTTCCAACTCATACTAGTATGCATACATAACTTCCATACCGATTCTGGCCTCTAATCTTTGGAGTCACTCTATAAAACAATATAAGGCCATTTCGACTTACGACTGTTCCGTGGAACGCGCCCACGAACCCAGAAACAATTAACTAGAATTGGGCCTTGCACCCTCGTGACTTCGCCACGAGCTTAACTACTACCAACCGATCCCACTCTATTCCGTGCATGAGACCCGTAACAGGTCCTCACCCCGACCCGCCGTCGCACTTAACTCTTATCCTTGGTCTGACTTAAAATCTTATGGCCCGAGAAAGCCTTATATATCTAAGGTCTCTAGCTTATCAATATTCTTAGCTCGCACCCCATGCTCCAAGCCTACCTTACACCCCCGCAAACGGTACAATAATTTCTCATAATACCATAATCATGTTGTCTCTGGCCACAACCATTACTTACTCTATACTGACCTCATCCGCATAATTCTCTTAAGCCTACCACGTAGCTTAATCTATTAACACTAGATTCCATTAAGTTTCTTAACATGACTTCTTAAGGGTTCACTACCCTATCGCATATTTCATCATTTCCCAATTATCTCAAAATAAAACATAAGACCTTAGCGAGAATTTACTAACTGTTCCATACCTTCCCGGTATCTAGTTAGTCTTTACCAACTCCTGGTAATCTAAAATCATTCTAGGCAACACGCTGGCCCGAATTTCATACATAACTCCGTATAGATGTATGTCACAATACCAACTATACTATAATCATTACCAACCCGGATACGCAATCCACATAGTCCTTCCCGGTCATCACGCTTTCTCGTAATCGCAATCAACATAACTCGTTAGTGAGAGACGACCCTAACAACACAAATCTATCGCACGATCTCAGAGTGAGAAGAACGAGAACCAATCCTAAATGTCCCGCAGCCTCCTGATTATAGACGTGGTGCACAACACACCGATAATCAAGACTCTACTAGACACGCTCAGACACTTTCCGAGGACTAATCGCTCGATATCACTTTTGTCACGACCACTCGGCCGCGATCGGTGCCCTACATGGGAACCCTTCTAATCATACAACATAATAAATCATAAGATAAATAACACATTTTTTTAAAACCAAGGCTAAGCCGATAAGGCCGCCATAATCATAAAAATTACCCAAAGTGGTCTACACTGCTTAACAATGTAAAAACAACTCTAGCTACCCAAATTTACGATGAATACATACCTCTAAGATTTGAACACGCATTATGACGCGACAAGGCCCCGCTGCACTTCGTAATATACATAGCCATGACAACTCCAAACATCGAGCCATCTCAATATATCAACCAGATCCTAAGCTCGCGGATCCACAATCGTGCATCTAAACTCGCAGACATAAACGCAGCTCGGCGGGGCCGCATAACAAAGCCGAATATGGAACGGAAAATAAGGTACAGTAAACAAATCATAATTGTACAAAAGAATGACAGGGGCAAGTATAAAAAGGGTACATACCAGATCCTACCGTGTCATTACCATCTCGTGAACTTAATCGTACCTTATTATATTTTCCATTTTTCAATAAAAGTTATAGTCACTTTCTTACGTATATACTTAGGAAAAATCGTCAAGTTCATTACCATATAACTTACTTATCTTTCATAACATAATCCGGCCCTTTATGGAGGGACGCATATACTACCCGGCCCAATCTGGGACGCGATCAAGTCACACAAATATCAAAGCGTGCCCGTGGAATTCCTTCCTCACTACCGGCAGTCTATGACATAAATCATACTCATGTGACGCGCCCGTGGCATCCTACCTCACTGTCGGCGTACACATGTACAATACATATATATATACCTCCTGCCCGTGGAATCCTCCATCACCGCACTGTAGGTGTAACATATAACCAGGTGACACGCCCGTGGCATCTCTACTCATCACACAGACACGTATACAATATATATATATATATATATATATATATATATATATATATAACGCGACCGCATGCCCCTAATCCTCATCAGATAAGCACGGTCATAACGTGCCTCACATCCTCATCGTAGGCGCAGTCTTTACGGGAGCTAGCCCATGGAATAAGAATATAACATGCCCCTAATCCTCATCGCTGGTACATGTCTTCACGGGAGCTAGCCCATGGAGTAATAGTCGCATATAGCATAGGTCGCATGCCCTAATCCTCATCGATAAGCATGCCCATCGTAATAAAATAACCGAATCTAACCCGCCTCGGTCACATGCCCTAATCCCACATCGTATAAGCATGTCCAAGGATCAATCATAATGGAAGCATACCCGTGGAATTCCACATCACCGCTTGCACGCCCAAGTAAAATTACAACAAGACACCAATTCTCCAACCGAGAGTCACGACAACGTAAACATATAATACTTGCACTCAAAGCTATCACAAGCAAACATAGGCAAGTTCATTAAACCTTTAGACTTCCATTTTTATAAACTCATGGCACTTTCTGCTTCACACATAAAAATCCGAATTTAACCCAAAGTACTACGCACCTCTACTCCTTTAAAATGACTCTTTTTCAAATAAAACTTCCAAGATACTAATAACCGTAGTATCAAGTCATATATACTTTTTAAGACAAGTCACAATACTTTTTAGAAATAAAATTATAGGCTTCAAAATCACGTGACTTCTTTCTTTAAAACCTTAAGCAATTGGTACCTTTAAAACAATTTGCCCTTCTTTATTTCAAGTCATTTCTTTTCTTACATTACTGAAGAAAACCATTCTTTTAATCTTCCATAAAGTTGTTATAACCAACTTCCCATAAAGCCGTTATAACTCTTTATGTCATAGACAATTTCATTCCTTTTATAACCAAGAGACTTATACTTTCAAATCGAATTACATAGCTTTCAAAATACTTCAAGTCTCTTAACTTTTAAGAAAACCAGTTTCTTAACTTTAGAATGGCAAGAAATCAATACTTTCCAAATCAAGTATTCTATGCTTTTAAATCGATTCATTTCTTCCTTTAAGAATCAAGTCTCATAACTTGAAAAATAAAGTCTCTTAACCTTTTAAGAATTTGAGGTTCATAGTCTTAAAACTTCAAACGTAAACTCTTTTAAATTAAGTAACATATACTTTGGTGCGTTGTGAATAAGTTATACTTATTTATAACGATCTTATTCAAGTAGCCATGATCTAGAAAATGTAATACAATTTTGTCTTATCTTAGTTTCTATGCAAATGGAGAATTCTACTTGTTTTAACTTAATTGATTGTCATTACATTTTCCTTTATTAACGCTGCAGTGGCTTGTTCGATACTTATTCTCATTTGTGCCGTAACTTAGCCAAGTCAACTTGGCTCCAAAATACCTCCTAACGACTCTTACCAACATCCCCTATAAGACTTGGTAAGAACTTAGGAAACTTAGACATAACCCTTACGTAGAGTAAATCAACATACATACCTCTTAACTTCTAAGAGAATGAATCATGAAATAATACCACATGTATATTCCATACATAGAATCATGTCAAAAGAAGGAAGAGGTTCACATACCTCATGACGATTATCGACAAATAGCAAAATGCTCCAAAGTACTTCAACCTTGATAGCTATTCCATCCTTCAAGTAGAATACGCTATACTTAGTACTTCAACCTATAACCACCATAATACGCCCATTAAACCTCTAGCTTCAAACGTAGAATATTCTAAGTGCAAAGTCACTAAATTCTACTAAAATCTGACAACACTTCCTTTGTTTCTACATACTTTGCCACCTTTTCAAGGCCGAATTCAATAACCAAACACGCCACATTTAAGGCCCAACAATGCAATTAACACAGGATTACACGCCTACTAGACGTGTAAAATTCCGCCCCACAATTGATATCAAACTAATACAACTACAAGTGTAAATCCGGCAACTTGAGATACAACAACACCAATTCTTATCCAATTTCCTTTTCAATCCAAATTGTTACCTTAACATGATATCAAGTCGCAATCGATTAAACTACTACAATCTTCAAGTAAGTAACATGCGATGACTAAACTAGTAACTAAATTGAATTACAATCTTAAAGGCTAAATCATGCAACTTTCGGATTCCATCCAAATATTCCATAACACATATCATTCTTCATAATATAATCCACATGATCATTTCTAACTACTACAATATGAAATCTTGAATTATAAAAGCAAGACGAAGATTATTACCTCCTTAAGCTCAAAATGATCCAAAACCCTAAGTCGATCCTTAGCAACTCCAACTCCTTTTCTTGACGTTCCAATCCGCTATTTGCAACCCTTAGAAGCTTGTGAAAAACTCCTCTTCTATTTCCAACTTCAAAGTCAAGAACACTCGGGTTTTCGCCATGACTAACGAAAAACGCCGCTTCCAAATCTTTCTATCGAGATATCCTTACAATACCCTTAGGGACCTCAAGTTAAAGTCTGTGGCTAATGGATCAAACTATAAAAATTTTGCGTGAGATGAGGCAAACCCAGAGCATCCCTAAAGAGAACATGGTTCTTCAATTTTTCTAAGTGTAAAATAGCCTCGTCTTGCTACTGGATGATTATATAACACATCGAGGGTCTAGATTACAACACATGGTAAAATCGATGAACGGATCAAGCTGCCGGCTCTTGACTTAGTCAACAATGTCAAGCTCAAGCTTAGCAAGACTTTCTCATCTTTACAATGGTCAAATGACCCTTTTGCCCTTGAATTAATTCGAACAAGCCATGTGGGAGGGGTGACACATGTCGCCCTCCCATTCGTCCATAAAATTCCGTAACCCTCGTGGGCCCCACAAAACGTAAAATTCCTCGGGTGGGCCCCACGTGACCAAATCCGTAAAATAAAATTTCCATAATGATAATTAGTTCCATACTCTTCAATTAAAATTCATTTTGAGAATCCAATTCTCCTCAACGAATATTTTTCCTTTCCGACGTTCGGAAGATTTTCCGTCGGAAAAACAATTCTTCCTTTCGTACCCTTTTCAAGTCTTGTGTTCCTTACATACATTCTCTTAAACACGTCCTTGAACTACGGGGTGTAACAATTGGGTTCTCAAATTCGTTATTTGAGACTTAAGAAAATTATTTTCGTATTTCGTCACGTGAGACCCACTCGGGAAATTTTACGTTTTGTGGGGCTCACGGGGTTTTCGATATTTCGACCAATTATGGAAATTTCGGAAAACAAAATGTTATGGACCAATGGGAGGGCGACACATTTCACCCTCCATATGGTCATGTTGGACGAAATGTCAAGTGAAGAGTAGCCAATTTTGGCTTGATAAAATGGACCAAGTCAAAGGGCAAGTTGAGGCTTGATATAATTGACCAATCTTAGTCATCCAATCGTTCAACTTAGACTCGTGGTGTTATACATACATACTACTACTAGTAGCAAAGATGAATCCCACACTTAGAAAAAATTTGCAAAAACTTTAGGTGCTCTAAAATGAGCTCTCGGCCAAGCCCTCTTCAAGAAGAAGAAATTCTTCAATCTTGCTTCATAAATACCAATATTCAAACCCAATATCCCTAAAGGTATTCTAAGGATATCTCAACAAAAAAATTCTGGAAAAACTACGTTTTTACGTTAGTCGCAACATGAAAACCTAAGGGGTTCTTCATAGTTGGAGTTGGAACTTGAAGAGAGTTATTCATGCTTCTAAGGGTCGCTGAGTGGATTGGAACGCCAAAAGACGAGCTAAAGTTGCTAAGGATCGACTTGAAATCTTGGATTAGATTTGGGCTTATCGAGGTAAAAATCTTCGCCTTACTATCAGAATCAAGATTCCATGTTATGATAAGTTAGAAATGATCACGTGATATATAGAATGTAAGATCTATTAATTTTATGGAATTTAGAAGCTCAAAACCGAAAATGGCAAATCAATTTGGTCGATAGTTATAATCGCCGACGTTATATAAGAAAAGGGAATATAGTTGTTGTAATTGTTATTATGTATATAACATGTTGGAATAACAACTTGATTGAAAAGGAATTAAACTAAATTGACATTGTTGTTGCATTGATTATAACCGAGAATTGCCTTAATTATCGATGCTTTATATTAATCATGGGCGTAATTTTACACGCCAAAGTTAGGCGGTAATCCCCTTTGGTTAACGGAATTGTTGAGCCTTAAATGTGGCATGTTGGTTATTGATTTCGGGCCTTGAAAAAGGTGGAAAAGTACGTAGAAACAAAGGAAGTGCTGCCCAATTTTCCGTAGAATGAGTGACTTTACACTTAGAATATTCTACGTTAGAAAAGATAGAAGTTGATAGCCGACATGGTCATTATAGTTGACATTCTACGCGCGCATATTCAACTTGGCAAGTGGATTAAGTCGAGAGGTATGTGGAACTTTCCTATCTCTCGAGTACGAGTTTTATTAATGTATAGTACGGTAGACGCATGCTTTAAATGAATCTGGCCATTTTGATATCAATGACTTGATTTAAAGTATGTAAGTTTGGTTGAGTTGGAAAGTTAAATGTCACGACCCGACTTCGGGCCCGTGACTGGTGCCTTACCCCGGGCACCCTAGTGATACAACGTCAGAGATAATCAGCGGAAATAAAACTTAAACAGGAAACAAGATATAACATAAGAAAACAAAGCAACCAAAACGGTCACCTTCATGTATATATATATAACCAACAGCTACATCATTTACAAACCCCGCCCACAACAAGATTACATGCACTTTAAGAGTGTAATTATGACTATGACGACAGGTTCGCCATACCCCGAATGTACAAGTATCTACAATGACAGGACTATACCAAAAGATAAGCCTCGAGAAACGGAGCTTCCCGACGAATCGCGATCCTATGAGCGAGGATCAACAATCGTGTATTCTACCGCAGATTTAACGCAGTTCAAGGAGGTCAAGATAACAGTACCAAGTATGTGAAATCAAAATATCAGAAATGAAATTACAACAAACTAAATAAACAGAGACAATTATGATAACTATTACAGCCACAACATAAAAACCATGCTATGTCGTGGACTCGCGCCTCAAAGTCATCCTCACGCCTGGAACTCCCTTCCTCACCGCGCAGCTTAGGTATAAATCGTGGTGATACGATAACATGTCTCGCCCATCCTACGGGACTCGAGGTGGAATCGCATGGTCACATTCCCTGGCCCATCTCACTTGACTTGTCAAATCAGATGGTCACATTCCCGATCCATCTCACGGACTCGGTGTCAAATCGTATGGTCACATTCCCGGTCCATCTCATGGACTCGGTGTCAAATCGTGTGGTCACATTCCCGGTCCATCTCATGGACTAGGTGTCAAATCGTGTGGTCACATTCCCGGTCCATCTCATGGACTCGGTGTCAAATCGTATGGTCACATTCCCGGTCCATCTCATGGACTCGGTGTCAAATCGTATGGTCACATTCCCGGTCCATCTCATGGACTCGGTGTCGAATCAGGTGGAATACATGTCTCGGCCCATCTCATGGGACTCGAGGTAGAATCGGCCATAACATTTAAACCCTCTTTTAAGACAAATTAAGATAATACCATGTCTTCATTTTACATCAAACTAAGGAAATATCATGCCCTCCTTTTTAAACCAAAACACTTTCCCTTTTTAAAATCAAGTAACAACATTCTTTTCCAAAAGTTCAGGTTGCATAATTTCAAATACTCAAGTCTCTTATTTTCGAAAGATTTCATAGTCCATAGTCTTAATCACTTAATAATGTAATCTCTTTTTAAAACAATTTGAGTAACATATGCCTTATGTGTGAGTAGGTTATTCTTGTTTATAACAATCTTATTAAAGCAGCCATGATCTAGGAAATGTAATACAATTTTGTCTTATCTTAGCTTCTATGCAGATGGAGGTTTCTAATGGTTTTAATATAATTAATTATTTGTCAATACATTTTCCTTTATTAACGCTGCAGTGGTTTGTTCGATACTTATTCTCATTTCCGAAATTAGTAAAACATTATTCTTTAGAAACCAAGTACTCATTACTCACGAATGAGGTTTCACAACTTTTTAACAACATTCATATCAAGCCAATTAAGTCAAGTCTCTTAACTTCTAAAACCAATAAACCATTCTTTACCTACATAAAGTCGTTATAACTAACTTCCCATAAAGCTATTATAACACTTTATGTTTTAAACCAACCAAAACTCGTTTAGCACACGACGCTCACCGCATTACATAGTTTACAACAATCATGCTAGAAAAGATAGAAGAGGTTCACATACCTCGCGACGATTATCGATAATTAGCAAATAGCTCCAAAGCATCAGAATCTCGCTAGCCTTTTCCACCCTTCCAAAGAGAATACGCTACTCGTAGTATTTCAACCTATAAAGGCCACAAAACGTCTATCAACCTCTCGATCTCTTCGTAGAATATTTCCAAGTACAAGGTTCCTTATTCTACGGAAAATTCGGCAGCACCTCCCCCCCCGTCACCACATAAATCTCCTCCTTTAACGAGGCCTGCTACCAAACCAACAATCCTGGTGTGGGTTACACGCCTAACCTGACGTACAATTCTACTCCACAATAATACAACAAGTCATCAGAATACAAATTCTATGTAAATACAGTTCAATTCTTATCCATATTCCTTCTACATATAGTATACTCAACTATACATTACTACAACATGTAATATCCAATTACAATAGGGGGACAAAGATCATTACCTCGATAAGCCCAAAATTATCCAAGATAATATGTCGATCCTGAGCAAGGTTTAGCTCCTATTCTGTACGCTCCAATTCGCTCCAAGAAACCCTTAGAAGTTTCTAAACACTTCTACTTAATACTTCAACCAACAATGAAGATTTTCCTAGGGTTTCGTTTTGTGACTAAAGGAAATAAAGTAGTATTTTCGGGCTTTTAGTATGGAGGTAACTTAGGAAAATTACAAGGGATTTAGGCTAAGGTATTTTGGCATAGTAACAATACTAAGACAACTTTTCTACCAAGTGGGGACTTGTTTCTGACGAGAGCTAAGTGGCGGAAGGTGTTTTGACGAACTACTCAAAGGGGAGGAGTTTGAGACTTGGAAAATGTTTAATGGATGAAGAAGTCTTGCACTTGAGGGGTATTTATGTAACAAATGAAGCGGCCAAGATTCAAGCAAGTGGAGGTGTAGATTAGGTAGCTTGTTCAAGTGAAGTCTTCCACCAAGTTGTCCATCACAACACGGGACATATGTCCACCACAACATTGGGACATATGTCCACCACAACAAAGAGCCATGTGGCCATCCACTTGCTCAAGAAAACCGTCAAGAGGCCTCCCCTACTTGCCCACAAAAACGCCCCAAACCTACTCCCACTAACCCAAAGAAAAATATCTTCCAAGACTTGACTATTTGACTTGGCCACTTGCCTACTATTTCGTCCAACACGCCACCTAAGGGTGCCACATGTCGCCTCCTATCGTCCAAAATATTTCATCTCTGAAAAACTGTAATGCCAAAAATCCAAAAATAAAGCTGGGCCCTACAAAACCGTGAATCCTCCCGTGGCCCCAAGGTGACCAATTCCTAAATAAAATTCCAATACTTCTAAAATAATCCTAAGTCCGAATACCAACTGAAATTCAATTCCCATTAACGAACCTTTTTCCTTCACAAAATCCGAAACTTTTCCGTAAAAATCACATCTTTCTTCCTTTCCAATTTTAATGTCAGATTCTCGCACGCACGCCCTCATATATACTCGAACTACGGGGTGTAACATTCTTCCCCCCTTAGAAACATTCGTCCCGAATGTTCCTTCTAAGTCTCTAATCACACAAACACCGGTATAGTCTTCACTACTATACTTACAAAACCAATTATGCCACACCTGGTCATAATACCACATACGCACAAGAACTCACATCCAAGCCAATGAAGAATCACCTCTAATCGTATAACAATACCATTAGCTCCACCTATGGTCCAAAGGATACTTTCTTCACACAAGAAATGATCACTTCTATTCTCATACACATGCTCGCTTCTTCCCTTACTCGTCGTACCCTCCTCGTACGTTCGAACTCTTCCTACTATACGTACCATATTTCTGTCATAAAAAGTAGGAACCCCGTGCAGCTTTACAACCTTCCCGATATATAACATCTCGCATAACCTTCCGATGAGTAAACAAATTCCGATCGAAAGACAAGATGGTCGACCATCGGCCCGATCATCGGTCGAACGCATCCACGAACTCGCACGACGGTTAACTAAACTGGGCCTAACACCCTCGTGACTTATCACATAGCGACCACCGCAAATTTTCCTTACTTCAAACCGCCGCGGGTTGACCCGCAACCGCCTCAACCCGACCCACTTCAAGGCCAAGCTCTGCTCCCGATCCGGAACAATCTCACTAATCAAGTCACGAAAACCTAGTGGTCATTCTTAGCTCAACTACCCTCTTTCATTTCACACTACTCGGGGACTTATCACACAAATATATCCCACGTATACTATACACTCCGATAAAGGTCAAACATAAAAATAAATCTTTTACTCAAGATGGCCTCGCATCTAAGGTCTCCACGTATAATATTCTAAGGTTCACCATTCTTCCCTAACCCCCAAACTTACCTTTTCCAACTAACCATGTTCTCTATATCATAAATAACACAATGCTACTCATACATAACACTCAATCAAAGATCATCATATCAAGCATACTAATCTCTAGAGGGGTAAGAATATACCTGTATTGACTGCCTCACTTTCCCTTCGTCGCTCTAATCATAATCCTGCTCACGGACGATAGCTATAGGCGCGATGAACTCGCCATCGACCCGCAGTCGCCATTCTCGCCTGCACTCCTACTAGACGCTTCTCGTCATACGGCCTCGACGCCGCAGTGAAACAAGCACCGTGAAAAGACGACATTCTCGACGACGCCGCAACATCGCACACCGAGGACTCAATCTCGCCGGTAGAACGAATGTATATTCGTGACCTAAGCTCGAGCTCACCGCCCCGAATATCCCGAACAACTCAAGATCGCGGAGGACCACTCATCGGGCGGAGGTGCATAACTAACTCGCCACAGGCGGTCCGCCTCAAAGTTACCAAAGCGACCTTGCCGCTCGCCTCTCCCGCCGATCTTGGCCATTCCGCTGACCTCTCCGCCTCACATCCAAGTGCATAAGCTCGCACGCGGCAATGTCCATGCCCGATCAAGAGCTACACTGAGCAACTCTCGCTAGGTAATCATCGAGCCCCGTGACATATCGGGCACTCTATCCTCCATGTTTGCCACTAAAGTGGGACATACCGAGCCAACGAGTCAAACTCTACGCCAGACTTCAACCGCACGCTCGCTCGCCTCAACATCAAATATCTGTTTACCCGAGCCCTCTCATCCGCGAGGCAAGAAATGCCTCGAGAACTCGCCCCATACGGCTAAGTGCATACTCTCCCGATGCCTCCCACGAATCAAACTACGATCGCAAAGATCACGCAACCGAGGCGAACCTAAGACCACCGACTCGGTCTCCGGCTCGACATTTCACGATCCGTAGTCGCTTGATGAACTCCTCGCGATCGCCCTCCGCCACCCATAAAACTCGCGGGCTACAACTCGTAAAATCTCGTAGTCTCAAATCGCTCGATCTCAGTGAACCACGGGCTACGAATCGCCGTGATCGGCCTATCTCACGTTCGCTACAACTCGCTAGTAATCGCCATCTCCTCAGAATTCCATCTCCTCTCGCTTCCAGCCGCGACCGAGGCTCGTGTACCGTGGTCTCGTGAGCCACCGCCGCGCTCTAAACTTATCGGGCGCAAGGCGCGCAAAACTCGCCTCAAGCACTATCTCGTAATGACGGCTCGCGCTTGTACTCTCTCGTGTTCTACTAGCAGCTCGCCGCTTTGCCTTCTCCGGCCCGGCTGCCTGCGCGAGGCATAATCGTAAAAACAAAATACGCTGAGGGTCCAACTTATAATACCTTCTAAGGCACGATCTCAGAGTGAGAAGAATAGAAACTAATCCTAAATGTCTCGCAGCCTCCCGATTATAGATGTGGTGCACAACACACCGATAATCAAGACTCTACTAGACACGGCTCAGAAACTTTCCGAGGACTAATCGCTCGATACCACTTTTGTCACGATTCGACTTCGCCCGTGATCGTACCTTACCCCGCACCCTAGTGATACAACATCGAGATAATCAATGAAATAAAACTTAAACAGAAACAAGATATAACATAAGAAAACAAAGCAACCAAAACGGCCACCTTCATGTATATATATATAACCAAACAGCATATCCTTTACAAACCCCGCCACAACAAGATTACATGCACTTAAGAGTGTAACTATGACTATGACGACAGTTCCCGCCATACCCTCGAATGTACAAGTATCTACAATGACAGGACTATACTAAAAGATAAGCCTCCGAGAAACGGAGCTTCCTGACGAATCGCGATCCATGAGCGAGGATCAACAATCGCGTACTTCACTCGCAGATTTAACGCACTTCAAGGAGGTCAAGATAACAGTACCAAGTATGTGAAATCAAAATATCAGAAATGAAATTACAACAAATAAATAAAACAGAGACAATTATAACCGCAGACTACAATTCACAACATAAAAGCAATATACATGTACGCCGTGGACTCGCGCCTCAAAGTCATCCTCACGCCTACGGAACTCCTTCCTCACCGCCAGCCTAGGTATAAATCGTGGATACGATAACATGTCTCGCCCATCCTGGGACTCGGCGTGGAATCGCACGGTCACATTCGTCACATTCCCTGGCCCATCTCACTGACTTGTCAAATCAGATGGTCACATTCCCGGCCCATCTCACGGACTTTGTCAAATCAGATGAGTCACATTCCTGCCCATCTCATGGACTTTGGTCAAATCGCATAGTCACATTCCTGGCCCATCTCACGGACTCTGTCAAATCAGATGGTCACATTCCCTGGCCCATCTCATGGACTCCTGTCAAATCAGATGGTCACATTCCTGGCCCATCTCATGGACTCTGTCAAATCAGATGGTCACATTCCTGGCCCATCTCATGGACTTGGTCGACCTGTGGAATACATGTCTCGCCCATCTCACGGACTCGAGGTAGAATCGACCATAACATTTAAACCCTCTTTAAGACAGATTAAGATAATACCATGCCTTCATTTTACATCAAACTAAGGAAATATCATGCCCTCCTTTAAACCAAAACACTTTCCTTTTAAAATCAAGTAACAACATTCTTTCCAAAAGTTCAGTTGTATAATTTCAAATACTCAAGTCTCTTATTTTTGAAAGATTTCATAGTCCATAGTCTTAATCACTTAATAATGTAATCTCTTTTAAAACAATTGAGTAACATATGCCTTATGTGTGAGTAGGTTATTCTTGCTTATAACAATCTTATTAAAGCAAATGCATGATCTAGAAATGTAATACAATTTTGTCTTATCTTAGCTTCATGCAGATGAGGTTTCTACTGGTTTTAATATAATTAATTATTTGTCAATACATTTTCCTTTATTAACGCCGCAGGGTTTGTTCGATACTTATTCTCATTTCCAAATTAGTAAAACATTATTCTTTAGAAACCAAGTACTCATTACTCACGAACGAGGTTTCACAACTTTTAACAACATTCATATCAAGCCAATTAAGTCAAGTCTCTTAACTTCTAAAACCAATAAACCATTCTTTACCTACATAAAGTCGTTATAACTAACTTCCCATAAAGCTATTATAACACTTTATGTTTTAAACCAACCAAAACTCGCTTAGCACACGCACGCTCACCGTGATTACATAGTTCACAACAATCATGCTAGAAAAGATAGGAAGAGGTTCACATACCTCGCGACGATTATCGATAATTAGCAAATAGCTCCAAAGTATCAGAACCCGCTTAGCCTTTTCCACCCTTCCAGAATACGCCACTGTAGTATTTCAACCTATAAAGGCCACAAAACGCCTATCAACCTCTCGATCTCTTCAGAGAATATTTCCAAGTACAAGGTTCCTTATTCTACTGAAAATTCTGGCAAAGACTCTCCCCGCCACCACATAAATCTCCTCCTTTAACGAGGCCCGCTACTAAACCAACAATCCTGGGGTTACACGCCTAACCTGACGTACAATTCTACTCCACAATAATACAACAAGTCCATCAGAATACAAATTCTATGTAAATACAGCTCAATTCTTATCCATATTCCTTCTACATATAGTATACTCAACCATACATTACTACAACATACGTAATATCCAATTACAATAGGGACAAAGATCATTACCTCGATAAGCCCAAAATTATCCAAGATAATATGTCGATCCTGAGCAAGGTTTAGCTCCTATTCTGTACGCTCCAATTCGCTCCAAGAAACCCTTAGAAGTTTCTAAACACTTCTACTTAATACTTCAACCAACAATGAAAATTTTCCTAGTGGTTTCGCTTATGACTAAAGGATATAAAGTAGTATTTCCTGCTTTTAGTAATGAGGTAACTTAGGAAAATTACAAGGATTTAGGCTAAGGTATTTTGGCATATTAACAATACTAAGACAACTTTTCTACCATGGGGACTGCTTTGACGCAGAGCTGGCAGTGAAGGTGTTTTGACGAACTACTCAAAGGGGGAGGGAGTTTCGAGACTTGGAAAATGTTTAATGGATGAAGAAGTCTTGCACTCGAGGGGGTATTTATGTAACAACGGCGGCCAAGATTCAAGCAAGTGGAGGCGTAGATTAGGTAGCTTGTTCAAGCCAAGTCTTCCACCAAGTGTCCATCACACACGGGACATATGTCCACCACAACATTGGGACATATGTCCACCACAACAAAGAGCCATGTGGCCATCCACTTGCTCAAGAAAACCGTCCAAGAGGCCTCCCCCACTTGCCCACAAAAACGCCCCAAACCTACTCCCACTAACCCAAAGAAAAATATCTTCCAAGACTGACTATTCGACTTGGCCACTTGCCTACTATTTCGTCCAACATGCCACCTAAGGGTGCCACATGTCGCCTCCTATTGGTCCAAAATATTTCATCTCTAAAAACTGTAATGCCAAAAATCCAAAATAAAGCTGGGCCCCACAAAACCGTAGAATCCTCCCGTGGGCCCCGCGTGACCAATTCTAAATAAAATTCCAATACTTCAAAATAATCCTAAGTCCGAATACCAAACTGGGAATCCAATTCCCATTAACTAACCTTTTTCCTTCACAAAATTCGGAAACTTTTCCATTTAAAAATCACATCTTTCTTCCTTTCCAATTTTAATGTCAGATTCTCGCACGCACGCCCTCATATACATACTGAACTACGGGTGTAACATTAAACTCATGTGATTTTTTAAAGAATGCAATGCTTGGTTTAAAAGGACATAAAGTGTTATAACGGCTTTACGGAAGTTAATTATAACGACTTTACGAGAAGTTAAACGAGTGGTTTACTCAAATGATTTAAAAAGGATAAATGACTTGGTTTTAAGAAAGATAACTTGATTTAAAAGCATAAGTTGCCTAAGTTTTGAAAGTAGAAGTCACTGGGTTAAAAGCCTCAAATGAATTTATAAAGCGTAGTGACTTGTTTTGAAAAAGTAGCACGCCTCGATACTAAGTGGTGTTAGTATTCGGGTTTTATATAAAAAGAGTCTTTTGAAAAGAATAGAAGCACGTAGTACTTTGAGTTAAATTCTGGATTTTTCATGACACGTTAGTGCCTTAAGTTAAATAAAATGAAAGGCACGCTAATTGTCTAATGAGAAGTTAAGAGATTTCTTAACTTGCTTATGATATTTACGATAGCCATTGCGCTTATGTTATGATATTTATGGTAGCCTTAGGTGCTAGTGTTATATTAATCTTACTGGTAAACCCCGTTACTACATATTCCGCGGATTTGCTCCCCACGACGCGAGTGCGCAGATGTACTCATCATGTCCACCGCCCACGCGGTGAAATAGTTCACGCGAGCAAATTGCTCTATCATGGGTCCACTGACCTACGCGGGTGAAATAGTCCCGTGAGTAGGATTGTCTAATGATACTACGCGTGACCCTAATTTGATCATAAGCCTCCTATTTTTGCAAGAAAGGTATTCTTGTTTACTCTCATTTTTAGTAAGGCACGCATCGTTATTTTGGTTATCATACATGCCTCCACTTTATTTTAGACTATATGATTTCATTTCAAGATTTTCGCCACATACTTGGTACATATTTTGTAATCAACCCCTTCCTGGCCATGCTCATGCCGCAGTGTAGTTAAACAGTTGCCGATCCTCACTCTAGGATCACTGCTCACCGCTGAGAAGCTCCATTACTCCGAGGCTTATCTTTGGTTCGATCCTCGGTATTGTCGGGTTGTATATTCAGTGGTATGGGGCCCCGCCCCGTCACAGCTTGTTAAGGCCAATACTCTAGAGGTCCGTAGTCATATTCGCGGGTCACCTTGTAAAAGAAAAAGGTGTAATCGCTGCTATCTATACATATATCCGTGAAGGCACTTTATCCGCTAGCCCGCTGCTTACTTCATATTGATGAACGTTATGTGTCTTATGTATGTTTCACGATTTTCTCTCGATGGTTATTTATAAGTGGTGCCTGTAGGCACTGCCATGCCCGGTTTGGTCGTGACATAAATTCATATATTTCTAACCAATATGTACCAAATTTAGTCATGCCTGTTGATTCTGAGCTTAATACAAACCGAATACGATCTCTAAAATACGTTGCTCGATATACGGGTCATGTATCAGCGTGGAAAACCATTTGTGGAATTGGAAATCTGGTTTTGGTTTCAGTAAAGTTGTATTAACTATTACAAAGCAGATTTAGTTTAGCTAATACCATGTTGTTGCCTGCTATATAGCTAGGTAGTAAACTACACCTTGAAATGGACCAAAATACGAGATGTTAGTCTTGCTTAGTCGGTTCTCACGAATAATAAGTTTATGATATTCTTATTTAATTTTAATGCGAATTTTATAAAGAAACCCTTATGTTTTCTATATGTAAATTCTCCCATACGAGATTTAGTATCATATTCTTCACAACAGAGGTATGTTAGTTAAGATATGTAGTAAGATATGACAAACTTTCCATTTTGCTACGGATGTCGCATTCTCGTTCGTGACATCAGAACATATGGTTTGAAGAGTCGCTATTTTTCTTTCTCAAAGACAGATACTACGCATGGGATGACATTGTGACGTGTCAGGTAAATGTATGATCGAGTAAAGGTCCTATCCTGCTTTGTGTTGGTCTTAGTATGGATAAAATTGATCCATAAATGAGTGGTGATAACCTGAACTTCGATTCTGATTACCTAATACTTTAATACTATTTTTTTACCATGTAAATACAATGGATCGTGATTTAACCTTGCCTCGACTATCTATTCGCATAAAGCGACACTTTACAATAATCAAAATTGGTCATGACTCGCTCAACTATGAACAATAGAGTATGCAACAGGATAGGGATTTAGACATCGATCGGGCTTACGATGTTTAACCGCATGAGCACATAGACCAAGATCTCATTTAGTATCCATGAGCCTTATCGTGACCAACTTGTCGTGCTTATTATGACAAAGAGTTATATATTTCACACCAACATTCGAGGACTAATGTTTCTGGGAGAGGATGTAACACATCGATTTCCGCAATGATTGGGCATAAACGAGGCAAGTGTACCAACCCTGTGGAAATTTATATCAGTATACGCAGATATTAATAAGGAAATTAGTATATAAAAGGATGTGATCTCGAAATAATTTTGGATTTAACAAGTGCGACGACGGAGATCAATAATAATTTTATATCCCCAAAGAGGTTACGGAATACTGTCATATTACAAGAATGATGACATTGTGTAATGAAGGTTTTATAAGTCGCCAGATTTAAGTGAATCGATCGTGAATTTAATCAGGTATAATTAATTAATTATGGATTAATTAATTATGTTCGAGAACAACACCTAGTGGAACATTACGTGTCTTCGTATAGAACAATGTGGGGTGACTGAGCCCAATTAAGTAGATTGATGGCAGCTATACATTCACTCTCTTCTTTGTTCTTAAGAAACTTTCATCTCTTTCAATTCCTCCATATAGAATCTGTCCTCAATGAAGAGACCATTACACTGTAATCAGAAGGGAGTAAATCATAGTTAGAACTCTCTGAAATTTGCGGTCGAATTTGAAGGTTTTCTGCAAGTCGTTGCTCGCCAAAGAAAGGAAAACATTCATGGTATTTCAACCTAATCTCCTGCAAAAATCGAATCATTGAGCAAGCTTGAACACAGAGAAACCCAGCCAAGACATTAAACTTTCAAAAAGTTCTGGGATTGATATTTGATCTCTGTTTTTGCTTGTCGGAAGCCGGTATGAGTAAAGGATCATTCGACGACTCTCACCGCAGCTTCCAACAAAGGTAATCCTTCTTATTCCTAAATTTATACCAATTATAGAACCAAATTCTTACTAGTTTTAAGATGATTTTCGGAAACGTTGGGTTGTTGGGTATCGCTGGGATTATTGATATGAAATTGTAATTGCATGTGCAATTGCTGAACTGTTTTGGGTATGGTAGCAGTAAGTAGAAGGATTAAAAAGAATTGGGTGTTTTGCTACATTCGTAGGTTTCGATATGGAAGAATATAGATTCTACGCTAAAAGTGTTCGCTAGAATATCTTAACAAATCTGTTATTAGTATATTAATTGCTTGGTTCAAATCATTCTGTGGACGAGATAATCATTCATAGAGCTTACAAGGATCCGTGGAAAGTAGAATATTTTCGACGACAAGGTATGTGAAGGCAATTCATTCCCTTTTGGCATAATTCTGCGTACAAAACGTAATCGTCATGTTACTTCATAACTTACTCTACTCTTAGTAGTTAATGATATTCATATTATTGAAATATATGGTAAAAGCATGTCTAAGTATGACTTAAGTCCTTATTAAGTCAATATGAGAAAATACGTTAATGTTTCTGGTATGAACCAAAGAGTACAAAGGGTATTATGGCATTCAGAGTATTCTGTTGTTATTCATGCATTGCATTCATATTACTACGGATCAAGGTGCTACATAATTATATATTATATATGATAGGAAAATGGGAAAAAGGGAAATACGTTATATACGCACACCACCTGTAGCTGGTACAGACTATCACAAAAGAGCCCTAAGAGACCACATATCGTGCCTATGTGGCCAAGACGATATGATATGGATTGCTTCTATGGCCAATATAACCAAATGCCCACAGAGGCGGTTATGGGTAAGATGTCTGGTCGTAGTATACTGCATGTGCATCATGCATGACATTTATGTATATTATGCTCACATAGGCTGTTATGAAAAGATAAACGATGCTAGGCCATCAAGATAATCGCATTGATATTGCATAACATTTAGACATTTGTACTAAGGCCCTCATAGGTAAATAATATCGGTCAGCTGTTTCTATTTCAGATTGTGATACATCTCTGTTATGTTATTTCTTATGCTTGACAGACTCAGTACATCAGCGTACTGACGTTCCTTTTGTTGGGGGACGCTGCATTTTATGCCTGCAAATTTATACTAAGAGGGTGACAGATTATGCTAGTAGTCACGTTCACCGATACTGACCACTCTACTTATTTCGTAATCGTAGTCCGGTCGTGATATATCTTTCTAAGAGGCTCGTAGATGTGTCCCGTGGTTAGTTGTCATACACGGCCTTATCGACCTTGATATATATAAATATATGGTGAATTTTGAGTCAGATGGTCGTGTCCGCTGGTCGGTCCGGTGCCGCCGCGGCCCTCTGGTTTGGGTCATGACATTATGCCACACTCTAGATATTATAATCATCATATATGAAAAAAATATACTAAAGTGAAGTGGGCTATAATTGGTCCAAATTTATTTCACAAAATTACAGTGGTACCCGCAACCAACCAGAATCGCAGTGGTCCGAGTAGTTCCGGTAATGATCACACGTATAGCAGGTATATCACATGTATAATTATCACAACCCCGCAGTCATAGCGGGCGGTCTTCGTACGCTGAGAATGTCCCTAAAATATTCAAATAGAACCGAGGGAAGACCCTTAGTAAAGATGTCTACAATTTGATACATGGAAGGGACATGTAAGACGCATACTTGTCCGCGAGATACCTTTTCGCGAATAAAATGGATATCCATCTCAATATGTTTAGTGCGTTGATATTGAATCGATTCCCAAAAAGATAGACTGCAATAACATTATCACAATAAACCAAGGTAACTTTTTGAATGTGAAAGTGAAGTTCTAAGAGAAGATTACGTAACATGATTCGTAAACCACATCGCTACCCTCGATACTTCTACCGTGACCGTGATAAGGTAGCTCGTCATTTTCCGCATCAAGAGACCAAGTTATCATCAAGAAACATACAAGAATTCAGACGTAGAGCTGCCGTATCCTGACAACACCCCAATCAACATCTCAGATAAAGAGACAAGGTAGAGATCAAGACGGACATGTATGTAAGACATAATCAAGAGTACCTTACATGTATCAGATAACGAAGTTTGAGCGCATTCATGTGCTCACCCCTAGGATCATGCATAAACAAGCGACCTATTGATGACATACACAATATCATGTCTCGTGAAAGTAAGATAACGAAGGCCTCCGCAAGATCGCGATAGCCATGGGATCTTCGTGAAGCGCGAGCCACCGCAACACCTAACTTGAGTTTAGTATCGATCAAGTGGAAGTAAACTTACACGAGGACATACCTTTGTCAATTATCTCAGCCGCATACTCGCTGTGATAAGAATAACCTTTCTACGCATTTAGTGACAACAATTCTAAAAATAACTCTGGGGCCCCTGTTTCATCAAACTCGTAATCGAGTAATGTCACGATAGATCGACATAAATCATCAAACGGCAATTAATATAATATCATCCACATATAATAGAATATATGCCAGGGAATCCTATGATGATATATGAACAGAATTATCGCACTGCTGTGAAAACCCAACAAAGAGATACATAGTTTGCAAATCATTTATACCAAGCCCGTGGGGCCTGCTTAAGCCCATATAAATACTTCTTCATCAAATAGACATGATACAGATAATTGGGGTCTCTAAAGCCCAAAAGTTGATGCATGTAGATTGTCTCCTTAAGATCACTATGCAAGAAAGCATTCTTCACATCTAACTGATGAATTGACCATGATTTGGAGAGAGCTCCACGACAACCTGTTGAGTTTTACCATCATATACAAGACGCATCTTATGCCTCGCAAAAAAACTGTCACAATTATCTTTATGAGTAAAAATCCACATAGAACGAATAATATTAACAAAGAAGGATCGGGCACCAACTCCCACATCTTATTTTTAATAAAAGCATTATATTCATCGTTCATAGTCATTTTCCAATTCGGTTCATTTAATGTAAACACTGGGTTAAGGGGTAGTGGAGATTTAAGAATATTAGAATTGAGATTAAAATGTCTTTTTAGTTTAAAATACCCCTTTGACTACAGTAATCTAACATATTTCAACTGACATGAATGACAAATCGAGTACTACGATACTCTTACAAGAAATAAAATTGTTTTTATGCAAGGAAGAAATAATCGACAATCGAGGATGACCTAAATACGATTCCACAAGGAATGAGCTAGAGCAAGAAACATCGAACATGGCTCGACTCGATAAGTGGTGGTGGTTGTGATCGATATAAATCGCCCTACCGCATCTCACGAGAGGTATCCTCGCTTTGAAATCCTTCAAAGAAAATCCAAATGGATCAAAATTAACGTAAACCCAATTATCGCTGATGAATTTGAACAGACATCAAATTGTTAATTGCTGTGGCATAAAGGGTATTTTTAAGACAAGAGGCGGATGATGGGACAAAGTTGTACTACCATAACCACGAATTAAAATTGAGTTGTCATTATCAATAATTCTACGATATTTGCTCAAATTGAAATAAGACGAGAGTACCTCGGCCTGACGTCACGCGAGAAGCCGCATCGACGCCCATGTACCAATTAATGTCCAAGGATTTAATCCAAGCACGCGGTGTCGATCGAGTCGCCCGCAGCAGCAGCGCGCGGTTCGAGGCCCATGTAAACCGGTTTGCAGACCCGACCCAGATCGCTAATGGGTGTAACCATAAGAGCGTAAATATTGTGCCTCGATTGGCCGACCGACCCAATTTCTCGAGAAATAGTCGGGCAGTAGAGGTGGATCGCCATCGTCGCGTCCAGCCCACCGCTAACGTGTCCGTGAGACTGTGCGAGTCAGGGTCCGCACTCGAGGCCCACCATCTACGCAAGCACTGCTCCACCATCGTTGTTGTTGCCGCCGCAATTTTTGTCATTATTCTTATGGTTTTGACCATTCTGCCACCACTATTGCTGCGCTTTTGGCCGGAATTGTCAACAAAATCGTGAGAGTTATCGACGTATCATTATCGCCACTAACTTAATCCCGTAGCGCCTTTTTCGCCAAGTCGACTTCTTTTAACGCGAGCATCGAACGAGCTTGATAAATAAGAGGAAGTGGATTACTTTGACTGAGAAGAGTTACAACGCTATTATAGGCCTGATAGGCTGCAATTATTCAGAGAATAAGACAATTATTGGTACAGCGCCTAACTCCTAAACTCCTAAAATAAGTACAACATAAGTCTCATATTTGACTTGTGTTCCGTGATATACATGATATACACATGCAATGCATTCTGAGAGGCACAAGAGAATCGAAGAAGTGGTCACTTAATAACACATTTATACAAGTTTTATTCAAGTTTATTAAAAATAATCATATAGTATGAAGATGTAGTATCAACTCAAAATTCATTTTAAATAAAAGTCTACAATCTTTAATCAATATAAACATCATAAATGCAGAGTTCAACACTTATCAAAATCATAATTTAAAACATATAGTCTAAAAATCATACCTCTTAGTAGAATTTCAGATCACCAGATATCTAAACCCACCCTGGCTCTCATCTCTCTTTTTTCTTCACTGAATTCACTGGATAAATGACCTAAGTGCTTGAGAGTTCTCAAATGACTATCCTCTAAAATTCTACCAAGGTGTAGGTATAAAGACTAATACGGTTCTAATTATAATCTCTCAAAGTGGTTTATCTCCTATTTTGATATTCTAATCGATCCGGATTATGTATCAAGTGGAGTTTAGCTAGACATAGTTTTTTCAAATAAAGTTTTGTATCAAGTTTTTCGAACGAGTAATCGATTTAGAAGAGGCTCTTTATATAGATAACCCTACTGATCTATGATAATAAATGACAATTTTGCTTTTTCAAAAGTCATAAAGTGAATAGTAACAACTTTTTCAAAATTCTAAAGTACTACGCTCGCTCGCTATGATTACGATTTCTCCAAAGCGCTTTGTCTTCTTGTAATCTTTTCAAAGTCGTTTCTTTCTTCTTTTGTCTTTGTTCAATGCTTTCCAGTGCTCTTCCTGATAGTATCTTCTTGATTTTTTGATATCTCCATCTGATTCTTTTTATATCATCTTCCTTGTCACTTTCTTAATGTTTTTTCTCTTCCTCGATAATATCTTTCGAGTGATATGGTTTATAATACATGATAAACTGTAGTTGTACATAATAATACATCGGGCTCCAAGTAATAAAATTACACGGTCCCTACCGTAGTAGTAAATTGGGCTTCAAGCAGTAAAAACTATACGATCCCCGCCATAGTTGTAAATTGGGCCGCAAGTAGTAAAACCACGCCCCCGCCATAATAGTAAATCGAGTAGGTATTGAAACCACGCCCCCGCCATAGTAGTAAATCGGGTCGCAAGAGTAAAACCACACGCCCCTTCCATATGATATATTTATGCAAAAGGATCGTAACTTTCTTTTTTATCGCTCTTCTAGTACCGGTAGTAGCATTTGTATTTATTATAAGTTTTCTTTCATCCAACTACCGTCCGTAATGGTCAATCGCTTCCTTCGCATGTTTATGTTTTAAATATACGAGTCTATTATGTAATAGTGATAGTTCCGTGGTATCCCGTGGATCGGATGTCGCTGTCATAATACATGGTAATAATTTCTTCTACTTCTCCTCCTTGAGGTTCCAATAATAGTTGCTCTTCGCTCGTGAATACGTCATCTATCCTAGTTTTCAATGCGTATTCCAAATACTTTTCGTACTAAGGTATCCTTGAAACTGCTCCAGTACACGGTATTGTCTTTTTAGAGACCACCGCCTTCACTAATGTTACTATTTTTTTCTTGAATATTTGGCATATTACTACGGGTTTTCCTATTAAGTCTATCACGATCAAACATCCGTATTCCATGGATTCCTTTTCCGAACGAGTTCATCAGCGGTTGTGGTAGTTTAGCAATGTTGTATATATTGTCATCCATCGTTAGTTTGTCAATAAAACCATAAGTGAATAGTTTTGATACGACGTCCGTTAGCTCGTCACGCACAAGAATCCTGGATACTTGCTTTGCTTAGCACTACGAAAATATAAGAGTTAGTCTTATAATCATAAAATTTATCGATCTTTTCATGTCACTGATGTAATCTATCGTATTTCACCTTGTCGCCATCATATAGTGGTTGATATTTGAGAAGATGATGCTATCAAGATTTACATATCGCAAGTTTTGATACAAAAGGTGCTAAGGTTTTAGTAGGTTTGTTGGCTTTTCCGTGTAGTTATAGTGATCTTGGTCGGTTTCATTGATTTGTGTGTTCTCGTGGCTTTTAGATTTTTAAGTACTGTTGATCGGCTTCGGTACCTGTAAGACAAAGAAAATAGCAAAATTGACATGTTTGATTTGACTTTTCAGAGCAGAAGCACTTCTACCATTTATTTCAATTTGAATTTTACTATTTCCTTTATTATCCTCTTTAATTTTCATCAACAACTCTATCGACCTTCATTGCCCTCTTTAAATATCTAGAAATAATTACTAAAATATATTGGTCATTTTTTAAATCCTATGTTTCGTGATTGTCATTCCAAAATTAAAATGATCAACGATATCGCCATTTTATAAGAACGCTATACGAGCAATCGATGGTACACATGTTTCATGGTAGTTAGTACCATCGACAACCTAGGTTTATTGGAAGAAAGGGATATCCAACACAAAAATAATGTCAGATGCGATTGCAATATGTGTTTCACTTTTTGTATTAGCCGTCGGGAAAGCACGCCCATGACGTCGTATTTTTTAGCGTGCTCTCACAAATGCAAGCTTAATTTTCCACACCCTCTTTCGTAAGTATTATTTGGTAGATTCTGTTATCCAACACCAATCGGGTACATCGTCCCTGCTGCATGGAACGCTTATCACCTTCCTTATTTTAGGCGCTCTAACTGCATGCAAATCATAATAAAGTATTCAATTATTACCACTCAAGTTTAAGGTCCATAATATAAATAACTTGGGGTATGGAAGAACATATTTGCAATTTTACATCGCATGCCCAGATCAATTTTGAAACACATGTTCAAATAATCGCCTCAACACAATCAGAACTAATTCGCTTGGTCGCTTAGCACTTAAAACTACGATAAAGCGGTATGAGACTATAGAGTATTTTGATTATATGATTTTAAGATATAAAATTGTGCAGAAATTAATTAAGTGATTACAGGCTGCCCACTACCCTTGATAGGGCACGCATCGACTACAAGAAGTGGAAAAGGGAGGAACAAACCCTAAACTAAAAAAACAAAGAAAAGAAACCCTAATATAAAAAAGAAGAGAGGGACGACAACAACAAAGGAGAGGGAAAACGTTGCAACAAAAGAAGGAAAGAAAATGGGAGAAAGGAAAAGGGGAGGAGAAAAACCCTAGCAGCTAGAAGGAAAACGGGAAAAAGAAAAGAAGAGAGGAGAAGGAAAGAAAGAAAAAGAAAAGAAACGCTAGTAATCTGGACGAGGAAGCGCCAATTAAGTTCAAATTTAGGTTCTATGTTATATGGTTGAATTAATCTACTCATGATCCTTATACTAATTTGTTATTGAATGCAATCAAATTTCGAAGAGGTCATTACACGGAAATTCCACAATCCACTTGAATAGAGAAACTTGAGGGATTTATCATGACATAATGACATGTAAGTCAGAAAACGTGGAAACTGTACAAACCGTAAGGAATATAAAAGTATGGGCTGAATTAAAGTTGTAGATTACTATGTTCTCGTCAGTTTGAGATCTTACGGAATAAATCCGACTTATGGTTTGAAAGTTATGATCGCTTAAAGTTTCGCTTTATTTACGTAAATCCGCATTTGAGCAGCATGAAAAACGGAAAATTGTACAAATCTGTAAGGAATATAAAAGTGTGTGTTGAATAAAAGTTGTAGATTTCATGTTCCACAGTTTGATACCTACGGAGATAAATCCGACTTATGATTTGGAAGTAATGATCGCTTAAAGTTTCGCTTTATTTTGCAAAAATTCGCGACACAAATTTCATGGTTGTTTCCTTCAGAATTTTCACCAACTACACTAAGTAATCGCCATATGGGATTCAGTATAATAATAGATCCTAGTGTTGCCTTCGATGTGGTACAATAAACACCGATTTGGAGTTACGAATTTAATATTATATCCTTTACAAACGGAGATACGAGAAAGTTGGAAAGAAATGAACGTTATTTGAATTTCAAGTTATGCTAATATTTTTATACGTGTAGGGTTTAGTCATACAATTGAAATGGTAAAAATATTGTCAATATAAATATAGCAATATGGGTGTCCTTAGATTCGTATTATAACATAGTTCGTATATTTTCTAGATTTTAAGCTGCTCAGAGGCTCTACGCATTAAGGCATCGGGTTTGATTGCTCGTGGCACCCGCCGACATCGAGGTAGGTTACGCTACTTTAGTTAGACTCGATTAGAGAATTGTATGTAGTCAGGAAGTGACGGGGATAATACGATAGGCCTTCGCATGAAATGGAGAAGAATTACAATTACGCTGGTTCCGCTACCTTTTATGCGCGACTCGTTTCATACGTGTTATTTCGTGATTATCATTTGATTTTATGTTAGTGATTTGTGTCGAGACTTGATATAATGCCCACATACTTTCCATATTATTTTGTGATGATGGTGAGACGAGTGATCGAGAGAGATTGATAGCTTCCAGGTTTCCGGAGAGCAAGAGAGATCGATAGCCTCCGAGGTTTCACGGAGAGTACGAGCGATCGATAGCCTCTCGAGGTTTCACGAGAGCACGAGCGATTGATAGCCTCGAGGTTTCGCTGAGAGCACGAGTGATTGATAGCCTCCCGTGTTTCACGAGAGCACGAGTGATTGATAGCCTCCGAGGTTTCACGGAGAGAACGAGCGGTACATGAACTCATGTCCCCACGAGTCAGCGGCTTTGAATCGCCCCAGTGCATGTGTGCACAGAGTGGAGTGAGAGATGACTATTGCATTGCATTGCATTCATCCACTCTTATATTTGATCGATCATTGATGAATTTTATCTGCCCGGATGTTTCTTGATTTCTTTACACCTTACCAGATACGATATGCGACCATGCTCGCGCTATATGCGCTACTTATCGTTTCAACTTCTTCAAGTATCTAATCATTATCGCCTATGATGCTTACGACGGACTGGGTTGTAATCGATATCACTCTTCGCCAGACTTTTGTCGAGCGCAGAGTACGATCCAGTTCCAACTCTACGCCCCACGGACGATTCGCGAGGTCATATCTTTCACTGCTCCAGTGAGCTACTTGATCATCCGTGGCCCCTGTGCGGCTTCCTAGTTAATTCCATTTACTTCGTTAGTCGATAGACAATATGAGCCTTCGCATTTTTCAGACTTCATTCCGCACTATGTTTAGTGCTCTTGACATTTTTGACCAGATTGGGAACGCCGTGACAATTTTAGCGATGATCAGATAAGACTTTATAACTTCCTTTTCTTTATTTATTTTCCGCTGATTTAGCTTGGTAACGAGAACGGGTTCGCCTACTCTGAGGAATAGGGTAGGTGCCATCACGACTTGTGATTCGGGTCATGACAATATTGCATCGCAGCTCCCAGTTAATCGATTTAACGAGTACAAGAGCAATGTCTAGTAGTAGTCTCATGGATCGCACGCATCGCCTGCACTCCATCCTCAAGAGGCTATATGACATTTAGGAAACACTCCACTTCTTTTCTATTTTCGTATAGTTCAATCCGATTGGTATCCGTTCGCTCTTTTCGCGCGTAGATTGTTCAGATTGGTATCTTAAACTTATTTCATGTTCTCAACGTGGCAGGACTCTTTACGTGATTCAGATAAGTATTTCCTCTCATCCTATAGTTGAGTTGATCTGATGAGAATCCAAATAGTTTATGTTTGGTGACAAAATAGTCATAATGGTAAAATATTCTTTCACAGAGTACGACGTGTGCTTAGTTCGTATTGCGCGAGAACGAATGGCAAGATCGGTGTCGGCAAGACGGGATCGCGCTGGTTAAGCATAAGTTGTTTAGAGGTTCTTAAGGAAATATCTATCGCCTTTACGCTGCTGGGGAATTTTCCCGTAGATTGAATTTTATGGGAAGTGAGGTCAGAATCTTTCGCAGAGAGGTATGTTTGCTCACTGAGATTTTGAAGAGTGATATAAAGTGGTCATTTTGGGCTAAAATCTTGTTGATTTTGTGAGATATACCATTGTTATGTCACGACCGACCTCGCTCGCGATCGCGCCCTACCCGGCACCCTTAATGTATACATCGAGATAATCGCTGAACATACATAACCACATAACGTGTAACAGAATAAACAACAAAGAGCCGATAAGACTACCTCCTAGACATATATATATAATTACATATCCAAAAGAAGCTTACATCTCTTCTTTACAAATCGACTCCACAAGATATGACTACATGCACTTCAAGAGTTTCGGACATGTATAACAATCGTGGACGTGACAGGCTCGCCATACCTCGAATGTACATAAATCTACAACATCGTGGAAAACTGCACTAAAAGACAAGCCTCCGAGAAATGGAGCTTCGACAACCGATCGTTGATCCTAAGAACGGTGATCCGCAACTCGCTACCCCTACCGCAGATTTAACGCAACCCCAGTGGAAAGGGGTCAAGACAAAATACGTACTAAGTATAAATCGAAATATCAGAATTTACATCATAAGTCTAAAATAAAGTCGAGACATGTATGATAACCAAATTAATAAGATAATCGTGGTCTTACTAACAATGAGAGTAAACAAGAGTACCCTTTGCTGCATAAAAATAGGAATCTTATGATCAAATTAGGGCCACCCGCCCGTAGTATCATTAGGCAATCCTACTCCTGGAACTATTTCACCCGCATAGGTCATGTGGACCCGCAATGGAGCAATTTTCTCCGCATGGGAGTATTTCACCCGCATGGGCCCGGTGGACCCGCAATGAGTACATACGTCGCACTCGCATCGTGGGAAGCAAATCCACGGAATATGTTGTAACCCGGGGGTTCACCCCGCAAGATTAATATAACACTAGCACCTAAGGCTACCATAAATATCATAACATAAGCACAACCGACTATCGTAAATATCATAAGCAAGTTAAGAAATCCCTTAACTTCCCATTTGACCTAATTAGCATGCACTCTCATTTTATTTAACTTAAGGCACTAACATGTCATGAAAAATCCGGGAATTTAACCCAAAGTACTACGTACCTTTATCCTTTTTTAAAATGACTCTTTCTCGTATAAAACCCCTAAGATACTAACACCCGTAGTATCAAGGCTTGTCTACTTTTCAAAACAAGTCACTACACCTTTAGAAATACATTTTTAGGCTTCTAAACCACGTGACTTTTACTTTAAAACTTTAAGCAATTGATGCCTTTAAATCAATTTGCCCTTCTTCATTTCAAGTCATTTATCTTTGTTTACATTACTTGAGTAAACCATTCTTTAACTTTCCATAAAGTTGTTATAACCAACTTCCCATAAAGCCGTTATAATAACTTTATGTTTTAGAAACTAAGGCATTTTTATCCTTTTAAAACAAGTGATTTAATTCTCTAACTCAACTAACTTGGACATTCTTAAAACAAATCAAGGTTATCAAAATGAAACTGAATTCATTTAAATCTCGTACGTCTACCGTACTATACATTTATAACTACTCATGCTCAAGAGATAAGAAAAGTTCCACATACCTCTTCGGTTCAATCCACTCGCTAAGTTGACTATGCCGCACGAAGGACGTCAACCTATAATGACCATAATACGCCTATCAACTTCTAGCTTTTCCGACGAATATTTCTAAGTATAAAACCTCTTATTCTACGGAAAATTGGGGAACACTTCCTTTGTTTCTACATACTTTTCCACTTTCAAGGCCCGAATTTAACAACCAAACATGCCACATTTAAGGCTCAACAATTCAGCTATCCAAAGGGGATTATACGCCTTACAGGACGTGTAAAATTCTGCCCCACAATTTATATAAACCAGTCCAATATTAAATGTCATCCTCGGCTACAATATACAACCACATATAATCCTTTCCAATTCCTTTTCAATCTATATTGTCATTCTAACATGTTATATAGTCGCAAACAATTTTAACAACTATAATCCCTTCTTTATATAAATACGCGATTTACTAAAACTAATAACTAAATTGAATTACAATCTTACGGCTAATATGCAACTTTCTGATTTGCTTCCAAATATTCCATAACACTTATCAATCTTCATTATATATATCTCATGCTTGTTTATATATATAACTACAACAACATGGAACCTTAATCACTAAGACGCATAAGATTGTTACCTTGATAAGCCCCAAATATAACTTCAAGTTTCAAAGTCGCCCTTAGCAACTTAGCTCCTTTCCTTCACGCTCCAATCCGCTATTCAAGCCCTTAGGTTCATAAACAACTTCCCTTTAATTTCCAACCAAAACTTATGAAAACAACTTAGGTTTTTATTCATGACTAACGTAAAAACGTAGCTTTTCCGGGATCTTTGTATTGAGATATCCTTATAATACCTCTAGGAACCTTGGGTTTTAGTATTGTGAATTATGAACAACAAACGAATTTTTTTTTGTGTGGGAATATGCTAAAGCCGAGAGCTCTAAGAAGAGCAAGAACAATTGTGAAATTTTTCTAAGTGTTGTGAGCTTGTCTTGCTACTAGTGTAGTAATATACTACTTTCAAGGGCCAAGATTAATACACTTGTGTGGCTTGGATGAAGAAAATTAAATATCTCAGGTCAACTTGACTAGTGGACTTGATCAATTATCGCAAGCTTGATAAGCCCCTTGACGCCTTAACCTGGGTCACTTGACCACTTAACCTTGGACACTATCACGACCAAGCCCAGGGGGGGGGGGGGGGGACGGTGGTGACGTGTCACCCTCCCATTCGTCATAATATTTCATTTCCCGACATTTCCATAATTCTAATAAATTCTACAAGTCTCAAATCTTAAAGTCCTGCTTTTTACGCACGCCCTTATATACATGCCTTGGAATTACTGGTGTAACATTCTTCCCCTTAGAAACATTCGCCCGAATGTTCTTTCGAGTTAATCTAATTAAATAGCGACATAGTCTCCTTTTAACTATACCCAATCATACCAAATATGCCACTCATGACCACATAACAATACTTAAGCAATTACGTAAATTAAACTGACAAGTACGGGAAATGAATTACCCGGAGGTGTAGGGAACAAGTGAGGATACTTCTTCATCATGTCCTCTTCTGCTTCCCAAGTCATCTCTTCTCTATTATCATTCTCGCCACAAGACCTTAACTAAGCCACGCCCTTAGTCCGCAGCCGCTAACTCGGCGATCAAGTATCGCCATGACTCTCCTCATACGATAATCCCTATGTCACTGACATCACTAATCGGGAAAACTCTCGACGGATCTCGCATACACTTCCACAACATAGAAACATGGAAGACCGGATGTACGCTTCTAAATCCGACGGCAGCCAACTCATAGCAGCCCGCCTACTCTACGGACGATTCGATAAGGCCCAATGTACACTGGGCTAAGTTTCTTCTTCCCGAACCTCATCACACCCTTCACGGGTGATACCTTCACAGCACCCAATCACAACTCAAACTCCAAGTGTCGGCGCCGACATCCGCATAAGACTTCTCGCCGACTGAGTCGCTAAAGTCTATCCTGGATAAGCTTTACCTTATCCACAGCCTACTGAATCAAGTCTGGGTCAACTAACTGAACCTCGCCCACGTCGAACCAACCAATCGGCGACCTACACTTCCGCTCATACAAAACCTCATATGACGCCATATGAATACTGGAATGGTAGTTGTTGTTATATGCAAACTCAACAAGAGGAAAATGATCCTCCCAGCTACCCCTGAAATTAATAACACAGGCCCGCAGCATATCCTCGAAACGTTCGATAGTACGCTTCATCCGCTTGCCTTCGAGGACGAAACGCTGCAGATCGATCGACTCGCCCCTAACCCTTCGAAAGACTCCGTAAGCTTAGCCAGAACCGGGCTTCTTCTGTTCGATATAATAGATGTAGGAACTTCCGTACCGACAATCTCCCGATATAAAGTCTAGCATAATCTCACCAATAAGTAGTCCCGATCGAAGAAAGTGGCCCGATTTCACCGTTTACAATAACCTAGATGGAATCACACTTCATCCGAGTACGAGGTAACCTCAGAATAAAATCCATGCTGATCACCTCCCACCGCCATGTCGGAATCTCAATCGTCGCACAGCCCACTGCTTCGTGCTCAACTGACCACGATAATTCGACATCGAGCAACAAACTCGCTACATCCTCATCGTGCCATCCCACCAATACATACATCCGAGGTCATGGTACATCTTAGTCGCACTTTGATGAATAGTGTAACGAGCACCGGTGCCTTCCCGTAACTCCGCCGACGGTCTCGCAACATCGGAACACACACCGCCTCAGACCTTAGCACTGGCCGTGCTATCCCAAACAAACTCTTCTCCTCCCAAGAGTCGATTCGATACCGTGTCGTAACCAGATCCTCATATCGCCGCCTTCACCTCCTCAATAGGGAAGACTCGCAACCTCTCGAACCCGAATCCCGCTACCCTGCATCAACCAACGTAACCCCAAGGCTCGCTAGCCGATGAATCTCTGACCATATCCCGCCTATCTGGTCGTTGATGCGCGATGATGCACACACTAACGCAAGTGCACATGTCGCGATAAGTAATATAGTCTAGAAGACCGAGTTATCGCCCTCGTGGATTAGCCGTCCAATTCTCAAACTCTATTCTATGGTATCTATTTGGTAACCGATGATCGATGAATTGTTTATAACTATACTTATGAACGCTAACTAACTTACTTTGTTTTACTTTATACGGTGGAAATAGGCTTCCAAATCTCCTCAACTATCCGCCATCTTACTTGTTAATGCAATTAATTATGGTTCTTCTTCTATTTTGAGATAGCAGTTAACTAAGCCGCTTTATACTCCTCGTTAAGGTAATATAAACACTCAACCCCAATATAGAACCCTTCTACCTTTCTGATAAGATTGACTATAAAATGAGGATTAAGAGCAATAACCTATTGTTACACAAGCATCGGTACTTTCATTCACGATTTAACCTATGTTTATTCAACTATAGCATATTCACAATATCCCCTTTCAAGCTGATTAGAAATCATATAGATTATGATAATTAGTGATCAATTAATTACCAAACATTCAAGACAAATATTGAAAAATCTCAACAATGATAAGAAGAAACCAAAGTACGATTAATTCATAAGAATGAATTTCAAGTGATTTGATATGGAAAATCCTAAGTTAAGTTAGTTCCTAGCCATAGACATGCCAAGAACTAAACTAATATCCAACATAAATTACAAAGAAATAAAACAAAGAACAAAGAAATTACACAAAAGTAGTCTCCAATCTTGATCTCCAAGGTTGTGATGAATTGGCAAGGTTTGGAACCTTAATATGACCTAAAAACTGCTTTTTATATCCTCCAAGTAGTTTCCCAACTTTTCCTTCTAGGCCTTGGCCCATTCCCATTCGAATTTGGCAGAATTCCCGCCTGGCCGCTGCCGCGAACCAGCCGCGCCACCAAACTCCCGCAGCTTCTCAGATTTTGGGCGCCGTGGCGCTCTGACGCTGCTGGCTGGAGGCGCCGTCCTGTTTCTTGCCCGGTTCGCCAACTTTCTAGATTTTTTAGCTCTGGAACCTCTGTTTCTTCCCTCTTTTTGCTCCTTTTCGCCAATGAGCCACTTTAAACCATTATGACTCAAAAGAAAGAAAATCTATCCTAAGACGACACGTATTTGTACAAAAATGGGCAAAAGACTAACTAAAAATGACGCAAAAGGTGTATATAAAATACACCGATCAAACACCCCCATACATAACCTTTGCTCGCCATCGAGCAAAGATCAAAAGAAAGAAATAAAGACATGAGAAGAAAATAGACTGACTCAAAGACACTGATCACTTTGCTGCACAATTGTCACTTAGAAAAGCAATGGGCGTTAGCGTAATAATATGCAGGAACATATAGCATGGATTTTTAGCATTCTAAACACATCAAGTTAGATATTTCGCAAATTTACTTTAATCATGCTCAATGGAAGTAAGAATACCTAACTATGCATGTCAATTTCATATTCATATGACATGTTTACTTGCTATTCTCCACTACTCATGGATACACATGTAAGAGATCTTCAGGGCTTTTTAGGGTTGTAATGTAGGCTTAGGCATGAGTAGGTAAAAATAGACATTTAGGCTCAATTTACGTACCATAAGCTCTTTTGCTTTAAATTCTTCCCTTTCCTCGTGATTCTCTTTTTCACTTCATACCTATCTTTCCCATCTTCGCTTTGAGAGAACGTGTATTAATAACAATGTGCACCCCAAACTTAGGCTTTGCCTATTTATTATTACTTTTCATCAAAGATCAAAATTGTTCACTCTTTTTGACTCTTTTTAACACTTTATATTCCAATCACCTCAATTTTTCACTTATGGCACAAGTGTGGAATTATAGGTGTCAAAGAAAGTCTTATTTTTAGGTTCAAAGGGTCGACTAGTGGATATAATTTGAATGTCGTGATGTGCAAAAATGGTAAGAAAGTGGCTAACAAAGAAATGCCCGAGTCATCTCTCTAACATGTCACACGACTAACCGGCCTGGATCGTGCCTACCCCGGCACCCAAGTAGACATACATCAGAGTAATCAAATATAAAACATGACATGAAATAATACGAAGGTAAAACAGCTTTATCTGAGAAAACTTGTCTTACGCATATATGTATAACTTGAATCCAACAGCTATATCCCTATTACAAACTCGCCACAACAAGATTACATACCTCTAAGAATGATATGATAACAATGGCGGACAGGGTTCCGCCATACCCCGAATGTAGTACCTACAACGACAGGGACTATACCATCGATAAGCCTCCGAGAAACGGAGCTTCCCAAAAACGCCGAATCGTGATCCTAAGAGCGGTGATCAACACTAGTGTACTTCTACCGCTGCATTTAACGCAAATTTCCAAGCGAGGTCGATAACAATGTACCAAGTATGCGAATCAAAATATCAGAAATGAAATCATAGTAGTCTATATAAAGGTGAGACATATACGATAACCAAACTACGCTCACAATAAATAAGCAATATGTCAAGTCGTGATTCACGCCTCAAGTCATCACTCAAATACAACTACGGGTCTCACGCCACAACATCAATCATGCCCGTGGAATACCTTCCTCACCGCCAGCCTATGATACGAAAGCACCAAGGAATACATGAACACTGTGTCCCACCCGTGTCATAATAAAACCGCACGTGGTAAGTACGAAGGCATAGCCGATTACTAAAACCCACGCATCAATAAGCGTCATAAATCGATTACGAGATCCGCCTGCATCGCCACATGATCGCTCGCCACTCGCTCGCAAAGATCTAACGCGCTAGTCCTCGAACTTCCGCAGCCCGCATAGGCCACTCCAATGGCCCGCATGCAGGTATTCCCCGCATCGAGGGTAGCTACTCCCAGCAACGCCCCGACTCGCACCGCATGGCCACATAGCACCGCATGAGGTATAACCCCGCACACTAACCTCGAACTCTCGTAGTTCCGCATAGGTCACACTGCACCGCATGCAGGTATTCTCGAATCATAGGTCACACTGCACTACCGATCCTACCCCGCATCGGAGGCGCCTTAACCCCTAATCATGTCAAGAGGCGAGTGATATAATACTAACATAATAGCTTATCGTTAAACAACATAAGCACAACAAGTGGAAACCCTTTACACAAACATCACAAGATACTAACACACGTAGATCCTAACATGTTTACTTATCAAATCAACAAGAAAGTATTACAAGGCTATCACAAACCAACACAATCAAGTTATTCACACAAGCGTACTCTCTACTTTATGTTAGCAAGTTCTGCTTTTATCCCCAAAGTACTTCATACAATAACTCTTTAAAAGATCCGCTTCTTTCACAAAGTCACGCAATACCGAAGTATAAAAACAGAGTGACTATCTTTTTAAGTAAACTAAAACACTTCCTTTTGTAAAATCAAGTAACAACATTATTTTCCAAACGCTCAAGTTTGCCTAATTTCAAATGCTCAAGTTTCTCATTTTCAAAGGTTTCAGAGTTCATAGTCTTAATCACTTAAGAATATAATTCTCTTTTAAAACAATTTGAGAAACATATGCCTTATGTGTAGTAGGTTATTCTTGTTCATAACAATCTTATTAAAGCAAACATGATCTAGAAATGTACTATCATTTTGTCTCATCTTAGCTTCTATGCAGATGGAGGTTTCTACCGTTTTAATAATACTTTATTAGTCAAAACATTTCTTTATTAACGCCGCAGCGGTTCGCTCGATACTCATTCGATTCAAATCAAGAAACATTATTCCTTTTAAAAATCAAGTACTCATTACTCACGAACGAGGTTTCACCCTTTTAACAAAATTCATATCAATTCAATTAAGTCAAGTCTCTTATCTTTAAGATCAAGTCTCTTAACTTCTAAAATCAATAAACCATTCTTTATCTTCTCTTAAGTCGTTATACCTAACTTCCCATAAAGCTAGTATAACTCTTAAGCTTTTAAAACCAAGTATTACTCTTCTTTCAAAACTGTTTTAATTCTCTTGAAATACTTCAAGATTCTTATTATTCAGCTTAAGTCAAAAGACATTGCCGAAACTACGCTCGCTTAACACACGCACGCTCACCGCACTTCAAATATATTCTTTAAAATATCATGCTCAAGAGGATATGAAGAATCACATACCTCGCGACCATTTATCGACTATTAGCAAATAGCTCCAAAGATCGTAATCCTCGCTTATCCTTTCCACCCTTCGAGTAATACGCCACTGCAAAGACTTCAACCTATAACTGCTATACAAGTCTATCAATGTCTAGACTACTCTGTAGAATAAATCTAGATACAAGATTCTACTAAAATCAAGCAAGACTTCCCTACCCACAAACTTCACAAGCTCATCAGAATACAAATTCCATGTAAGTACAATTCCCTTCTTATATACCTTCCTGGTATATAACTTATACTTAATTCTTATACTTCAATAGTATATAAACTCAATTACAATAGGAGACAAGATATTTACCTCGATAAGCCCAAAATTATCCAAGTTTAAATGCCGATCCCGAGCAACGCTTAGCTCCTACTCGGGCGCTCCAACCCGCTCCAAACAACCCTTAGAAGTTCTACGCAACTCTACTTAACACTTCAACCGACTATGAAGGTTTTCCTTAGGGTTTTGTTTTTGTGATCAAGTGGACTATAAGGTAGTATTTCCTGCTCTACGACAGAGGTAACTTTGGAATACCAAGTATAAGGCTAAGGTATTTTTGAATAAGAATAATACTGAGAATACTTTCTACCAAGGGGGTGTATTTTACGAGAACAACTCAAGGTAGTGGTGTACTTCTACCAACACCACTCAGAGGAGGTACCTCTCTACCAAAAGGCCTCACAGCGTATGAGGCTCGGACGAAACACTACACTGGGGAGAGGCTTTCAAGACTTAGAAAACATCGCAGGATGAAGTTAAGTCTTCACAAGCTGGGGTATTTATAGGAAACCAATGGCTAAGATCAAGCCAAGTGGGGCAAGTGAGGGTCAAGATTTGCCCAAGCGCACCCTAACCCTACTCCACAAATCCTCACAAACATCGACCCAAGTTTTAGTAACAAAACACGGAAGAAAACGCCCCACAATCGCCCACTCCATCCGCCACTGGAGGTGACAAGTGTCGCCTCTCTCTGGTCCAAAATATTTCGCCTCTCTGAAAAATCCGCAAAATTAGAAATGACATAGCCATAATTTTCCCTTCGCAAAGTCCGAAAACGCTTCATGAAAAACGATTCTTTTCGCAGGTGGAACAAAAATTTTCGATCCTGCCTATCTTAAGGTTAAACTCAGACGCATTTACGCCTCACGCATATACTGGAAATACTGGTATAACATTCTCCCTCCTTAGAAACATTCGCCCCTAATGTTCCTTCTAAGCCTCAAAACATACATGCGCCAAAGATAGTCTTCACTACTATGCTTTAAAAACAATCATGCCACACCGACCATAAAATAACACACGCCGCAAATACTTAATTCAAGTCCACGAGGAATCACCTCTAACATCACAAAAATCCCACCCAAGTGGCTAAAAGATACTCCTTCAGACCTTCATTTTACAAAAGAAATGATCACATCTATGTTCTTAACACACGCCGCTTCTTCCTTACTGCCGCATCTTTCTCGCATACACTCGAACTCTTTCTCATAACTTATCACATTTCTCATCGCTTCGTTCCTCCAACCGGGTTACTACTTCCAACTTGGTCATCATTAACCGAACACTGGACGGATTCCGATACTTTTCCGAACATAGCAACATGAAAGATCGGACGACGCTTCCTACATCGGACGGCAACGCTAACTATAGGCAACCCGCCTATTCTTCACATGATCGTAAAAGGCCCAAAGTGACTCTTGCTAAGTTTCCTCTGTTTTCCAAAACTCGCCATACCTTTCCGGTGGTACTTCAAGACCGACCACAACTCAATCTCGCCGCTGCCGATTACCCGCGACGACTTCGCTGACTCGAGCTATCAATAACCTCTTTCTGATAAGCTTCACCCTATCCACATCCCGCTGAAACAAGTATGAACCAACTATTCAACCTTGCCAACATCGAAAAATCGACCAAGAACTTACACTTCCGCCCTACAAGCGATTCATAAGGCGACATCCGAATACCAAATGGTAGCTATAAACACTCTCAACAGAGGCAACCATCCTCACCGCTACCCCCAAATCCAACACCGCCCGGAGGTGAACGCGAGCATCGAGACTCACCGAAGTTTCTAACTCGCTTGGTAATACTTCCGTAAAACGAACACCAGAATTGGCTCCACCGTCATTAGGTGAAAGTAGGCACCGCGCAGCCTTTACAACCTTTCGATATAACATCACGCATAACCCTCTCGCCGAGTAAACGGCCTTGACTAAAAGACAAGACGGGCGACCTCATCGCCCAACTATCGGTCGAACGATTCACGAACTCAGACAACAGCACCAAACTGGGCCTAACACCTCGTGACTTATCACAAAGCGACCACCCCAAACCGACTCACCACCATACAAAGCTGGTTGACCGCAATCGTCCGCGAATCCACTCCGCTATCGCGCCAAACACTTCGCTCCCGATCCGAATAATCCCACAATCAAGTCACGAAACCTAGTGGTCTTCTTAGCTCAACTACCCTCTTTCATTTCATACCACCCGAGACTTATCACTGACATATCTCACGGTACTATGCACTCCGATAAAGGTTAACATAACAAAATCTTTTACTCAAGCACGCCTCGCTCTACCCGCCTCCACGATAAAACTCTAAGGCTCACACTTTCCTTATCCCCAATCTTACCCTGCTAACTAACCATGATTTCTAATCACAATTAACACAATGCTACGTGAACATAACATTTGGGCGTATACTCATCTTATCATACGCACTAATCTCTGTAGGTTGCGATCTACCAGATCTACGCCTTCACTCCCTTTGTCGCTCTAATCAATCCTCGCCTCATCGGGCGCATAGCTAAGCGAAGTGACGAACCAGCCACCGATCACGCTTAAGGTACCGAGTCTCTCCATCCGCCACCGCCTGATAATTTCAAATACGCCCCCGCTGACCGACCTCTTCTCCGATTTCGTTAACCCGCCGATCCTTACGCTTCTACCGGCGCATAAGCCCGCACGCAGTGCCATGCTCACGCCGATCAAGAGTTACTTCGCACAACCTCTCTTAGATAGTCATCAAGACCCGCGATAAATCGATACATAATATACTCGTTGTTAACTCCCTTAGCTAATGCGGTCGCTCTTCGCAATCTATACTTTCCGTTATTAGTCGCGAATCAAGGTTCAAATATCATGGCCGCAGAGGAATCGCCGCTGCGCTTAGACTGGCTGGGATCGCGCGCAGTAACTCCCCGAATGGCACCACCTGCGATGATTGGGCTCGCCTCGTGAATCTCTCAGCTCTACTCGCAGCTTCCTCGGCCGCTTCTTCGGGCGGTTACCTTACGCGAGGCATAACGGTGTGGAAAGAAATACGTTAGAGGGTCCAACTTATAACACAGTCTAAGCACGATCTCGAGTGAGAAGAATGGAAACCGATCCTAAATATCCTATAGCCTCGACATCGCGTGGCGCACAACACACCGATAATCAAGACTTACTAGATACGGCTCAGACACTTTCCGAGGATTAATCGGTTCTGATATCACTTTTGTCACGACCAACCTGCCCGGATCTGCCTTACCCCGGCACCCAAGTAGACATACATCGAGTAATCATTAATATAAAACATGATATGAAATAATATGAAGTAAAACTTTATTCGAGAAAACTTGCCTTACGCATATATATATAATCAATCAACATTATATCCCTATTACAAACTCGCCCACAACAAGAATTTCATGCACTTCTAAGAATGATATGACAACAACGGCGGACAGTGGCCCCGCCATACCTCAACGTAAGTACCTACAACGATAGGACTATACCATCGATAAGCCTCCGAGAAACGAGCTTCCTAAAAACGCCGAATCGTGATCCAAGAGCGAGGATCAACATCGCGTACTTACCGCGGCATTTAACGCAGCTTCGGGCGAGGTCAAGCATAACATGGTGTACCAAGTACGCGAATCAAATATCGTAGAATGAAATCATAGTAGTCTATATAAAGCAGAGACATATATGATAACCAAACTACAGCTCACAATAAATAAGCCATATGTCAAGTCGTGACTCACGCCAAGTCATCACTCAAATACAACTATGAGTCTCACGCCCACAACATCAATCATGCCCAATACCTTCCTCACCGCCATTTGCGATACTAAAGCACCAAGGAATACATACGAACACCGTGTCCCACCTGTGTCATAATAAAATGCACGGTAAGTACAAGGCATAGCCGACTACTAAAACCTACAGCATCAATAAGGTCATAAACCGATTACGAGATCTCGCCTGCACCGCCACATGATCGAAGCCGCCACTCGCCCGCAGTGATCTAACGCGCCTAGTCCTCGAACTTCCCGAGCTCCGCATAGGCCACTCCAACGGCCCACAGGTATTCCCGCATCGAGGGTAGCTACTCCCGCAACGCCCCGACTCGCAGTCCGCATGGCCACATAGACCGCATGAGGTATGCGCAACCCCGCACACTAACCTGAAACTCGTGAGTTCGCATAGGTCACAATTCCGCACGAGGTATTCTCAATCATAGGTCACACGTAACCGCTCGAAGTCTACCCCGCACGGAGGCAAATTAACCCCTAATCATGTCAAAAGGTGAGTGATATAATACTAACATAATAGCTTATCGTTAAACAACATAAGCACAACAAGAGAAACCCCTTTACACAAACATCACAAAGATACTAACACACGTAAAGATCCTAACATGTTTACTTATCAAATCAACAAGAAAAGCATTACAAGGCTATCACAAACCAACACAATCAAGTTATTCACACAAGCGTAATTTCTACTTTACGTTAGCAAGTTCGGTTTTTATCCCCAAAGTACTTCATACAATAACTCTTTAAAAGATCCGCTTCTTTCACAAAAGTCACGCAATACCCGTGAGTATAAAAATGTAGTGACTATCTTTTTAAGTAAACCAAAACACTTCCTTTTGTAAAATCAAGTAACAACATTATTTTCCAAACGCTCAAGTTTGCCTAATTTCAAATGCCTGTTTCTCATTTTCAAAGGTTTCAGAGTTCATAGTCTTAATCACTTAAGAATATAATTCTCTTTAAAACAATTGAGAAACATATGCCTTATAAAGTAGTAGTTATTCTTGTTCATAACAATCTTATTAAAGCCATGATCTAGGAAATGTACTATCATTTTGTCTCATCTTAGCTTCTATGCATGGAGGTTTCATCGGTTTTAATAATACTTTATTAGTCAAAACATTTCCTTTATTAACGCCGCAGCCGTTCGCTCGATACTCATTCCGATTTCCGAACAAGAAATCGCTGCCACACTGCTCCAGGCCTGGATCGCGCCATCGGGCACCCAAGTAGTCATACATCGTAGTAATCGAAATATAAAGCAAGACATGAAACGCTTTATAAAATAAGACACGCTTACGCGAAACATCGCTTTCTAAGATATATATATAAACATGGTTTAGCAGCTACATCCGACATCGCATAACCTCGATCATGCACTTAAGGAAATATATAACTATGGCGACAGGCCCGCCATACCCCGATCGCATAAAACTATCTACAACAGTGGAGATCATACCTAAAAGCAGAGCCTCCAAAGGACGTGAGCTCCCGACACCAACGTAGATCCTAGAACGTGGATCTGAAGACTGGCCGCTTACCACAGATGAACGCACTCCGGCGAGGTCGCATAACAGTACTAAGTATATGAAATCAGAAATACTTAAATGAAACATATCATTTTTAAAATACTTTGCAAGTATGTATGAAATAACCAAGTGAAACCGCATAAGTATTACATCACAAACAAGAAAGCAAATAGTAAATCAGAATGTAGTCTTTTCTAGCCCGCGAATGATCGCAGGCCAATCGCCTGCAGATCACCATGCAAGCCTAATCCCGACTTCAGTCCGCATAGGCCAATCACATAGGCCCGCAGATAGTATATAACCCCCGCATCGGCGGTAGCTACTTCCTAAGATCGCCCCGACTCGCCGTCCGCACGGCCACATGCATCGCAGGTATAACCCCGCACACTAACTCCGAACTCCCGTAGCTCCGCATAGGTCCTTTGACCCGCATGAGGTATTCTCAATCACGGTCCTGCATCGCCCGAGTCTACCTCCAGACCTGAGGCGCCAATTTTAACCCCTGCACGTCAAGAGTTGAGCGATGTTACACTAATCCCAAATTATCGTTAAACAACATAAGCACAACATGATACTCTTTTCACAAACGCTATACAACACTAACACACATAGCATCATATCATGTCTACTTATCAAACCATCTCATTATTCTTTCTACAATTCAATATAAGTTCGTTATAAACACATAGGCAACCGTTTCTTTTATCAATCTTAAGTGGTTATACTTAACTTCCCATAAGGCTAGTATAACTCTTAAGCTTCGCTTAAAACCAATTAGTCTCTTCAAGTAAAAATGATTCAAGATTCTTTGAAATGCTTTCTGATCTTTATTATTCGTGCTTAAGCCGTGAGACATCGCTGCAGTTGTTATTCAGCTTGCCGCAGGCATTGCCGTAAGTATTATTCGTGCTTAAGTCAAAGACATATCACGTAGTTATATTTTAGTTAACACACGTGACGCTCACCGCACTATATATATTGTAAAATATCATGCTTTAGGAAGAATCACATACCTTCTCAAATAAAACCACCCGCCAAGTCAATATGTCACGCAGAGAGTCACCTCATAATAGTCACGCATCTATCAAAGACTATTCTCAAGGTCATTCTAAACAGAGGTTCACAATTCTACTGAAAGTCACAAAGCACTTCCTACCCACAGCCATATGTTCATCAGAAAATAATCCCATGTAAGATACTTTGATTATTCTTCTTTAAACCCTTCTACTGTGGTAATACCAATTCTATTCTGGATATTCTTCTAAGTATTTAATACTTTATTCTAATACTACCCAGTAAGTATTCTCTAATTCAAAAGAGGTTAGGATTAGTTACTCTGTAAGCCCAATAATATCCCAGAAAAGTCACTACTGAGCAAGGTTTTGCTCCTAAGTTGTATGCTCCATGAAACCTGTAGTTCTTCACAACTTCTACTAAGTACTAAGGTATTCGGGCTGTGGTATTTGGGCATTATAACAATACCAAGACAACTTTTCTACCAAGGGAGTGGGGTAGATTTTCGGCTAGGGCAGTGGCCTCACCAAACTACTAGGCTGTATGGTGTGGTATTCGCCATGGCCTCATGCGGAGGGAGAAGTGTTGGACTAAAAGAGCTACAAAGGAGAGGGAGAGGATTTTCAAGACTTGAAGACGGGGACGAAGAACTCTTCATCTCTAAGGGTATTTATAGGGGTTGTGGCCAACCAATGGCCAAGATTAAGACAAGTGCAAGGCAAGTAAAGTGAGGATTAACTATACACAAATATCCTACCAACTCCTCGACTTGTGCAGACAAGGCACAAAAACGTGTTCACTATGTCCAATTCATCCCAAACGGACGATTTAAGTCCACCAATCGAGGTGCTGCCGCCTCCCGCTGTCCAAAATGTTTCGCCTCTAAAAATCCGCAAAATTAGAAATGGCATAGCCGAATTTACCCTACGAAAGTCGTGAAACGCTTCGCCTGAAACTATTCGCTTTGTGAGTCAGGCCCAAAAACGCTTTGCCTAAACTTAAGGCTAGACTTCAGACGATTCCTCACGACATACTCCGGAAATACGGTATAACATTCTCCTCCTTAGAAACATTCGTCCCGAATGTTCCTTCCCAAGATAGCTTAACGATAAGATTCTTCATAACTTAAATACGGTAAAATGCCACACGCGCCACAAAACAACACTTAGGCATAAACGATAATGAAAATTTACAAGTAGGAAAGTGAATTACCGAGGCTGGGAATAGTGAGGATACTTCGCTTCATATCCTCCGCCTCCCACGCCATCTCTCCTCGAGCTCGCTCCGCCACAAGACTTTGACTAAGCCACGCCCCGTCCGCAGACGCCTAACCCGACGCATCGACTATCGCTATGGGAATCTCCTCATACGAGCAACCCCTGGCCACCGGACATCGCCAACGGGCGTACTCTAGACGGATCCCCGATACATCTCCTCAAAGATAGATACGTGAAAATCCGGACGACCGCTCCAGATCGGACTACAGATCCAACTCATAGTAACCTTGCTCTACCTCGCGACAATCGAACGCCTAACGTACTGTGGTCGAAGTTTCCTTCTTCCCGAATCTCATAACACCTTCATGGGTGACACCTTTAGGAAAACCTAATCATGAACCTCGAACTCAAGATGCCGACGACGATGATCCGCGATATGACTTCGCCGACTCAGTCACATACGCCTCGATAAGCTTCACCTTATCCATCAGTCATTGTACCAAATCTGGTCCTACTAGCCGCACTCGCCCACATCGAACCAATCCTATGTGACGATCCGCACTTCCTCCCGCATAAGGCCTCATGCGCGCCATCCGAACACTGGAGTGGTAGCTATTATTATACGCGAACTCAACCAGAGGCAAATGATCCTCCTAACTACCATCGGTCAATAACACAGCTCGCAAAGATATCTCGCAGTCCGGATAAGGCGCTCCGCCTCGTCTGCTCTGCGGGATGAAACGCAGATCGTGCTCACCGCCCCTAAACCTCTCGAAGCGACCTCCGGTTAGCCGTAAATCGGGCCTCTCGCCTGATATGATCAAGTAGGACTCCATGCACCGACGATCTCTGATGTAAAGTCCGCATAATCTCACTAAAAGTCGCCCCGACGGAAAGCTGGCTGATTTTCACGTACCGCCGATTTATAACCCATATAGAATCATGTCTCTCCGAAAGTAGGTAATCCGATGTAAGTCCATGTTGATTACTTCCCACTTCCGTGCTCGGGATCTCAATCGCTCAGAATAAACCACCGTGCCTCGTGCTCTACCTTCACCGTTGACAACACTGCAATCGAGCTACGAACTCGCAACGCTCTCTTCAAGCCATCCCACCAATACACGATTCTGGGCGTCGGTACATCTTGGTCGACTTCGACGGATAGTAGTAACGCGCTACCGTGGTGCTTCCCCAAGAACCGCCGGCCAAGTCCTCAAACATCCGGAACACACACCGCTTTCAAACCTTAGCACCCCATCGTGCTACTCAAAAGCGACCTCGCCTCACGTAAGAGTCAGATTACGATATCGAATCAAAGCCGATCCTCGAATCAAGGTTCTTCACCTCCTCGGACGACGAAGACTCGCAACCTCACGTAACTCTAACCCCAATCGCTATCGTAATCAATCAAATCCGACACCAAGGCTCGCCAATCGATGCAAATCACGAACCATGTCCTCCTCTCTAGTCGCATTATCCGATAGGCTCCCATCGACCTACGACTAAGAGCATCCGCCACAACATCGCCTTCTCGTGGTACAGATATCAACATCGAATCCTTAAGCAACTCTAACCACCGCCTCGCCGGAAGTTCAAATCCTCTCGAAGATATACCTGAGGCTCGCGGTCAGAGTAAATATCCACGCCAACCCCATACAAATAAGGCTCCGCATCTTCAAAGCGTGAATCACAAACCGCCAACTCCAAATCACGGGGGTAGCCTCCCGTGTTTCTTCACCGCCTGACGATATGCTATAACCCCGCCATGCCGCATCAACACATCCTAATCCGATGCCGACGATCACAATACACGACATAACCATCCGACTCCGGAAGAGTAAGAACGGGGCTGCCGCTTCTCTTTCAAGAATCGAAACCTCGCCACAAGCATCACCATCAAACTTGGTCGCTTTCCGAGTCACCTTAGTCAACGTGCAGATAAGCAAACTTCCACGAACCGATAATATCCTCGCAAGGCCCGTAAAATCGCGAACTCACGGAGTAGCAGTTCAGGCTAAGTCCCGATCGCTTCGATTCGCCGATCCACTAATGCCATCAGCCCACAATATGCCTAAGAAACGCCATCAAGTCAACCAAAACTCACATTTGGAAAACTTGGCGCATAATCACCGGTCCCGAGAATACCAAGATACCTCAACGCTCAGACGCTCCCGCCTCGAGCGAGAATAAACCAAGATATCATCAATGAACACTATCACAAACGTGTCAAAAATGGTTTGAACACCGGTTCATCAAATCCATGAATACCACGAGCATCGTCAACCTAAAAGACATGACCAACTCATAATGCCTGGACGGTCCGAACGCAAATTCTGCGGACATCCACCTCTCTGACTTCGCACTGATGATAGCCCGATCGCAGATCAATCTTGAGAAACATTCGCACTTCGCAACCGGTCGAACAAATCATCAATCTCGGGAAGGGTATTCGTTTAATGGTCACCTTGTTCACCGTCAGAATCAATACACACGCGCAGGCCCGCCCTTCTTCTTCACGAACAATACCGGCCCTCGTGAGAAACACTAGGCCCGATTGCCTTTCTCCAAAGAAATCTCTAAGCTGATCCTTCAACTCTCTCAACCCGGCAAAGCCATTCAGGCTGAATGGAAATAGGCCGCAGTATCCGCAACACATCTATACAAAACTCGATCTCCTCTCGCGAGGATACCCGAGGTCATCCGAAATACGCCCTGGGAACTCACGACTACTGAACCGATCAAAATCTGGTACCGCAGCCTTCATGATTTAAACACCCGAACGAGATGGTAGATATACCTTTCGACTATCTTTCCTAGCCTCGAGGTAGAAATAACCCACTCTGGCGATACCGTGCTCCCTCCCACTCAACAACCGCTCCTCGTGAAATCGAACCAGACATTTACTTCTCAGCTTCATTGGCGAGCAAGAAGCTAGCCAATCCATCCCCATAATCACGCCGGTCAATCATCTCCAACTCTATCAAGTCGGGCCAGTGGTCCGACGACCGTGAACGGTCACAGACAAGCTCTATATACCCGCCGAGCTACCACCGAATCACCCATCGCGTAGCTACCTCGAAAGTGGTCTATGGATTCGTGCTCTATCCTATCCTACTAGCAACAACATGAGATATATAGGACAGTAGAACCCGGATCTATCAAGGCATAAACATCAAAACCTGTAAACTGATAAGTACCGTGGATTTACATCGCGAGGCCTCCCGATCCCGCTTACCGACAAAGCATAAATGCGTTTCGAGGACCGCTAGAACTGACCCGCGCCACATTTCCGCCACACCGCCGGCCCACGAGCATCTTGCTCTCCGTATGAGTAACTATCGGACGGCAGCATGCCGAAGTTAACTGGAGCCGACTTACCATCAAGATCGCTTCGCCTGACAAGCCGATAGTGACTTCGCTACAATCAAACAAACTCCTCCCGCATCACAACTCCCGGGATCTACCGACGGCCACACCGGCGGGCGGTCCTGACGGCCGCACTCGCCGCCTCGACGCCTCAAGTCCTTGGCCTGGTTCGCCTCGAAACTCGGGCCGGCCGAGGACGGCAGAGTGCTCAGGCGGCCGTGGTGCGATCTAGATCGGCCGAGGCCGCCACCACGATAACCACCAAGACCCTCCCGCCCCGGCCTTCTTCTCGCCGTCGCCCACTCGCCACCGCGCCTCCGCATCCAAGGGCTGAGCTCGCACGGTAATGTCCATACCTTACCGAGAGAAACACCCGCACATGACTCGCCATATAGTCGCTTCAGCCCGTGGGCATACGGCACCCTATCCTCCACATTCTACCAACGCCGGGACATATCGAGCCAATGAATCAAACTCGACATCAGACTTCCCCGACAAAGGCCCTTCCGCCTCGTAGTAAAAATCTATCACCCGCGCCTCTCATCCGCGAGGCAAGTAAGTTGGAAAGGCCTCAGAACTCATCTGGGCAGTGGGACGCTGGTTTCCCCGGATAACTCCTATGATCAAAACCAATCGATCATAGATCACGCACCGACGCGAACCGGCGTCACACATCTGCCTTCGAGGCCTCGATCACCCCTTACGATCCTTTGGCCGACGGACGAACTCCTCGCGATCATCCTCCGGCCACCAAAACTCAAGGGCGTTACAACTCAAGAAATCTCGCACTCAAACTATTCGCTCCGTACCACGGCGCGACCGGGCCTGAGCCGAACTCGAATCGCAGATCCAGCCTTCTCAGACGCCACAACTTTAGCTAAAAGTCGCTATCTCTGGTTTCTAACTCTCCGCCTGTGCCGCGGGATGCGGAGTGAGGAACTGTGGTCTCGCACACTGATGTTATACCCGTATTTGCAGTATGTACGCGAGCTGCAGACATTATAATTTGAGCCTTAAGTTGGCTAGTTTCAAATTTGTACACAACACCCGACAGAGTCGCAAGCTTTTTTTTCGACGAAACGCTTTCACAGCTGTAGGGAAAATTCCGCATGTCATTTATAATTTTATGGTGATTTTTCCGAGAGACTAAAATATTTGACTAACGAGGGCTTACACTTGTCACCCTCTAATCAAAGGAGTGGACGATTTAAAGGGGAAGGTTGGCATGCTTTTTGTGCATTATTTTTGGTCAAGGAGCTTGGTAGGATATTTCGCAGATGGATAAGCTCGCATACGGCTTAATCTCGACCTACACTTGCCTAACACTGACGGATTCGCCATTGGGTTGCCTTCACTTGACCTATAAATACCCCTCTAAAAGACTTTCTTCATCCAAAACTTGAGCAATCTAACTAAGTCTCAAAATACTCCCTCTCCCTCGAGCTTTCGCCCACCACACCCCTCCCCTTTGAGAGCCCTCTTGGGCCGAGAGCCACCTCCTCCCTTGAGGTGTTTTGCCGCGGGTACCCCAGCCTAGTTGTCTCGTGATAAATACCCCTTTGTGGTATAGAAATACTCTCCAAGTATTGTTATAATGCCCAAATACCTTAATGGCCCAAATACCTTGTAGTATTCCCAAGGTTACACTTTTACAAAGCCTTTAAAATACTATTATACTTCCTCACTACAAAAACGAAACCCTAAGTAAATCTTCACCCGTAGTTGAAGTCATAAGTGTTGGTTAGAACTTCTAAGCGGTTGGTCGAACGATCGAGCGCCGAGTAGAGCTAAACGCTTGTTCAGATCGATATATAAACTCGATAATTTTAGCGCTTATCGAGGTAAACATTCTCGACCTTTCTCATGTAATTGGAAATTACATGCTGTGGGAGTATATAGTTAAGTATACTATATATGTAATCGAACATAGCGCGGCAAATGTCTTTTTGACTTAAGCTCGACAATACTTACTTATAATGTCTCTGCGACATGATTTAAGCCCGGACTTTAAAGTTATAGAATCGAATCAGAATTACATGACCAGACTGTATTACGAGCACTTCAGGTAACATTACTGCACAGTAGTAGAATTGTACACGCCCTGCCAGACGTGTTAACCCCGTTGGCTGCGTAGCCTACCAGATAGAGGATTAGATTTACGCCGCCATGTGCGAGGCGCTACGGCTAATTCTTTCTGCTGCAGTAATATTCTACGCTTCTGGATCTAAAGATATTGGCCAAAGCGCCAGGGCCTCTATAAAGTTGTGCAGTACCACGCAGGAGCCGATCCGCTTCGACCAGAGCTGTGGTAGCCGACTTCGGCTGGTACTGATCGAGCGCTTGCTATTAGTCGATAATCGTCGCGGCGATGTGATAACCTCTTTCCTATTTGTTCTGGAAAGATGATACGTGGTATAACTATGTAGTACGCAGAGACGCATATATGTTTAATGTATTGATTATTTGAAAACATGTTAGTTATAACCGCTACGGAAGTCAAGTTATAATGTAGCCAAATTTACGTAGGTGCAAAGTACTTCGCGGTTTTAAGAGGTAAATCGATTTTGAACTATAAATCGGGTCAAGTACGATAATAAAGAACTTCAAGTATTTCAAAAGATTTTTGAATCATTTTCGGCAGAAGAAGTTGGGCATACTTGGTTTTCGGAAACTTAAGAGTTATACTAGCCTTTTACGGGAAGTTAGGTATAATCTGGCTTAAAATGTTTTACCGATTTCGAAATCAGAATGCGGTATCGACAAACCACCGCAGCTGCATAATAAAAGGAAATGTTTTCGGGGATGCATTTAGTATTATTAAACTAACCAGAGAAACTTCCATCCGCATAAGCTTAAGTATTTAGACAAAAATGACATTTCCTGCATCACGGCCGCTAATAAGATTGATTATAAAAACAAGAATAACTTACTCACTTATAAGACATAGGTTTCTCAAAAACGCTTAAAGGAGAATTATGTTTTAAAACAGATTTAAAACTACTGAACTACTTAAACCTTTTTCTAAAATGAGAAACTTCAGCATTCGAAATTAGGCAACCTGAACGCTTGGAAAATAAGCGTTGTTACTTGATTTTACAAATGAAAGCATTTTGGCTTACTTAACAACGTTAGTCACTCAAGTTTTATACTACGTATCGCGACTTTTGAAAAGAAATGGATCTTTTAAAGGGAATTTAACCCGGACGTAGTACTTTACGTTAAAATCCGACTTTACATAAAAATGAAAGTACCTTCGAGTCGCGTGGTAGACTTGCTTATTGGCCATGTTGTTATGAAACTTGACCATGTTACGTGCAGATAGCCTCTGTTACTAAGTAAGTAATCGGTTTCATCTCGACCATCCGGTCATCCGAATGTATTTCACTTGATTACGGGTCATCCGAATGTATTTCACTCTGACACGGGTCATCCGAATGTATTTCCTCACTTGATTACGGTCATCCGAATGTATTTCACTTGATTACCGGTCATCCGGGAATGTATTTCACTTGATTACCGGCTTTGGCCATTCGAATGTATATCACTGACTCAATGGCTCATCCGGAATGTATTTCACCGACTACCGGCTCATCCGAACGATTCCACATCGCTTCATATCGGGTCCATAAGACGTGGGCCGAGACTCGTTATATCGTGATCACATGATTTGTACCTAGATCACGGCATGGCGGGGTTAAGTTCCACTTTGCAACGGCGGATGACTTGGTATGCGCGAGTCCCTCGGATTTCATAATGATCGCTTCTAATGTTGCTGAATCGGGAGTTCGTTATCATACACGCTCTCGCTTTATATAGTACTATTATGATTTCATTTACGATTTACAGCTTCACATACTGTACCATTGTGATCGACTTCCTTCGGGGCTCATGTTTGCGCAGTAAAGGTACATCTACCGCCGATCCCCGCTTTAGATCACCTTTCAACAGATTGAAGTCTGCCTTCCTGAGGCTTATCTTGCATGTTACTCGAGTCTGTAGGATTCTTATACATTCTGTGGTATGAAGTGGCCCTCATCCCGTCAGCTTACAAATGTAAAAATCTGAGGTCCAGGTAGCACCGCCAGGCAGGTTTGTAAAAAAGGATAACTGTCGGGTATTGATGTATATACGACGGGCGCAACCTGCTTGGTTGGCCTGCTTATTTATCTTTTCTTAATTCATGCTCATGTTTTTTATTTCCGCTGATTTTCCTCTCGGATGTCCAGATCACTGTGTAAGTGCTTTGTGTAAGGCACCGGGCCACGGCCCGTTCGGTCGCGATAGTCGGGCGCGCCATGTAACTCCCGGCCGCCTCGTATAGACTGGGCTCGAGCCCTCGTGACTGGGGGCGCCTCGCTAGTTAGCCTCTACGCTTTCGCCTTTTCCGGGCCCTGGTCTGCTGCCTTAATACGCGAGGCATAATCAATAAGTACAGAAAGCGAATACGCGGGGTACAACCTATAACACAACTTCTAAAGACGATCTCTCGTGAACGAGAAAAATGGAAACCAATCCTAAATATCCTATAGCCTCCTCGATTATCGCGTGCACGACAACACACCGATAATCAAGACTCTACTAGATACGGCTCAGACACTTTCCGAAAAGATTAATCGCTCGATAATACTTTTTGTCACGGCAATCTGCCCTAGTGGCCTCCGGACTGGTGCCTTCAATGGCACCCAAGTAGTCATACATCGCAGTAATGCAATGGAAATATAAAGTAAAGAGCATGAAACAGCTTTATAAAATACAGACAACGCTTGTAGCGAAACATCGCTTTCTAAGATATATATATAAATACGGTTTAGCAGCTTATGATCCGGATAATCGCACAACCCGGACTATTAGCACTTAAGGAAATATAACTACATGGCGACGGTATTCCCGCCATACCCCGATCAGACAAAACTATCTACAACAGTGAGATCATACCCAAAGAGCTCTCCCAGCGATGAGCTCCGACACCAACGTGAGATCCAGTAGATCGTGATCTAAGACTCGCTGTCTTACTGCAGCATGAACGCAGCCTCAAGGAGGTCAAGACAACAGTACTAAGTATATGAAATCAGAAATACTTAAATGAAACATATCATTTTTAAAAATGGCTTTTGCAAGTATGTAAAACAACCAAGGAAACCGCATATGCCACATCACAAACAAGAGTGAATAGGTAAACTGTAATGTCTTTTTCTAGGCCGAATGATCGGCAGGCCAATTGCCCGTAGTATCACCATGCAAGCCTAATCCTCGACTCTGCGAACCAGATAAAGCAATCACATAGCCCGCATAGGTATATAACCCCGCATCGGCGTAGCTACCTCTGCGATCGCCCCGACTCCGTCCGCACGGCCACATGCACCGCATGAGGTATAACCCCGCACACTAACTCGAACTCCCAGCTCTCGCATAGGTCCCTTTGGACCCGATTTAGGTATTCTCGAATCACGTCCTGCATCACCGAAGTCTACCCCAGACGGAGGCGCCTAACCCCTGAATATGTCAAGAGTTGCTGATGTTACACTAACCTAACAAATTATCGTTAAACAACATAAGCACAACAAGGATACTCTTTTCACAAACGCAAAGACACTAACACACATAGCATCATATCATGTCTACGCTTCATTTATCAAACCATCTCATTATTCTTTTCTACAACAATATAAGTTCTGTTATAAACACATAGGCAAACTGCTTTATCAATCTGCCGTTATACTTAACTTCCCATAAGGCTAGTATAACTCTTAAGCTTCGCTTAAAACCAATTAGTCTCTTCTCAAGTAAAAATGATTCAAGATTCTTTGAAATGCTTTCGCATCTTTATTATCTCAAAGTGTTTGTATCAGGCATTGCCGTGTTATTCGTGCCAAAGTAGGCATTGCCGCAAGTATTATTCAGCAGGTTTTAAGTCAAAGACATTGCCGTAGTTATTTTAGTTAACACACGCACGCTCACCGCATCATATATATTGTAAAATATCATGTTTGAAGAATCACATACCTTCTCAAATGTAAAACCACCCGCCAAGTCAATATGTCACAGCAGAGTCACCTATAATAGTCACGTACATCTATCAAAGACTATTCTCAAGGTCATTCTAAATGTAGGGTTCACAATCTCTACTGAAAGTTTGGGCAAGACTTCCCTACCCATGAGCTATATAAGTTCATCAGGAAAACATTCTATGTAAGGTCAGCTGATTATTCTTCTTTAAACCCTTCTACTGGGTAATAGTCAATTTATTCGTGATATTCTTCTAAGTATTTAATACTTATTCTAATACTACTACAAGAAGTATTCTCTAATTCAAGAGGGTTAGGATTAGTTATCTCTGCAAGCCCAATAATATCCTAGAAAAGTCGCTACCGAGCAAGGTTTTGCTCCTAAGTTGTATGTCCATGAAACCTTAGAAGTTCTTCACAACTTCTACTAAGTACTAAGGCATTTGGGCTAGGTATTTTGGGCATTATAACAATACTAAGACAACTTTTCTACCAAGAGTGTAGATTTTGGTTAGTTATGTGGGCCTCGCCAAACTACTGTGCTGTATGGGGGGTATTCGCCAAGCGGCCTTCACAAGGGAGGGAGAAGTGTTGGACGAAAAGAGCCACAGGAGATATGAGAGGATTTTCAAGACTTGAAAGATTTGTGGACGAAGAACTCTTCATCTCTGGTGGCATTTATAGGTCGTGAAGTGGCCAACCAATGGCCAAGATTAAGACAAGTGCAAGGCAAGTGTAGGTGAGGATTAACTATACACAAATATCCCACTAACTCGACTTGTGCACAAGGCACAAAAACGTGCTCACCATGTCCAATTCATTCAAACGGACGATTTGAAGTCCACCAACTGGAGGGTGCCGTCGCCTCCCGCTGGTCCAAAAATGTTTCGCCTCTAAAAATCCGCAAAAATTAGAAATGGCATAGCCGAATTTACCCTACGAAGTTCGTGGAAACGCTTCGAAAAACTATTCGCTTAAGAGTCAGGCCAAAAAACGCTTTGCCTAAACTTTAAGGCTAGATTCTTTTGTACGTATTCCTCACGCATATACTCCGGAAATACTGTGGTATAACAAAACATTATTCCTTTTAAAATCAAGTACTCATTACTCACTTAACGAGGTTTCACCTTTTAACAAAAATTCATATCAATTCAATTAAGTCAAGTCTCTTATCTTTTAAGATCAAGTCTCTTAACTTCTAAAATCAATAAACCATTCTTTTTATCTTCTCTTAAGTCGTTATACCTAACTTCCCATAAAGCTAGTATAACTCTTAAGCTTTTAAAAACCAAGTATTACTCTTCTTTCAAAACTTTTAATTCTCTTGAAATACTTCAAGATTCTTATTATTTAGGCTTAAGTCAAAAGACATTGCACGTAAACTACGTTAAGTTAACACACGCACGCCCATCGCACTAAATATATTCTTTAAAATATCATGCTCAAGAGATAGGAAGAATCACATACCGCGCGATTTATCGACTATTAGCAAACAGCTCCAAAGATCAGAATCCTCGCTTATCCTTTTCCACCATTCGAGTATACGCCATCAAGTAAAGACTTCAACCCATAACGGTTATACAAGTCTATCAACGCCTAGACTACTCTCAGAGAATAAATCTAGATACAAGATTCTACTAAAATCAAAAGACTTCCCTACCACAAACTTCACAAGTTCATCAGAATAAAATTCCTATGTAAGTACACCATTCCTCTTCTTATATACCTTCCTGGTATATAACTTATACTTAATTCTTATACTTCAATAGTATATAAACTCAATTACAATAGGGAGACAAGATATTTACCTCGATAAGCTCCAAAATTATCCAAGTTTAAACGTCGATCCCGAGCAACGCTTAGCTCCTACTCGGCGCCCAACCCGCTCCAAACAACCCTTAGAAGTTCTAACTTCTACTTAACACTTCAACCGACTATGAAGGTTTTCCTTAGGTTTCTGGATCAAGGGAATATAAGGTAGCATTTTCTGCTCTACGACAGCAGGTAACTTTGGAATACTACAAGGTATAAGGCAAGGTATTTTGAATAGTAACAATACTTGAGAATACTTTCTACCATGTGGGTGTATTTTACGCAGAACAACTCAAGGGTGTGGGCGACTCTACGGCCAACACCACTGGAGTGGAGGTACCTCTCGCCAAAAGGCCTCACAGCGGGAGGGAGAGGCTTGACGAAAACACTACACTGGGGGGAGTAGGCTTTCAAGACTTAGAAAACATCATGAGGACGGTAAGTCTTCACAAGTGGTATTTATAGTGGAAACCAACGGCTAAGATCAAGCTGCTGGCAAGTGAGGTCAAGATTTGGCCCAAGCACCCTAACCCTACTCCACAAATCCTCACAAACATTGACCCAAGTTTTAGGCAACAAAACATGGAAGAAAACGCCCCACAATCGTCCACTCCATCTCGCCACTGGCGGTGACAAGTGTCGCCTCTCGTTGGTCCAAAATATTTCGCCTCTAAAAATCCGCAAAATTAGAAATGACATAGCCAGAATCTTCCTTCGCAGTCCAAAACGCTTCATTTGAAAAACCATTCTTTCGTAGTCAGAACAAAATTTTCGATCCTTGCTTATCTTAAGGTTAAAACTTTCAGACGCACGCCTCAATGCATATACTGAAATACGGTATAACACATGATATCCTAATTATTTCACCAAATAGCAAGCAATCATACACATAGGTTTAATCATAAACAATGCACAAATCAAGCAAGATACTCCCAAATAACTGATTTCATGAATTTTTGGCATATCTAACCTAAGGTTTAGACGGTTGCTTCTAATTCCATTACATTATTCAACCTTACTTCACTAGGCGTGTCCAGTAACTACAGCATGCATGATCTTAAAAAAAAAAAAATCTGACTAAAAAAATACTCAAAAATACACAAAATAAATCAAAAAGACTCAAAATAACAAAGACACTTAACTTAAATCACACATTGTCCCCAATGCAAGACTAAAAAAATAAAAGAAAACAGACAACTTACAAACTCGTTTAAAGTGCATGTATGGCGCATTTAATAACGCATGGATCATCGTTGAACAAGAACTCATCTCAACAAATTCGTGCAACCGCTGTTCCCGCCTTAGTTCTTGCCCTTTCAGTCCCGCTGACCTTGTATCATTATGTCAAAGCTCGCGATCATCCTCCTTAGTTCATGAGCAACCGCTCCATTATAGGCACTAGAGGTTCGAATTCGAGTCGCCGGCCGCTCGCTTTCACGCCGAGCCTCTGCCTCGTGCTCATCTTCATCCACGGCACCGCCATCGCGCCACGCGGTTGCTGGCCGGTGGTCTCCTTCGGGTCGCCGGAGGATCGGGTCCGGGAAGGAATACACTATCCCATACGACACCGAGGTCGCCTTTCTCATACGTATCGGGTAGTGGTCGACTCCATGTCCGGAGCATAAGTTCGCCAATGTCGAGCCACGCCCCAACCCACACGCCGCTACCAACCCACCGTTTCTCCAATGTTTTGCAATATTTCTTCCCAACGCCAATCGCCTTTCCTAACATGATTCCATATATCATTTTTATTCTATCTCACGACACTCGTGAAATGCATCGATGGAATTAAGCGAACCGATTTAAATATAACCAACCCTCGCTTTGTTGAACCGACATCCGCTCACCTCTTGATCCATTTCTGCAATATCATACTCACTTCGTGGTAGCATAACGTGCTGGCGACATCCCAACGATGTTGCATGTCTCTAGACCAAGTTCTCAAATAGCTCCGATCGCCACCTCTTTCTTCAACATCTGCTATTTTTAATAGCACATTCACCACTTCGCCACGCACACATACCGCCCTCTCACAAAGCATCTACCATCCACCCTCTTTAGAAAGTTAGCATAAAATTCTTTCACCATTATAGTGTTCTCACAGTTATTCTTTTCCGGGTTAACAAATCTCTCTTCCACCCCATGACTCTATCATCGCCCGAATAGGCTCATAGCATCTCCCTCCTCAAACGACTCCCTTTGGTACCCATTCCTCTCTCAGGATCAATGGTCTAGTACTAAGTTTGTGATATCTATCTTCAAATTTTGATCGACAAACCTAGTAGTATCATATCGGACTGAGCGTGATATGGAAGCTCTCCTCTTCGCGCATCATAGATAAATTCAACAAGTAAGCTACCTTTTTTCAGTGATATTACCCAACACTATCAATCAAACCAATCAACACACGTTGTAATCAAGAATCACAACACTCTTCAACCCCACACTTCACTCACAAACCTGACAACACCCCACACTCACTTCAGATAGTCTTCACGAAAATTTCACACCCAACTTCAACACACCACACACCATCCACCAATAAAGCACCTCCTCAAACCTATTACTCTCCGACATTGTATCAAGAATTCAATAAAAGTGATAGCGTTAACTGAATCTGCGTTCTTCAAGATTTTCTTGTTCCTAATGATGTATCGAGGCAATGGAACGTAGGGTTGCTGTTTAAGATGGTTGGGGTGTAAGGAAATTAAGTACTTGCTGTGATTGAGTTTAGTTCAGGGAAGATTTTTAGGTAAAAGTGGTTAATTTTGGGTTTTGGAGAGAGGAAAGGTTTGGGTTTGATTCGGAGAGAGGAACCTGACAGTGGCTCCTATTAAAATTGGGATTTTCGCAAGGCCACGCTGTTCAGAATCGGGCCGCAAGTCACGCAACTTCGCGACTCAACTTACAGCCAAGTGGCACTGATTTTTCACCGCGCCTAAACTTCGAGTTCTCTCGACTTTGCATCGCCTCAAGAATCGACGCCGCGATGCACAACTTTCGCTCTCTTCGCACTTCCGCGCCACGTTCACGCGCTGGCGCCAATGAGCCGATTTTTTTTTCTTTCCTTCGATCTCTCCGCTGGCCCTCCAAATTTTTTGCCCGCACTCGCCATCACAACACGCAAACGATACCTTCCGTAGACTGTTTCTAATTAAAACTAAATTGCAAAGACTAACATAAAATAAAATAACTCGGGTTGCCTCTCAAGTACTGTTTAATGTCTTTTAGCCTATCGCAGTTCCTTATCAAGAGGTACGGGTAGATTAACCCCACACCTATCCATTTCATCAACATTTTTCGCCCGCCTTCTGCTTTTCTTTTTCATTTTTCTCAAGAGGAGGTTTAGCGTCAATTGCTTTCGGACTTATTTCTCGCTTGGCTTGCCGCTCAATCGATGTGTCGACAGCTGAATCGCAAAACACTTGCTCATGATCTGGGGTTCAATGACGGTTTGAACACTTTGAACACCATCTCTTCATTCTCCACTCGAGTGTCACCGCCTCTTCTCCACATCACTTGTGGCTCTCTTGCTAAGAATGGTCTTCCCAATATGACGGGATTCTATCATCTTCCTCCATATCAAGCGATTTGGAAGTCCGCAGGAAAGAAGAATTTTCCCACCTTAACTAAGACATCTTCAATCGCTCCTCGACGCACCACCGCCCCATCTCGCTAATCGCAAGCTTCACAGTTGGCTGTCTGGCCTCACCCAACCCCAAACTCTTAAACTGACAGGCGGCATAAGGTTTATGCTAGCCCCCAAATCACAGCGGCCCTATTACATGTCACCCCTAACTGCAAAGTGCAACGTGAAGCTCCCGATCCTCGAGTTTGGGGCAATTTTTCGCAGATGGCAATCGCATTCTCCGCTGCCACTGCCTCATACTCCGCCAACTTCTTCTTCTTCCCAAGAATTTCTTCGCACTTAAAATAAGCCTGCAGATTTGCTCCAATGCCTCAATGAACGGAATGTTAATGGAGAACTTGAGAATTGCTTATCAACCACTTTCCTTCGCAACCTCATGTAAGGAATCCTCTGTATTCTCATCGGGATCAGTTAGAACTTTCTCAACATGTAGCGCCTTCGTGAACCTCTCCCTCTCTCGCATCTACTGCTCTACTACAGTGCGTGTAAGTTGTTCTAATCGTTTCCATTCTCACCGCACCGCTGCTTTCCTCGGGTTCATCTTCAGACATTAGGCAAAGTGCCCTATGGTTCGTTGTTTGCCATCTTCGCTAGTTGTCCCACTCGCGGTTTCCAAATTCCCGACAGAGATCTGCTTCGCCATGAACTGGTCCGTGGAGTTGGTGAGTTTCAACAGGCCGCTCAACTCATTCGCTTCTCTTGTCGAAAGAAAGCGCAATCAATTGTCGCGGAAGACGCAGGTATGAGTAAATGGTTGCCGATTTGGTACCGCCTCAAATTGGCTCACGCTTCGATCACCCTCCATGAAAAGTTAGGGTGATTCCTCCATCCCGGATTGTAGGTATTTGAATAGGTTGCTCGGGGCCTTTGATAATTCTCTCACCGCTGGCATTCAGCTTGCTGATCGAGATGTTGTTAGGATCTCGCCACGGGCAATTATCAAAGGTAATGTGACCTCCACACATCTCACAACTCAATGGCATTTGAACCGCATTCACCGACATCGTGTTTTGTTAGCTTAGCTGTCAAGAGAGCAACTCAGGCATTTAACGCCGTGATGGCATCAATCTCACGAACTCCTATCGCTTTTTCCACTACCCTCTGCTCTTCGTTACATGATTATCGCGGCCATGTCTTCCAATAACCGCGCTTCGCAGTCGCCTTTCTCACGAAAGTTCCACCCGCTGGCCAACGATTGTTCCGTGGTCCCGCTAGCCCATCAGAGAAAATATGGACCAAATTCCACAACTCAATGCTATGATGACACTTCCTTTGCAAATCTTTAAATCTCTCCCAAGCCTCATAGAGTGACTCTCCATCACCGATAAAAGTTGCTCAACTCTCTCACTCAGCGACTTTGGACTATGGAAAGAACTTGGCTAAAAACTGCGCTACCTCCCGCCATGTGAATATCGAATCAGGTAAGGAATTCAACCAAACTTTCACTCTATCCTCGAGCGAGTATGGAAGAGCTCAATCGGATGACGCCACAAGAACGCCATTATACTTGAAAGTTGCACACAATTCCAAGAAGTTCGCATGCATGCGAGATCTTCCGACGCAACCCTCCGAATTGAATAAAGATTCCGCACCTTAGGATCGCAGCCTTGATTTCAAATTATTCGCTTCCTATTATCGAGCTCGATGCAAGCTCAGGCTCCATTCACCGCAGACATAATCTCCCAAGCTTCTCTCACTGGACTGACCATCTCTTCCACATCCATTGGTAACCTGGGCATCCTTTGTTAGGATGATGATCACCTAACCCTTCTGCTCATCTCATTGTTGTTCGCATGCCCCCATTGCTATTAAGGCCAAAATTCGGTTTCTCCCTGCTCGCTTGCACGCCTTTTCAATCTTCGGTTTAAGGGAATAAATGATCCGCCTTCCTCTTCTCCTTCGCATAAAACTGTATGCCCGCAACATATCAAAATCAACAAACGGATCACCGCATCGGCTTCACGAATAAAAGAGAAAGATATAGTAATAAGAATAATAAAAAACCAAATTAGAAATTAAGAATAGATAAAATGATATCAACTACGCCAATCACTTAACGGCGCCAAAAACTTGATGCGCGATTTATGCACACACTAACGCAAGTGCACGTGTCGTGACAAGTAATATAGTCTAGAAGACTGCTATCGCCCGTGGATTAAACATTCCATTCTCAAACTCTATTCTATGGTATCTATTTGGTAACCGATGATCGATGAATCGTTTATAACTATACTTATGAACGCTAACTAACTTACTTTGTTTTACTCGTATATGGTGGAAATAGGCTTCCAAATCTCCTCAACTATCCGCCATCTTACTTGTTAATGCAATTAATTACGGTTCTTCTTCTATTTTGAGATAGCAGTTAACTAAGCCGCTTTTATACCCTCGTTAAGGTAATATAAACACTCAACCCCAATATGTAACCCTTCTACCTTTCGATGATAAGATTGACTATAAATGAGGATTAAGAGAATAACCTATTAAGCTACACAAGTATCGGTACTTTCGCCCACGATTTAACCTATGTTTATTCAACTATAGCATATTCACAATATCCCTTTGGCTTTCGATTAGAAATCATATAGATTATGATAATTAGTGATCAATTAATTACCAAACATTCAAGACAAATATCAATAAATCTCAACAATGATAAGAAGAAATCAAAGCATGCATTAATTCATAAGAATGAGTTTCAAGTGATTTCATACGGAAAACTCCTAAATTGTTAGTTCCTAGCCATAGACATGCCAAGAACTAAACTAATATCCAACATAAACTACAAAGAAATAAAACAAAGAACAAAGAAATTACACAAAAGTAGTCTTCAATCTTGATTCCAAGGTCATGATGAATCGGGCAAGGTTTGGAACCTTAATCGACCTAAAACTGCTTTTTATAGCTCCAAGTCGCTTCCCAATTTTTCCTTCTGTCGCCCATTCCCATTTTGGTAGACTTCGCCGCGCCCCTCAGAATCGGCGCCGCAAAGTCGAAACTCCTGCGCTTCCGCAGTCAGATTTTTGGCGCCGTGGCACTCGACGTCGCTGGGCCGAGGCACGCGCCCGCCGCTGCTTGCCCGCTTCGCCAACTTTCTAACTTTTTAGCTCTGAACCTCCGCTTTTTCCTTGCTCCTTTTTCGCCAATGAGCCACTTTAAACCATTATGACTCAAAAGAAAGAAAATCTATCATAAGACTACACGATTTGTACAAAAATGGGCAAAAGACTAACTAAAATGATCAAAAGGTGTATATAAAATACACCGATCAATCAGACATCTGGCACTCCCATGTGATCTACGATCGCATCTCGCAACCACGCTGCCTTTCCCTGATGGTATAGATATCAACATCATAATCCTTCAAAGAACTCTAACCATCGCCTTTGCGCAAGTTCAACTCTCCGCTCAAGATGACTCGAGGCTCTGTGGTCCGTATAAATATCCACATGAACCTCGTATAAATAATGCTTCCAAATCTTCAAGGCATAAATAATCACACCAACTCTAAGTCGCGGAGTAGGGTAATTCCTCTCATGCTCAGAGTCGCTGTGAAGCATAGGCTATAACCTTGTCGTGGCCGCATCAATACGCACTCCTAGCCCGATACCCGAGGTATCAAAATAAATCACATAACCCTCTAATCCCTGAAAGAGTAATAATCGAGCTGCCGCCAACTTTTCCTTCAATAACGGAAGCCCTTTCTCACAAGCTTTCCGCCCACCGAACTTAGCCGCTCTCGAGTCACCTAGTCAAAGGTGCCGATATCAAGTGAACTGCCCACAAACCTGGTTTATAATAACCCGTCATCCCTGCTAAGGCGCACTCACGGAGTAGTAAGTCTCGCCAAGTCTCGACCGCTTTAATCTTCGCCAGATCAACCCAAACACCGCTACCAATAACGTGTTTCCAAGAATGCAATCAGGCCAACCAACTCACACTGGAGAACTTCGTGTACAATCGCGGCCCGAGGCTCCTGGCACGGCCTCGTTGATCTGCACGCCTCCCGCTCGGCGAGAATAAAACAGATGTCATCACGAATACTATAACAAACGATTCAAATGGCCGAACACACGGCTCATCTAATCCATAAATACCACTCGAGCGCTAGTCAAACCGAAAGACATCACCCCGAACTCATAATGCCCATAATGTCCTTACGCAGCTTTCGAGATATCCGCTTTCTAACTCGCACTGATGATAACCTGACCGCAGTCTATCTGAGAAATACCTTCGCACTCGTGAATCGGTCAAACAAATCATCAATCTTGCGGAGGGGGTATCTATTTTTGATGGTTACCTTATTCAGCTGCATGTAGTCAACACACATACGCAGCGTCCCATCCTTCTTTTTTACAAACAAAATCGTCGCTCCCCAGGGAGAAATACTAGGCCTAATAAAGCCTTTCTCCAAAAAATCTTTCAGCTGGTCCTTCAACTACCTCAACTAAGAAGGTGCCATCCTGTACGGCGGAATAGATATAGGCCGAGTGTCTGGAGGCACATCAATACAAAACTCTATCTCCCTCTCTGGAGGAATACCTGAGAGATCATCTGGGAATACATCCGAAAACTCTCTAACCACCTGAATCGATCAAGAATCGCACTCACCTTTGTATCGAATACTCCGAACCAGATGATGATACCCATTCTCAACCATCTTCCTACTCGAGGTAAGAAATAAACCTACCCATCTACGACGCCAGACGCTTCTTCCACTGATAACGGCCACCGGAATCGAATCGACCAACTGCTCTACAATCAACGCGACATAACAAGAAGCCAACCACCCATACCCATAATGACATCAAAAATCGCCATCTTCAACTTTATCAAGTTCACAGTGGTCCGACGCACTATACTTAACACCGAATGCTTTTATACACCCGCCGCCTAACACCGAATCACCCATCGGCCGTTATGCCCGTAGTTCCGAGTATGTAGCAGACGCACGCATCAATGTGTACGCCTCTAATTAGGGTAAGAATGATAGAATTGTTTTTCCAACTAAATTATTCCGAACTCAGAAGAAATTTTACGCTTTCAATATTTTTACGATTATTGAATTTTTCGAGAGATAAATATTTTGGACTAATAGGTAGGGCTTACAAGTGTCACCCCTAGATTGGGCCATGTTGATTTAAATTGAGTGGACAAGGGCAAGACAAGTGGCCAAAAGTCTTGCATGGTATCGTACGGCACCTTCGACGGTTTTTGCAAGCCAGGGCAAGTCAAATGGTCAAGGTCTTGCATGGCATTTCATGGACAAGTGGAGAAGCGGAACCTACACAAAACCATCTATACCATACACATGTTTCAATCCTAACCCTTGGTTGTGCTATATAAACCCCTTTAGTTGATGAAAATCTTCCACACTTAGAACATTTCAAGACTTGAAAATATTTCTCTCCCTTTCCTAGTGCTCTCATCCAACACCCCTTTTCTTGAGCAAATGTTGTCCAAAAATTCTTAAACTTATGTGTTCTTCCTTAATGTATTAGGAAGATTATTAACCAAGAGTTAGACAAGATTTCACACCCCTAGCCTAAAAACCCCCGCCGAGAGTGCAGATTTTCTGGATCGCTGTTGGACAGATTTTTAGTCAAGTTTGAAGTGAATATCTCTAGCATATTAGACGCACGCATTTAACGTGTACGCTCTAATTAGGGTAAGAATGATAGAATTGTTTTTCCAACGGAAATTATTCCAACCTTGTAGGAAATTTTACGCTTTCAATATTTTTACGATTATTGAATTTTTCGAGAGATAAATATTTTGGATCAATAGGAGGGCGACAAGTGTCACCCCAGATCGGGCCACGTTGACGAAATTGAGCGGACAAGTCGGGCAAGACAAGTGGCCAAAAGTCTGCATGGTATCGTACGGCACCTTGGATGGTTTTTGCAAGCCAGGGCAAGTCAAATGGTCAAGGTCTCGCATGACATTCATGACAAGCTTTAGAAGGAACCTACACAAACCATCTATACCATACACATAGTTTCAACTTCTAACCTCGTCAGGCTATATAAACCCCTTTAGTTGATGAAAATCTTCCACACTTAGAACATTTCAAGACTTGAAAATATTTCTCTCCTTTCCTAGCGCTTCTCATCCAACACCCCCTTTCGGAGCAAATGTTGTCCAAAAATTCTTAAACTTATAAGTGTTCTTCCTTAATGTATTAGGAAGATTATTAACCAAGAGTTAGACAAGATTTCACACCCTAGCCTCAAAAAAATCCCTTGCCGAGAGTGCAGATTTTCTGGATCGCTGATGATTTTTAGTCAAGTTTGGAAGTGAATATCTCTAGCATATTAGGACGCATACGAACGTGTACGCCTCTAATTAGGTAAGAATGATAGAATTGTTTTTCCAACGGAAATTATTCCTAACCTTGAATGAAATTTTACGCCAATATTTTTACGATTATTGAATTTTTCGGTAGATAAATATTTTGGACTAATAGGAGGCGACAAGTGTCACCCTAGATCGGGCCATGCTGACGAAATTGAGTGGACAAAGGCAAGACAAGTGGCCAAAAGTCTTGCATGGTATTGCACTGCACTGACGGTTTTTGCAGTTAGGCAAGTCAAACGGTCAAGGTCTTGCATGACATTTCATGACGTGGAGAAGGGAACCTACACAAACCATCTATACCATACACATGTTTCAATCCTAACTCCTTGGTCAGGTTATATAAACCCCTTTAGTTGATGAAAATCTTCCACACTTAGAACATTTCAAGACTTGAAAATATTTCTCCCTTTCCTAGTGTTTCATCCAACACCCTTTTCTTGAGAAAAATGTTGTCAAAAATTCTTAAACTTATAAGTGTTCTTCCTTAATGTATTAGGAAGATTATTAACCAAGAGTTAGACAAGATTTCACACCTCTAGCCTCAAAAAACCCTTGGCCGAGAGTGGGCAGATTTTCGGACTGTTTTGGACAGATTTTTAGTCAAGTTTGAAGGGAATATCTCCTAGTATATTAGGAGTTTTGGGTGTTTAAAGCCTACAATGAATTTCTGTCGAGTCTAGTTTCCAACGCAATAAAGCACTCGCCGATAGGGACACCGGAGTAGAGAGTTATCGACGCTATGTTGTCGACGGCGTAGTGGCTAAAAATCTGGACAGTCACGTTTTTTGGACTATCTTGAGGTAATGAACCTTAACCTCTTTGTGAAGTTGATTATTATGTATATATGGATATTATACATATATTGAAGTATATTATGGACTTTAAGATATAAATAAAGATTTGAATCTTGTTAAGATGTTAAAAGGAGAATTGGCATATTAGCCATTAAAATGGTAAAAATGTATCCATTACTTGCTAAGAAGTTAATAACAAAGTTTATAACTTATATAAAGATTGGAATATAAGTCAAGGATTAATGAAGTAATTGGATAAGTAAAATTGTAAAAGCCGCCAAGGACACCAACTTAAGGACCGTATCTACTTTGGACCGCATCTACTTGGACCGTGATCTACTTGACCTTCTTTACTTATTGTTATTATGGGAGAGATTGTTAATCGCGTCCGCTTGGCGCGTTATTCCCTTCTTTACTTATTATCATATGAATGAGAGATTGTTAATCGCGCTCCGCTTCGGCGTGTTATCCTTCTTTAGTTATTATTATTATGAAGGAGAGATTGTTAATCGCGTCTGCTTGGGGCGTGTTATCCCCTTCTTTACATATTATCAAGTATGAAGGAGAGATTGTTAATCGCGTCCGCTTCGCGTGTTATCCCCTTCTTTAGTTATTATTGTTATGGCGAGAGATTGTTAATCGCGCCCGCTTGGGCGTGTTATCCCCTTCTTTAAATTTCGAATTATCGTTAATTATAGATGTTAATTACTGCTATTCGCCTTGGAAAAGGTGGAAAATCGAGTAGAACTGGGAGTCTGCCGAATTTTCCGTAGGATATGGAACCTTGTTCTTAGAAATATCCTACAAAGAGATCTAGAGGTTAATAGACGTCACGGCCATTATAGTGGAAGTACTACGAGTAGCAGATTCTACTCGGCGGTGAAAAGTACTAGCAAGCGTTATAGTACTTTTGAGCGCTTTTGTTAATTGTCGATAATCGTCGCGAGGTACGTGAACCTCTTCCTATCTTTTCTAGCATGATATTTGTGAAATATATATAGTACGGTAGCATTTATTTGGTAAAATGAATTTGGTTTATTTAAAACATAAAGGTTATAACGGCTTTACGGGAAGTTAATTATAAACAACTTTGCGTAGTAAAAGAACGGTTTATTGATTTTTAAAAAAGATAAGAGACTTGACTTATAAATGACTTGATATGAAATATTAAGGACTTGGTTTGTGTTAAAAAGTCAGAAACCGCTTATTTAGAATCGGGTTTTAAAAGGAATAAGTTATATTGATTTAACAGAATAAGTATCGAACAATCCATCGCAATGCTAATAAAGGAAAATGTATCGACTAATTAATTATTATTAAAACCAGTAGAAACCTCCATCCGCATGTGGCTAAGATAAGACAAAATTGTATTACATTTTCTAGATCATGGCTACTTTAATAAGATCATTAATAACAAGTATTGATTTTCCTTAAATTTTAAAGTAAGGAACTTGTTTTCTAAAAGAAAAGAGACTCGAGGAATTAAGTGTTTGGTTTAAAAGAAAGGCAATGGTTTTGTCTTAAGATGGTTTAAAAGGAAGGTATGGAAATTGTTTTGGTTTACTTAAAAGATAGTTACTCTACTTTGATATTACTGATATCGTGACTTTTGTGAAAGAAACTGATCTTTTTGAAAGATTTGAATGCACGTAATCGTAGGTTAAGAACCCAATGTTGGCATAAAATGGGAGTACTTTAGTTATATAGACGGTGAATCTATTTACATGTTAACGAAAGTCTAAGAATATGTTAAATTTGCTCATTCTAGTTGTGATAGCTTTGTCAGGCAAATATTGTATTTCTATACCACCGTTTCTCGATGGTCGATCGACTTGTTGTGAACTTACTCGACGCATCTACAAGGTGACGGAGGATTCCACGTATGCTTCCATTGTTATTATCACATAAATATTGTATTTCATACCACGTACTTTCCTCACTTTGAGGTCAATGACTTGTCAGGAACTTACTCGACGCACTACAATGACGAGGATTCCACTGGTATGCTTCCATTGTTATTATCATATGGACACGCTACACCGACGAGGGATTCCGCACGCGCCATGCAATGCGTTAAACCCGGTGATATTATTATTATCACATGGACACGCTTACACCGATGAGGATTCCGGCACGCGACTATGCAATGCGTTAAACTCCCGATATTATTATTATCATACGGACACGTCTACACCGGTTTAGGATTCCGGGTACGCTACACGCAGCCGGGTTAAACTACCAGATATTATCATTGTCACGGGCATGTCTACACCACGAGGATTCCGGTACGTGACCATTACTATTATTCCATGGGCTAGCTCCCCACGAAGACACTGCACACCGAGGATTCCGGGTACGGTATATACGATTATTATGGCCATGCTACACCGGATGAGGATTCCGGCACGCCACAGATTATATATATATATATATTGTATATGCGTACGCCGCTGAGGTAGGATGCCACCGCAGTCACATGGTTATATGTTACACCTACTGGCACGGCAATGATGGAGGATTCCACGCAATGAGTAATGACTTTCGAGGCGCGAGTCCCTCGACTTTATACGATCGCTTATATGTCAGGTAATCGTAGTTTGGTTATCATACGTGTCTCCGCTTTATATAGACTATTATGATTTCATTACGCATTTTCGCCACATACTGCAATCAGCATCGACTCCTTCGGGCGCGCTTATGCCGCAGGTCGAGGTATCGAGCTTGGTCGATCCGCTACCATGGATCATTGTGCAGCATGGGAAAGCCCATTTCTCCGAGGCTTTGTCTTTTGGTACGGCTCGAGGTCATATACTTTTGTACATTCGTGGTACGGCGGGGCCTTGTCCCATAGTTGTATAAAAACTCTTAGAGGTCCTGTGAGTAATCGGGAAGGGTTTGTAAAGGATGTAACTGCTCAAGTTTTTAATTTATATACGTGAAGGTAGCCGCTGTTAGCCTCGTTTACGCTAATATGTTGTTTCATGTCTTTGATTTTTATTTCCACTGATTTTCTCCGATATCAGATCACTACGGTGCCCGGGTAAGGCACCAGGCGCCCGAGGTCGGTCGTGACAAAAGTGGCATCGCAGGTTAGTCCCCGAAAGTGTCTACGCATCGGTTTCAGTAGTCTTGATTATCGCAGGTTGCACCACTACATCTATAATCGTGAGGTCGCAGGACATTTAGGATTGGTTTCATTCTTCTCACTCGAGATCGCGCCCAGAGCGTGTTATGTCGACTCTCCGACGATTCTTTGTACCGCTTATTCCGCACGGGCAACCAGAGCCCGGCGGCAAGGCAGCAGAGTCGCGACAGAGCACGTAGGTTACGCAGGCACAGCCCAGATTTACCGGAAAGGTGCTACAGACGCGAGTTTTATGCCGCCACTTCAACAGAGTTTAGGGCAACAAAGAGCTACAGAGGCCACACTACCCGCGACGTTAGTCCCACCGCCAGAACAGAGATACGGGTTGCGAGACGGCCCTTATTAGCCGATCGGGCGCGACACTAGGATAAAGTGGATGCGAAGCTTCCCAAAGAGCTCCGTAGTTCACCCTGACGGATAGTTCGAGACTACGGACTTCGAGTCGGCATTCCACCGCAGTTCTATGGATCGAGAAACGGCGAAGATCCTCGTGGAGTTTATTCGACACCGCAACTGATCATGAAAGCCATCAAGGCCTCGCAGACAGTCGGCGGTACTAGGTTCACATCGGCCGCGCGATCAGCAACCGGGTTTGATTCGCGAGCTGTCCCGAGAGCATGCACTTCACCGCACGGGACGCAGTTCTCGAGGCATTTCTTACACACTTACCCTCGCTGCATTTGCGAGAGCTCGGGCATAAATTTATGATGTCGAGACAGACCCGCGCACGCTCGAGTACAAAGATGTAGTTTGACTCATCGCCTTGCATGTCCCCGCTTTAGTGGCAGATATGGAGGATAGAGTGCACCGCTATGTCACAGACTTGACGACATTTAGCAGAGGTTGCACAGCCTTCACCGGTACGACATCGCCCGATACGCTTTGGGCGCATCGTGGGACGATGAACGTAGAGACCGACGTAGGACCAGATCGATAAGAGGACCAGATAAAGGTCCTTCAAGAACTCAGAGCCGACCGCCTCAACAACAAAGAAGTTATACACCTCCGCCAAGACAGAGTGGTCCTCCGCGCCTTCGTGACGTCGAGATTCGGGAGCAGTCGTGGCTCCGCGGTTCGTGCTTTCGAAAGTAAGGGCGTTAGTCGAAGCCACCTCTACTCGGTGTGGTCGATGCGGTAGACCCCATCTGGGTAATGTCGCATCATTTCGATAAAATTGTTACGCCATGCCACCAGGCCATTTGGCGATATCGTCCACCGTATGGCGCATCGTGGGATAGCACAGATTACGAGATCGGGCGGGTTCTTCACCTTCCATAGCTAAAGGTGATGTTCATACACTAGCAGCTACCAGGTCGCGTGGAAGTTCAGCTTTAGCGGGCCTTCAACCGCCTATTTGATTTCGTCGTATATCCTTAACCCTTTGTAGACTAGTTTGTGGATGATATGATGACGTGTTAAGTGTTATGTTCTGATAGCTTGTGTTAAAATGTGATTTAGAAGCGCTTGTGAAAGGGGTAAGTCCGGGACGAGACAATCGTGAACCTTAGAATTTATAATAACAGACCGACCTTAGATGTAAGGCCGCCTCGAGTAAAAGATTTTACTGCTAGTGTTTTCGGAGCGCATAGTATACGCGAGTATTTGCGTGATAATTCCACGGGTAGTTTGAGATGTAAGTGGTAGCTTTCATGACGCGAATTAGTAAGATTGTTCGATCGGGAACGAGAGTTTGGCGCGATAACGGGTCGGGTTGAGGCCAGATAGCGGGTCAACCCGCAGCCCGAACGGCCGAGGTAAATTTGAGCGGTCCCGCTTAGCGACGGGTCAGCGCGGTGCAAGGCCCAAGTTTAGATAACCATCAGACGAGTTCAGACGCCGCTCGACTATAATCTGATCACGAAGGCCTGGATCGGGCCTTAAAGGAATGCGAGGTCGTAAGATGACCAAGGTCGAGGTAGTAACTCCAAGATTTTGGAAACCGAGGCAATGACTAAGTATGGGTACGGTACTAGAAAGAGTTCGTGTTCGATAAGGTATGACGAAAAGGAAAGAGCGGGCATGTGTTAAGAAGATGGAAATGTCCTTTTATAAGGTAAAAGATGAAGAAAGTATCCTTGACTACGGGTGGAGCTAATAGTATTGTTATACGCTTTAAGATGATTCTTCGTTTCTGATATGAGTTTTTGCGCATACGCCAGATTGTGGCCATACGTGGCATTTTGCAAATTGTTCAAGCATGAGGACTATGCCGTTATCCGAAGTTATTTGAATTAAGGAACATTCGGACGAACGTTTCGGGGGGAGAATGTTATGCCCCGTAGTTCCGAGAGTATATGAGGACGCATATACGAACGTGTACGCCTAATTAGTGTAAGAATGATAGAATTGTTTTTCCAATGTAAATTATTCAACTCAGAAGGAAATTTTACGCTTTCAATATTTTTACGACATGGAATTTTTCGAGAGATAAATATTTTGACTAATAGAGGGCGACAAGTGTCAACCCTAGATTGGGCCATGTCGACTAAATTGAGCGGACAAGTGGGCAAGACAAGTGGCCAAAAGTCTGCATGGTATTGTACGGCACCTGATGGTTTTTGCAGCCAGTGGGCAAGTCAAATGGTCAAGGTCTTGCATGGCATTTAGGGACAAGTGGAGAAGGGAACCTACACAAACCATCTATACCATACACATGTTTCAATCCTAACCCTTGGTTGTGCTATATAAACCCCTTTAGTTGATGAAAATCTTCCACACTGAGAACATTTCAAGATTTGAAAATATTTCTCTCCCTTTCCTAGTGCTCTCATCCAACACCCCCTTTTCTTGAGCAAATGTTGTCCAAAAATTCTTAAACTTATAAGTGTTCTTCCTTAATGTATTAGGAAGATTATTAACCAAGAGTTAGACAATATTTCACACCCCTAGCCTCAAAAAAAAAACCCTTGGCCGAGAGTGGGCAGATTTTCGGGACTGTTTTGGACAGATTTTTAGTCAAGTTTGAAGGGAATATCTCCTAGTATATTAGGAGTTTTGGGTGTTTAAAAGCCTAAAATGAAGTTCGTCGAGTCTAGTTTCCAACGCACAAAGCACTCGTCGATAGGACACTGGAGTAGAGAGTTATCGACGCTATGTTAAGTTGACGAAGCAGTGGCTAAAAATCTGACAGTCACGTTTTTTGGACTATCTTGAGGTAATGAACCTTAACCTCTTTGTGAAGTTGATTATTATGTATATATGGATATTATACATATATTGGAAGTATATTATGGACTTTAAGATATAAATAAAGATTTGAATCTTGTTAAGATGTTAAAAGGAGAATTGGCATATTAGCCATTAAAATGGTAAAATGTATCCATTACTTGCTAAGAAGTTAATAACAAAGTTAAGCTATAACTTATATAAAGATTGGAATATAAGTTGAAGGACTAATGAAGTAATTGATAAGTAAAATTGTAAAAGTTGGCCAAGGACACCAACTTAAGGACCAGATCTACTTTGGACCGTATCTACTTTGGACCGTGATCTACTTTGGACCGTATCTACTTGGGCCTTCTTTACTTATTGTTATTATGAAGGAGAGATTGTTAATCGCGCTCGCTTCAGCAGTTATCCTCTTTACTTATTATTGTTATGAAGGATAGATTGTTAACGCGCCCGTCGGGCTTGTTATCCCCTTCTTTAGTTATTATTGTTACGGCGAGAGATTGTTAATCGCGCCCGCTTGGGCGTGTTATCCTTCTTTACTTATTATTGTACGGCGAGAGATTGTTAATCGCCCGCTTCAGGGCGTTATCCCCTTATTTAGTTATTATTGTTACGGCGAGATTGTTAATCGCGCTCCATTTGGGCGTGTTATCCCTTCTTTAAATTTCGAATTATTGCACCTTAATTATAGTATGTTAATTACTGCTATCTGCCTGGAAAAGGTGGAAAATCGAGTAAACGGGAGGTGTCACAATTTTCCGTAGGATATGGAACCTTGTTCTTAGAAATATCCTACAAAGAGATCTAGAGGTTAATAGACGTTTCACGGCCATTATAAAGTGGAAGATTAACAGTAGCGTATTCTACTGGCGGTGAAAAGGCCAGCAAGCGTTATAGTACTTTGGAGCGTTTTACAATTGTCGATAATCGTCGCGAGGTATGTGAATCTCTTCCTATATTTTCTAGCATGATATTTGTGAATATATATAGTACTTTAGCAGACGTATGTAAAATGAATTTGTTTATTTAAAACATAAAGTGTTATAATGGCTTTATGGGAAGTTAATTATAACAACTTTATGTAGGTAAAAGAATGGTTTATTGATTTTTAAAAAAGATAAGAGACTTGACTTATAAACGACTTGATATGAAATATTAAGGACTTGGCTCAGGTTAAAAGTCAGAAACCGCTATGAGAATCGGGTAATTGGGTTTTAAAAGGAATAAGTTATATTGATTTCTAAACGAATAAGTATCGAACAATCCATCGCAAATGCTAATAAAGGAAAATGTATTGACTAATTAATTATTATTAAAACCAAGAGAAACCTCCATCCGCATAAGCTAAGACAAAATTGTATTACATTTTCTAGATCATGACTACTTTAATAAGATCATTAATAACAAGTATTGATTTTCCTTAAATTTTAAAGTAAGGAACTTGTTTTCAAAAGAAAAGAGACTTTGAGGAATTCAAGTGTTTTAGTTTAAAAGAAAGGCATGGTTTTGTCTTAAGACGGTTTAAAAGGAAGGTATGGAAATTGTTTTGGTTTACTTAAAAGATAGTTACTCTACTTTGACATTACTTGATATCGTATGACTTTTGTGAAAGAAACGGATCTTTTGAAAGATTTTAATGACGAGTAATCGTAGGTTAAGAACCCTAATGTTGGCATAAAATGGGAGTACTGAGTTATATAGACGGTGAATCTATTTACATGTTAATGAAAGTCTAAGAATATGTTAAATTTGCCTACGCTAGTCAGATAGCTTTGTGCAAATATTGTATTTATACCACCGCTGCCTTCTCGAGGGTTTACGACCGATTGTCAGGAACTTACTCGACGCATTGGCAAGCTGACGAGGATTCCACCGTATGCTTCCATTGTTATTATCACATAAATATTGTATTTCTATACCACCGCCTCTCAATGAGGCCGACCGACTTGTTGCGAACTTACTTGGACGCATTCTGCAGCTGACGAGGATTCCACGTATGCTTATCATTGTTATTATCACATGGACATGTCTACACCGACGAGGATTCCGGGCACGCGCCACGCAAATGCGTTAAACTCGCAGATATTATTATTATCATGGACACGTCTACACCGGTGGATTCCGGGCACGCGCCACGCACGTTAAACTCCGATATTATTATTATCATACGGATACGTATACACCGGCGAGGATTCCGGCACGCGCCACGCAACGGTTAAACTCCGTGATATTATCATTGTCACACGGGCATGTCTACACCGATGAGGATTCCGGACACGTGACCATTACTATTATTCCACGGGCTAGCTCTACTAAGACTCGTTTACACCGGCTTAGGATTCCCGGGCATGGTATATGCGATTATTATGGCCATGTTACACCGACGAGGATTCTGGCACGCGTCAAGATATTATATATATATATATATATATATATATATCAGTATACTGGTACGACAAATATAGGTAGGATGCCACCAAGTGTCACACGGTTATATGTTACACCTACATCACGGCAGTGATGGAGGATTCCACGCACGAGTAATGACTTTGAGGCGCGAGTCCCCGACTTGATACGACCGCTTATATGTCAGGTAATCGTAGTTTGGTTATCATACGTGTCTCCCGCTTTATATAGACTATTATGATTTCATTACAAAGATTTTCGCTTCACATACTGTACTGCCAGATCGACCTCCTTCTGGGGCCGCTCATGCCGCAGTCGAGGCACGAGTTTGCGATCCGCGCCAGATCACCGCTAGCCTGGGAAAGCTCCATTTCTGAGGCTTTGTCTTTTGGTACGGCTCCTCGAGGTCATATACTTTGTACATTCAGGGGTATGGCGGGCCTCTGTCCGCCATATTGTATAAAAACTCTCAGAGGTCCTGTAATCGCTGCGGTAAGCGGTTTGTAAAGGATGTAACTGCTCAAGTTTTTAATTTATATACGCGAAGGTAGCCGCTTTGGTTAGCCTCGTTTATGCTAATATGTTGTTTCATGTCTTTGATTTTTATTTCCGCGATTTTCTCTCGATATCAGATCACCAGTGGTGCCCGGTAAGGCACTGGGCCATGCCCGAGGTCGGGTCGTGACCGCGTAGCTACTCAAAAGTGCTCAATCGACACCTGGCCACCCTATTCTACCCGCAATAAGCAGTGGATATATAGACAAAGCAGAACCCGCATCTATCAAAGCATAAACGCTACAACATGAAATCAATAATATACACGGACGACATCCGCAAGCCTCCCGTCCCGCTGGCTACCGCAAGCACATACGCGGCTCGCGACCGCTAGAACTAGACTCCACCATGACCTCGCCGCGCCCCACCGCCCGCGAACACCCCGCCGCTCCGAGGCGCATAGCCACGTAAGACAAGACCGGCAACCGACTTCGTAGCCGAATTATACTACCCATGCTGCCTGTCTGACAATACCTTCTTCAAATGGCCCCGCTGGCCGCAAAGAGTAACAAGCTCGGAGAAATACGACACTCCCACGACGGGACCTACCACATCGACCACACCGAGGTAAAGGTAGCCTCATCCGACTAGACTCGCCTCCGAAACACGGCTCGAGCCCGACCGCCTCAATAACCCGACCGATCAAACCTCCCGCCGTAAAATCGAAGGAGCACTCGCGGCTGAAATGTAGACCTAGTCGCCGAGGTCGTCCCGCTAAAGTTACCCTAAACCTCGCTGCCCCGGCCTCTTGGGCCGCTCAACTGGCCTGGTCCTCTTTCTCCCCGCCTCAATCCTCGGCATATGACGTATCCCGCAATATCCATACACGGCCGGGCGGCCACTCCCAGAATGCAGAACCATGTAGCTGGCCTAGCCCCATCACATAGCGATGAAACCTATCGCCATGCCACAATAGTGAGCGACACCGCCAATGAGTCAAACTCGTGTTATACTGATGGTCCTTTCATTCTCGCCTCAACGCCAATAACCTATCAACACGCTCTCATCATCTCGTAAGGCAAAAAGTGATCAAGAAGACTCGTGAACTCGCCCCAAAACTGGAGTGAGCACCCACACCTCTAGACGCTTCTCATGACTCAAACTACTAACGCAATATCACGTAACCTGTAGCTAGCACAACCGACTCGGCCCCGAGGCCCTAAGTACCGTGATAGTCCGTCAGATTGCCGAATGAACTCCCGAGGATCATCCTCGATCTCGAACCATAAAACTCGTGGATTACAACCCGTAAAATCCCAATTCTCAAACCGCCGCCATGGTTAGCTACCGCCTCGCTTGCCGCTCGCCACTACGCTAGTCAATAACCCGAGCATGCTCTCCATAATTCTATACTCCGCCACCGCCGAGGGATCGAGGCTCGTATCGGAACCTCCGAGCCGCGGCCGCTTCGCCTTCTACCGCCGCAGACGGCCAACCCGCCATGGTCCACAACCTCGTGCATAGTCCGCCTCGAGTCCTAGTAACCCTCTCAGCATCACTAGCAGCTCCGCCGCACTTTGCCCTTCTCGGGTCGCGGTCGCTTCCGCGAGGCATAACAGATACATAAAAATAGGTCAGAGAGGATTCAACCTAGTAAAATAGCTATGCTGCACGATCTTAGAGAGAGAAGAATGGAAACCAATCCTAAATGTCCTGTAGCCTCCTGATTATAAATGTGGTGCAAAACACACTGATAACCAAGACTCTACTAGACACGGTCTGTAGACACTTTCCGAGGACAACCTGGCTCTGATACCACTATTGTCACGACCCGACCTGGCCCGCATCGATGTCCTACCGCACCCTTACATGCATACATCGAGATAATCACGAACATACATAACCACATAATGTGTAACAACAGAATAAACAACAAAGTGCTAGCCGATAAGGCTACCTCCTTAGACATATATATAATTACATATCCAAAAGCAAGCTATATCCCTTCTTTTACAAACCGACTCCACAAGATATGACTACAAACCTCTAAGAGTTTTGACATAACACCGTGGATGGGACAGGCTCCCGCCATACCCTCAATATACATAAATCTACAACATCAGTGGAAAACTGCACTAAAAGACAAGCTCTCCTGAGAAACGAGCTTCGACAACCGATCAAATGATCCTAAGAACGAGGATCCGCAACCTTCTTACCCCTACACGCGCATTTAACGCAACCCCGGGAAAGGGGGTCAAGACAAAATATGTATCAAGTATGTAAATCGAACATCAGTAATTTACATCATAAGTCTAAAATAAAGCCGAGACATGTATGATAACCAAATTAACAAGATAATCGCGGCCTTACTAACAACGAGAGTAAACAAGAGTACACTTTATCGCTTAAAAATAGGAATCTTATGATCAAATTAGTACACCTACCAGAGTATCATTAAGCAATCCTACTCCTGCGACTATTTCACCAGCATAGGTCCTGTGGACCCGCAATTGAGTAATTTACTCCGCATGGGACTATTTCACCCGCATGAGACTATTTCACCCGCATGGGCCCGGTGGACCCGCAATGAGTACATACGCCGCACTCGCACTGTGGGGAGCAAATCCACGGAATATGTAGTAACCCGGGGGTTCACCCCGCAAGATTAATATAACACTAGCACCTAAGGCTACCATAAATATCATAACATAAGCACAACCGGCTATCGTAAATATCATAAGCAAGTTAAGAAATCCCTTAACTTCCCATTTGACTTAATTAGCATGCACTCTCATTTTATTTAACTTAAGGCACTAACATGTCATGAAAAATCCGGGAATTTAACCCAAAGTACTACGTACCTTTATCCTTTTTTAAAATGACTCTTTCTCGTATAAAACCCCCAAGATACTAACACCCGTAGTATCAAGGTTTGTCTACTTTTTGTTATACCCCGTATTTCCAGAGTATGTACGTGAGGACGTACGTACAAAAGTTCAAGCCTTAAGTAGGCATAAGGGACGAAATTGTGCACAACTAGAGAAAAGAATTGTTTTCCGACGAAAAGTTTTCCTGACTCATGGCGGAAAATTACTATGTACATTTATAATTTTTACGGATTTTTCCGAGAGATGAAATATTTTGGATCAACGAGAGGCTTACAAGTGCGTCACCTCAAGTGGGCGGATTGACGGACTAAATGCATGGCACGCTTTTGTCATTTTTGGCCTAAAACATCGTCAAAGTTAGTAGATATTTTGTGATATTTGTGGTAGATGGATAAGGTACACTTGTGCAAATCTACACCTCCACTTGCCCTCCACTTGCCTTAATCTTGGCCATTGGTTTTCCTATAAATACCCTCAAGTGCAAGACTAAATCTTCATCCCTTAAACATTTTCCAAGTCTTGAAATCCTCTCCTCAAGCTCTCGCCCAAACCACCCCTTCCCCTTAAGCCTTGGCCAAACAAACCCCCTCCTAGTTGTTCTCGTGAAATACCCTCCTAGTTGTTCTCGTGAAATACCCCTCGTTGAAAAGTATTCTCCAAGTATTGCTGTTATTCCAAAATACCTAGCCCAAATACCTTGTAGTATTCCCAAAGTTACCTCTATACTAAAAGTCTAAAAATACTACTATACTTCCTTTAGTCACTAAACTAAACCCTAGGGAAAATCTTCATAGCTTGGTTGATATTAAGTAGAAGTTGTGTAGAACTTCTATGGTTTCTGAGAGTACACAGTGAGCTAAACTCGTCAGGATCGACATTTAAACTTGATAATTTTGGGCTTATCGAGGTAAATAATCTTGTCCTTCTATTGTAATTGGAGATTACATATTGTGTAAGTGTAGAATTGAGTATAAGTTATATACAAGAAGGTATATAAGAAGAGAATTGAACTGCATTTACATGTGACTCAGATTTACAAGAGACTCGTAATTTGACGTAGGAAGTCATTGTCCAATTTTCCGTGAGAATAAGGAATCTTGTATCTAGAATTATTCTACAGAGTAGTCTAGACGCTGATAGACTTATACGATCATATAGTCAAGATCGCTAGCAGCATATTCTACCGAACGGTGGAAAAGGCTACAGGATTACAAAGATTGAGCTATTTGCTAATCGTCGATAATCGTCATGAGGTACGTGATTCTTCCTATCCTCTCGAGCATGATAATTTAAAAGAATATATATAGTACCAGAGACGACGTGTGTTAACCGAACGTGGTTTTACTTCATGTCTTTTGACTTGAGTTTTAAATAATAAGAATCAAGTATTTCAAAGGAATTAAGAATCGTTTTGAAAGCTAAGAGTTATACTAGCTTTACGGGAAGTTAGGTATAACCACTTAAGAGAGATAAAAGAATGGTTTATTGATCTTAAAAGATAAGAGACTTGACTTAATTGAATTGATATGAATTTTGTTAAAGTGTGAAACCTCATTCATGAAGTAATGAGTACTGGTTTTTAAAGAATAATGTTTTACTCGATCTCTAAACGAATAAGTATCGAATGAACCATCGCAGCGCTAATAAAGGAAAATGTATTGACAATAATTAAATTATATTAAAACCAGAGAAAACCTCCATCCGCATAAGCTAAGATAAGACAAAATTGTATTACATTTCCTGCATCATGGTCGCTTTAATAACGTTATAATCAGATTTCCAGAGTATGTACGCTGGGCGCACGACAAAAGTTTGAGCCTTAAATTAGCAAGGGATCTAAAATTTTGTTCACAACCCACTTAAAAGAATTGTTTTCCGACGAAACGCTTTCCAAACTTTGTGCGGGAAAATTACTGCATGACGCTTATTATTTTTATGGATTTTTCCGAGAGATGAAATATTTTGACAAACGTGAGGGCTACACTTGTCACCCTCGGGCGGCTCAGCGGCCGACGGTGTGCACGCTTTGTGCCATGTTTTGTGGCCTAAACCACGGGTCAATGTTTGAGGAATTGATGAGTAGATGCCAGTGGCACTGGGCAAATTCTCACCTCCACTTGCCCACCACTTGTCTCGATCTTAGACATTGATTTCCTATAAATACCCTCTTAGTCAAGACTTCTTCATCCACAAATAATTTCAAGTCTTGAAAATCCTCCCCTTCTGTTGCTCTCGTCCAAAGAGCACCCTCCCTTCATGAGGCCTTTGGCCGAGAAGACCCTTCCTTTGTGGTGCTAGCCAAAGTACCCTCTGCCTAGTTGTTCTCGTAAAATACCCCTTGGTAGAAAAGTATTCTCCAAGTATTGTTACTATTCCAAAATACCTTCGCCCAAATACCTTGTAGTATTCCAAGGTTACACCTATACAAAAGCCTAAATACTATTATACTTCCTTCAATACAAAAACGAAACCCTAAGGAAAATCTTCATAGTCGGTCAAGTATTAAGAAGAAATTGCGTAGAACTTCTAAGGGTTGTTTGGAGCGGTTGAGCGCCTGAGTAGTGAACCAAACGTTGCTCAGATCGACATTTAAACTTGGATAATTTTGGGCTTATCAAGGTAAATACTATTGTCTTCTATCAGAATTGGAAATTACATAATCGTAGTAGTATGTAGATGAATATAAGATACATGTAAGATATTACGTAAGAGAATTGAACTGTAATATAAGGATATTACGTAAAAGAATTGAATCAAATCACATCGTAAGAATATTAAAGTTAAGATTAAATCAGATTTACATAGGATCAGATTTACAAGAGACTTGTGTAGTTTAACTGCAGTGGTGTCGCCTCGATTTTTCGTAGAATAGAGAACCTATCGCTTAGAATATTCTACGTAGTAGTCTAGACGCTGATAGACTTATATAATCGTATAGGTTGAAAGTTCCGCGAGTAGTATGTTCTACTTGAAAGGTGGACAAGGCTAGCCGTTATACGCATGAGTGTTTTGCTAATTGTCGATAATCGTCGCGAGGTATGTGATTCTTCCTATCCTCTCGAGCATGATATTTTAAAAGAATATATAGTACCGCAGACGTGACGGTGTTAACCGAACGTGGTTTTATCGCATGTCTTTTGACTCGAGTCTAAATAATAAGACCAAGTATTTCAAAAGAGTTAAGAAACCTTTTCGAAAGCAAGAGTAAGACGTGGTTTTAAAAGCTAAGAGTTATACTAGCTTTATGGGAAGTTAGGTGTAACGACTTAAGAGAGATAAAAAGAATGGTTTATTGATTTTAGAAGTTAAGAGACTTGATCTTAAAAGATAAGAGACTTGACTTAATTATTAATATGAATTTTGTTAAAAAGTGTGAAACCTCATTCGTGAGTAATGAGTACTTGGTTTTTAAAAGGAATAATGTTTTACTGATTTCGGAAATCAGAATAAGTATCGAATCTAACCATCGCAGCTGCTAATAAAGGGAAATGTTTTGACTAATTAAGTATTATTAAAACCAGTAGAACTCCATCCGCATAGAAGCTAAGACGAGACAAAATGATATTACATTTCCTAGATCACGGTCGCTTTATTAAGATTGTTATGAAAGCAGAATAACCTACTCACACCTAAGGCATATGTTCTCGATTGTTTTAAAAGAGAATTATATTATTAAGTGATAAACTATGAACTACTTAAACCTTTCAAAATGAGAAACTTGAGCATTTGAAATTAAGCAAACTTGAACGCTTGGAAAATAATGTTGTTACTTGATTTTACAAAGGAAAGTGTTTTGGTTTACTTAAAAGATAGTCACCTATTTTTATACTACGGTATCAGGTGACTTTTGTGAAAGAAACTGATCTTTTAAAGAGTTAATGTATAAGTACTTTGGGATAAAACCCAACTTGTTAACATAAAGTAGAAAGTACCTTGTATGAATAACTTGATTGTGTTGGCTCAGGATAACCTCAGAATACTTTCGTTGATTTGATAAGTAAACACGTTAGATGCTACGCGGTTAGTATCTCGCGATGTTTGTGTAAATGGTTTCTTGTTGCGCTTATGTTGTTTAACGATAAGTCGTTATGTTAGTATTATATCACTCACCTTCGACACGATACCGTTGTTCGCCTCCACGCGGTATAGCTCAGCACCGGGGACTATGATTCGAGAATACCTACGCGTCCGTGGACCGGCGCGAGCCACGAGAGTTCCAAACAGCGGCGACCTTTGTGGTCGCGCGTCTATGTGGCCACGCGATCGCGAGTCCAGACGACGCCGGGAGTAGCACCGACGCGGGAATACTCACGCGGCCTACGCGAGCGGCCTACGCGGAGTCGCGGAAGTTCCAGGACTAGACGCCGCACATTTGATACATCGGGCAAGCCGCCTTCGATCACGTGGCGGTTCAGACAGCACTCGTGGATACAATTTATGACCTTGTTGCACCGCTGGCGTTAGTAGCCGCCATGCCTTCGCATTTACCCCGCACGTTTTATTATGACACGCGGGACCCGTGTTCATGTATTCCTCGTGCTTTTATATCATGATCGCCAGTTGGCGGCGTATTCCACTGCATGATTGATGTTACGGGCGTGAGACCCATAGTTATATTTGAGTGACGACTTCAGGCGCGAGTCCTCGACTGACGATCGCTATTTATCGCGAATCGTAGTTTGGTTATCATACATGTCTTCTACTTTATATAGACTACTATGATTTCATTTACGCATTTTCGGGCCACATACTGTACCTGTAATCGACTCCTTCTGGGGCCGCTCATGCCGCAAGCAGAGGTACACCGTTGTTGATCCTCGCCATGTGGTCACGTCAATGGGAAGCTCCGCTTCCGAGGCTTATTCGTATAGTCCCCGCCGTTGTAGAGTACTTACATTCAGTGGTATGGCGGGCCCCCCCGCCATTGTTGTTATATCATTCTGCAGGTCCGTAGTAATCGCTGGGCAGAGTTGTAAAATGGATGTAACTGCTCTGGATTTAAGTTTTTATATATATACGCCGAAAGGCAACTTTTCTCGATAACTGCCACACTTCACGTTATTTCATGTCTTGTTTTATATTCCGCCGACACTCGACGATGTCTACTGGTGCCCAGGAAGACCACCACGTCTGTTCGGGCGTGACAAAAGTGGTATCGTGAGCGCTTAATCCTCTGAAAGGTCTACATGCATCAGATTCAGTAGAGTCTTGATTATCTGCGCTGTGCACTACACCAATAATCGTGAGGCTATAGGATATTTAGGATCGGGTTTCATTCTTCTCACCGAGATTGTGCCAGAGTCGCGTTATAAGTCGGACCCTCTAACGATTTCTTTCCCTTACCGCTATGCTCCGCAGGCAACCCGGGCCTGTATGGCAAGGCAAATGGCGAGTCGCGAGCAGAGCATGTAGGTTACGCAGGCACAGCCCAATCATCACCGTGGTGCTTCATTCGGGAGTTCGCGACATCGCCAAATTTCAGCAGAGTTTAACACTGGGCGGCAGCCTTCATCGCGCCACGATATTCGACCTTCGCCCACGCACAAGAATCTAAAGTATGGATTGCAAAGAGGCGACCGCATTGGCCATGGATTCGCTACCGCAGAGTATATTATGTATCGATTTATCACGTCATAATGACTATCTAAGAGAGGGTTGCAAGAGTAGTTCTTCACCAAGCCGAGCATGGCTCGCAGACGGGCTTATGCACGAAGCCGAGAAACGAGAGATCGGCTGCATTAATCGCGGCGATGCACAGGAGGCCCGACGGCAGGATCCTTTGGTAACTTTCAAGGCAAATCGCTCAAGAAGAGATCGATACGCGCCCGCCAAAGGCGCAGTGGTCTTCCGCTGTGGTTCAGACGTCGAGTACGCCAGAGTTGGTCGAGCTCCGTGGCTTCCATTCACGATACACGCAGTTCCACCACCGATTCGCTTTCTCGCATTCACATCAGGGCGCGCCATCCCGGAATGTCGCTTTTTTGTGGATGCAAGTAGGAGGACTCACCACCAGATCCATGATTCAACGGCTCTGGAATGGCGGTGTTAGCTGCAGAGGCCACCCCACCCTCTGCGGGCCGCGAAGACGTCATCATGGGAGGTCGCATTTACGACAACAGTTACGTTTATGACACAGGCCATTTTATGGGAATTGTCCGACCAATGGTGGCGCTGATGTAGAGACTCACCTTCAGATCAAGCCGCCAGTTCATTACCCTCTAATGCATGCACAGGCATGATGGATTAGAACGACAAAGGGATGAAGCAAGATACATGTATATCCTTAACCCTCTAGAGATTTGTACGTGTGATAAGATGAGTATATCTTAAGTGTTATGATCTAAAGATAGCATCAGGCTAATCGTGATTGGGAATCATGGTTAGTTAAAAGTGGTAAGATTGGGGATAAGGGCGCGAGCCTTAGAATGTTGTACGTAGAGACCTTAGAGGCAGGCCATCTTGAGTAAAAGATTTATTTTTATCTGAGTGCATAGTGCACGGAGATTATTTGTGTGATAAGTCCCCGAGCAGTGTGAAATGAAAGAGGTAGCTGAGCTAAGAAGACCACCAGGTTTTCGCGACTGACGCGAGATTGTTCCGGATCGGAACAAGAGTTTTGGCGCGATAATGGTCGGGTTGAGGACCGATCGCGGGTCAACCCGCCGCCCGCAATACGGTGGGTCTGCTCGGCGCGGTCCCGCCAGTGGGGTCACGAGGGTGTTAGGCCCAAGTTTAGTTAACCATCGACGAGTTCGGATGCTGCTCACCAAAGAGGCTCGCCAACGAGGTCACCATCTTGTCTTTTAGTCAAGACCGCTTACTCTGCAGGGTTGCGCGAGATGATTATATCGTGAAGCGTTGTAAGGCCGCACGAGGTGCCTACTTTCACCTTATGACGGCGGAGCCTGTGTTACGCTTATTTCGCTTTCGAAATATTACTGTGCAGGTTAAACCTGCTGGTCTCAAGACGCATTCGCCGCCGTTGTTTGATTTCAGGGTACCGTGAGGATTGTTGCCTCCCGCCGAGGGTGTTTTATAACTACCATTTCAAAGATTCTGGATATCGCCTACGGCCTCAGGCGTATGTAAGTCGCCGGCCGATCGGTTCGACGTTGGCAAGGTTCGGATGGTTGGTTCACACTTGTTTCAAAGAAAGTCGTGGATAAAGTTTATCCGTAAGAGGTTATTGGCAGCTCGTAGTCACCGTGTCGCGGATAATCTACACGACGCTTTGGAGTTCGTGTCGACTGGGTCTTCAGTACCACCGGTGCGGTGTGACTAGTTTTGGAAAACAGAGGAAACTTAGCCCGAAAGTTACTTGACCTTTTCAGATCATGTAAAGAATAGGCCAGGTTTATAGTTAGCATTGCCGTCCGACATGAGGCAAGACGTCCGGCCTTTCGTGTTGCTAGGTTCAAAAAGTATCTGAGATCCATCCAGATTGCTCTAAAGAATGATGACCAAGTCGAGGTAGAACCTGTAGATTTGAAACCAAGCAAGAATTTAAAACGTGGTAAGTTATGAGAAAGAGTTCGAGGTACAAGATGGTACGACGAGTAAGGGAAGAAGCGAGCATGTGTTAAGAACATAGATGTGATCATTTCTTTTGTAAAGAGAAGGCGCAATGAGTATATTTTAGACCTCGTGGGAGCTTTTGTGATGCTAGAGGTGATTCTCGTGGACTTGGATTTAAGTATTTACGCTGTTATTCTGTGGCAAAGCGTGGTATGATTGTTGTAAGTATAGTAGTAAAGACTATATCGCGCATGTATGTTTGAGGTTGTATGAACATTCGACGAATGTTTCTGGCGAGGAGAATGTTATACCCCGTATTTCCAGAGTATGTACGTGAGGGCGTACGTACAAAAGTTTGAGCCTTATATTAGGCAAGGGACTAAAATTTTGTTCACAACCCACTTAAAAGAATTGTTTTCCGACTAAACGCTTTCCAAACTTTGCGAGGAAAATTACTGGGCTAATGACGCTTATTATTTTGGCGGAGTTTTCCGAGAGATGAACTATTGTGGACCAACGCGAGGGCGACACTTGTCACCTCAAGTGGGCGGTCTCGTGGCCGATGGTGTGACGCTTTGTGCCATGTTTGTGGCCTAAACCACGGGTCAACGCTTCGATGAATCGGCGAGAGATGGCCAGCGGCACTGGGCAAATCCTCACCCTCCACTCTGCCCACCACTTGTCTCTGATCTTCGCCATTGATTTCCTATAAATACCCCTTAGTCAAGACTTCTTCATCCACAACAATTTCCAAGTCTTGAAAATCCTCCCTTCGCTGCCTCGCCCAAAGAGCACCCTCCCCTTCATGAGGCCTGCCGAGAAGTACCCCCTTCCTTTGGTGCAGCAAAAAGTACCCCTGCCTAGTTGTTCTCGTAAAATACCCCTGGTAGAAAAGTATTCTCCAAGTATTGTTACTATTCCAAAATACTCGCCCAAATACCTTGTAGTATTCCAAGGTTACACCTATACAAAAAGCCCAGAATACTATTATACTTCCTTCAAATACAAAAATGAAACCCTAAGGAAAATCTTCATAGCTCGGTTGAAGTATTAAGAAGGTTGCGTAGAACTTCTAAGCGGTTGTTCGAGCGGGTTGAGCGCCCGAGTAGAACCAAACGTTGCTCAGATCGACATTTAAACTTGGATAATTTTGGGCTTATCGCGTAAATACTATTCTTCTTCTATTGTAATTGGAAATTACATACTGTAGTAGTATAGAAATGAATATAAGACACATGTATGATATTACGTAAGAGAATTGAACTGTAATGTAAGGATATTACGTAAAAGAATTGAATCAAATCACATCGTAAGAATATTAAAGTTAAGATTAAATCGCATTTATATAGAGATCAGATTTACAGAGAGACTCAGGTAGTTTAACGGTAGGGAAGTGTGCCCGATTTTCCGTAGAATGCAGAACCCACCGCTAGAATATTCTACAGAGTAGTCTAGACGCTGATAGACTTATATAATCGTTATAGGTCGATCATGCAGTAGCATGTTCTACTTGAAAGGACAAGGCTAGCAAGTTATACGTGAGCATTTTGCTAATTGTCGTATAATCGTCGCGAGGTATGTGATTCTTCCTATCCTCTCGAGCATGATATTTTAAAAGAATATATATAGTACTAGACGACGTGTGTTAACCGAACGTGGTTTTACCGCGATGTCTTTTGACTCGAGTCTAAATAATAAGACCAAGATTTCAAAAGAGTTAAGAAACCTTTTTGAAAGCAAGAGTAACACGTGGTTTTAAAAGCTTAAGAGTTATACTAGCTTTACGGGAAGTTAGGTGTAACGATTTAAGAGAGATAAAAAGAATGGTTTATTGATTTTAGAAGTTAAGAGACTTGATCTTAAAAGATAAGAGACTTGACTTAATTATTAATATGAATTTTGTTAAAAGCGCGAAACCTCATTCGTAGTAATGCGATTTGGTTTTTAAAAGGAATAATGTTTTAATCGATTGAAATCGTATAAGTATCGAACTAACCACCGCAGCTAATAAAGGAAATGTTTTGACTAATTAAGTATTATTAAAACCAGAGAAACCTCCATCCGCATGTAATCTAAGACGACAAAATGATATTACATTTCCTGCATCACGGTCGCTTATTAAGATTGTTATGAAATGTGAATAACCTACTCACACCTAAGGCATATGTTCTCGATTGTTTTAAAAGAGAATTATATTATTAAGGATAAACTATGAACTACGAAACCTTTCAAAATGAGAAACTTGAGCATTTGAAATTAAGCAACTTGAACGCTTGGAAAATAATGTTGTTACTTGATTTTACAAAGGAAAGTGTTTTGGTTTACTTAAAAAGATAGTTACTCTATTTTTATACTACGTATCAGTGACTTTTATGAAAGAAACGGATCTTTTAAAGAGTTAATGTATGAAGTACTTTGGGATAAAACCCAACTTGTTAACATAAAGTAGAAGTACTGTATTTAATAACTTGATTGGTTGGCTCGTGATAACCTTGTAATACTTTCTTGTTGATTTGATAAGTAAACACGTTAGGATGCTACGTGTTAGTATCTCGTGACGCTTGTGTAAAGCCGGTTTCCTTGTCAGGCTTATGTTGTTTAACGATGTTCGTTATGTTAGTATTATATCACTCACCTTCGACATGATACGGGGTTAAGCCACCACGCGGTATAGCTCGTGCAATGGGACTATGATTCGAGAATACCTACACGTCCAGGGACCTATGCGAGCTACGAGTTCCGTGTTAGCGCGAGGCCTTGTGGTCACGCGGTCATGCGCGCTACGGCGATCGCGAGTCCGTGACGACGCCGGAGCATACCTCGACGCGGAATACCACTACGCGCCTACGAGTGGCCCACGCGAGTCATGAAGTTCCGTGACTAGACGCCACATTTGATATCGCGTGCGGGCCGCCTTCGATCACGCGCGGGCTTCAGATGCACTCGTGATACGCTTTATGACCTTGTTGCACTGGGCGCAGTAGTCGGCTATGCCTTATTTACCCCGCACGGTTTTATTATGACACAGCGGGACCCGTGTTCATGTATTCCTTGGTGCTTTATATCATAGATCGCCAAATGGCGGAAGGTATTCCACGCATGATTGATGTCGCGGCGCGAGACCCATAGTTATATTTGAGCGATGACTTCGGGCGCGAGTCCCCACTCGACATGATCGCTATTTATCGCGAATCGTAGTTTGGTTATCATACATGTCTTCGCTTATATAGACTACTATGATTTCATTTACGTGATTTTCGCCACATACTGTACCTCACAGATCGACCTCCTTCTGGGCCGCATTCATGCCGCAGGTAGGTACACCGCCGATCCTCGCCATGGGTCACGTCATTGCTGGGAAGCTCCGCTTCCCGAGGCTTATCTTCGCATAGTCCCGCCGCTGTAGTACTACATTCGAGGTACGCTGGGCCCCGCCCCGCCATCGTTGTTATATCATTCTGCAGGTCTGTAGTAATCGCTACAGGCGTAGTTGTAAAAGCGGATGTAATCGTCGGATTTAAGTTTTTATATATATATGCCGAAAGGCAACTTTTCTCTGATAACTGTTTCACACTTCACGTTATTTCATGTCTTGTTTTATATTCCGCTGATTACTCTGATGTATGTCTACTTAAAGTGCCGGTAAGGCACTACCATGGCCCGGTTCCGTGATAAATAAGATTGTTATAAATAAGAATAACCTACTCACACATAAGGCATACGTTATTCAATTGTTTTAAAAAGGATTACGTTATTTGATTAAGACTATGAATCTATGAAATCTTTCAAACTAAAAGCACTTCGAGTATTTGAAATTAAAACTTGAACTTTTGGAAAAGAATGTCATTACTTGACTTTTAAAGGAAAGTGTTTTGGTTTAAAAGCGAGGGCATAATATTGCCTTAGTTGATTTAAAAGGAAAGCATGGTATTATCTTAATCATCTTAAAAGAGCGCTTAAATGTTACGGTCGATTCTATACCGCTGCTCACGGGATGAACCGAATGTATTTCACACGATACCGAAGTTCATGGGACGAACCGGGAATGTATTCCATACTATTCTCATCGAGTCCCACGAGACGGGCGAGACACGTATTCCACACGCATTTCATCGAACCCCGAGACGGGCGCAGACACGATTCCATAATGATTCCTATCGAGTCCCACGAGATGGGCGAGACACGATTCCACACGATTCTCATCGAGTCCCACGAGACGGCCGAGACACGATTCCACACGATTCTTATCGAGTCCCATGAGACGGGTCGAGACACGTGATTCCATACGATTCTCATCGAGTCCCATGAGACGGGCGAGACACGTATTCCACACGATTCCCATCGAGTCCCATGAGATGGGCCGAGACACGTATTCCACATGATTCTATCGAGTCCCACGAGACGGGCGAGACACGTATTCCATACGATTCTCATCGAGTCCCATGAGACGGGCGAGACACGTATTCCACACGATTCTATCGAGTCCCATGAGATGGGCCGAGACATGTATTCCACACTATTCCCATCGAGTCCCACGAGACGGGCCGAGACACGTATTCCATACGATTCCCATCGAGTCCCACGAGACGGGCGAGACACGTATTCCATACGATTCCTATCGAGTCCCACGAGACGGGTCGGCATTACGCATTCCATACGATCCGACACCGAGTCCACGAGATGGGACGAGACACGCATGCGATCATACGATTTATACCTAGATCGCCAGCATGGCGGAAGGAGTTCCACGCACGAGGGATGACTTTGAGGCGGAGTCCCCGACTCGACATGATCGCTTTTATGTTGTCAATCGTAGTTTTGTTATCATACATGTCTCTGCTTTATTTCGCATCTATGATTTCGCAGCATGATTTTCGGGCCATACTTGCACCGGCTGATCGACTTCCTTCGGGGTCGCGCTCATGCCGCGGTGAGGTACACCGCTGTTGATCTCGCCATAGGATCACAAGCCACAGATTGGGAAGCTCCGCTTCTCGAGGCTTATCTTTGCATGCTTCCGAGTTGCAGGTTCTGTACATTCGTGGTACGGGCGGCCCCGTCCGGCCATAGTTGTTATAACATTCTGTGAGTCCGTAGTACTGTGTGGCGTGTTTGTAAAAGGGATGTAATCGCTCAAATATATATATATATATTTAAAGGCAACTTTTCTCTTATAAACTGCTTTCTCACTTCATATTGTTTCATGTCTTGTTTTATATTCCGTTACTCGATGTCAGATCACCAGGGTGCCCGGTAAGGCAAAACACGCCCGGATCGGTCGTGATACTTTTCAAAACAAGTCACTACACCTTTAGAAATACATTTTTAGGCTTCTAAGCCACGTGACTTTTACTTTAAAACTTTAAGCAATTGATGTCTTTAAATCAATTTTCCCTTCTTCATTTCAAGTCATTTATCTTTGTTTACATTACTAGAGTAAACCATTCTTTAACTTTCCATAAAGTTGTTATAACCAACTTCCCATAAAGCCGTTATAATAACTTTATGTTTTAGAAACTAAGGCATTTTTATCCTTTTAAAACAAGTGAGTTAATTCTCTAACTCAACTAACTTGGACATTCTTAAAACAAGTCATGATATCAAAACGGTTTCAATTCATTTAAATCTCGCACGCTCACCGTACTATACATTTATAACTACTCATGCTCAAGAGATAAGAAAAGTTCCACATACCTCTTCGGTTCAATCCACTCGCTAAGTTGGCTATGCCGCACGTAGGACGTCAACCTATAATGACCATAATATGTCTATCAACTTCTAGCTTTCCGACGTAGAATATTTCTAAGTATAAAACTTCTTATTCTACGGAAAATCGCAAGACTTCCTTTGTTTCTACATACTTTTCCACCTTTTCAAGGCCCGGATTTAACAACCAAACATGCCACATTTAAGGCTCAACAATTCAGTTATCCAGGGATTACACGCCTTATAGACGGTAAAATTCTCGCCCACAATTTATATAAACTACTAATATTAAATGTCATCCCACTACAATATACAACCACATATAATCCTTTCCACCTTTTCAATCTATATTGTCGTTTCTAACATGTTATATAGTCGCAAACAATTTTAATAACTATAATCTCTTCTTTATATAACATGCGGCTAATCAAAACTAATAACTAAATTGAATTACAATCTTATGGCTAACATGCAACTTTCGGATTTGCTTCCAAATATTCCATAACACTTATCAATATTCATTATATATATCTCATGCTTGTTTATATATATAACTACAACAACATGAAACCTTTAATCACTAAGACGACAAGATTGTTACCTTGATAAGCCCCAAATATAAATTCAAGTTTCAAAGTCGCTCCTTAGCAACTTAGCTCATTTCCTTCACGCTCTAATCCGCTATTTGAAGCCCTTAGAAGTTTATAAACAACTCCTTTAATTTCCAACCAAAACTTATGAAAACAACTTAGGTTTTCATCTTGCGACTAACGAAAATGTAGCGCTTCCGGATCTTGTATTGAGATATCCTTATTGTCACTAATTCGACTTCGCCCGCGGATCGTGCCTTACCCCGCACCCTAGTGATACAACATCGTAGAAAATCAGCGAAATAAAAACTTAACAGAAACAAGATATAACATAAGAAAACAGCTAACCAAAACGGCCACCTTCATGTATATATATATATCAACGCTACATCCTTTACAACCCCGCCACAACAAGATTTCATGCACTCAATAAGCATGTAATAACAACTATGACGGACATGGCCCGCCATACCTCAATGTACAAGTATCTACAATGACAGGACTATACCAAAAGATAAGCCTCCGAGAAACGTAAGCTTCCTAACGAATCGCGATCCTATAAGAGAGGATCAACAACCGATGTACTCTACCGCGCAGATGAACGCACTTCAAGGAGGTCGCACAACAGTACCAAGTATAAACTGAAAATACTGAAAATGAAATCACAACATAAAAGCAATATGCATGCCGTGACTCACGCCTCAAAGTCATCCTCATGCCCGTGGAACTCCTTCCTCACCGCTAGCCTAGGTATAAATCGTGATACGAAATGTCTCGCCCATCCCATGGGACTCGAGGTGGAATCACACGGTCACATTCCCGGCCCATCTCTACGGACTCGGCTCGATCAGATGGTCACATTCCCGGCCCATCTCACGGACTCCTGTCAAATCGGGAATACATTTCCGGGCCCATCCTATGGACTCTGTCAAATCACGTGGAATACATTTCCGGTCCATCCCACGGACTCTGTCAAATCACGAATACATGTCTCGCCATCTCATAGGACTCGAGGTAGAATCGCCATAACATTTAAATCCTCTTTAAGACAGATTAAGATAATACCATGTTTTCCTTTTAAATCAAAACCAAGGCAATATCATGCCCTCCTTTTAAACTAAACACTTTCCTTTTAAAATCAAGTAACAACATTCTTTCCAAAAGTCTGTTGTATAATTTCAAATACTCAAGTCTCTTATTTTCGAAAGATTTCATACAGTATAGTCTTAATCACTTAATAACGTAATCTCTTTTAAAACAATTTGAGTAACATATGTCCTTATGCATGAGTAGTTATTCTTGTTTATAACAATCTTATTAAAGCATACATGATCTAGGAAATGTAATACAATTTTTTCTTATCTTAGCTTCTATGCAGATGGATGTTTCTAATTGTTTTAATATAATTAATTATTTTTCAATACATTTTCATTTATTAACGCCGCAGTGGTTTGTTCGATACTTATTCTCATTTACGAAATCAGGAAAACTTTATTCTTTAAAAAACCAAGTACTCATTACTCACTAATGAGGTTTCACAACTTTTTAACAAAATTCATACCAAGCCAATTAAGTCAAGTCTCTTATCTTTCAAGATCAAGTCTCTTAACTTCTAAAATCAATAAACCATTGTTTTACCTACATAAAGTCGTTATAACTAACTTCCCATAAAGCTATTATAACACTTTATGTTTTAAACCAACCAAAATTGCTTAGCACACGTGACGCCTACCGTACTACATAGTTCACAAATAATCATGCTAGAAAAGATAGGAAGAGGTTCACATACCTCGTGACGATTATCGATAATTAGCAAATAGCTCCAGCATCAGAATCGCTAGCCTTTTCCACCCGTCCAGTAGAATACGCTACTCGTAGTATTTCAACCTATAAAGGCCACAAAACGTCTATCAACCTCTCGATCTCTTCGTAGAATGTTTCCAAGTACAAGGTAATTCGTCAGTACCTCCCCCCCCGCAACCACATAAATCTCCTCCTCTATCAAGGCCCGCTACCGAGCCAACAACTCCAAGGGGGTTACACGTCTAACCAGACGTGTACAACACTGCCCCACAATAATACTACAAGTCTATCAGAAATACACCAATGTAAATACGCTCAATTCTATCAATCTTCTATCCTCATATAATATACTCAAGTATAACTACTACAAATACGTAATATCCAATTACACAGTGGACATAGATCATTACATCGATAAGCCCAAAATTATCCAAGATTAATAAATCGATCCTGAGCAACGTTTAGCTCCAATTCCTTACGTTCAAACCTGCTCCAAGCGACCCTTAGATGCTCCTAACCAACTCCTCTTCAAGATCCAACTCCAAAAAGTGAAGAACACTTAGGCTACAATTTGACAATTTTGGCCAAGGCAACATTTCTAGGCTAGGGGTGTGAAATCTTTTCCAACTCTCGTACACAATCTTCCTAACACCCTAAGGAAGAACACTTAAAATTTTAAGAATTTTTGGACCACTTTAGCTCACCAAACAGCCCATGGCCGAGCTCACAAGGAAAGTGAGGAGTATTTTTGCCTTGGAAAATCGGCTGGATGAATAATAAGTCTTGAATTGCCGGGTATTTATAGAGAAATCAATGGTCAAGATCAAGGCAAGTGTGTGGTGAGATTGGGGTACAAGTGTGTGGTCCCACCCTCCAAATGGCTACACAAAGAAGAAGACACTTGGCTTGCCACACGTTGGCCCAAATCGCCATACCTACTGCAACAAATTTCCGCCACTTTGGCCACACGGGGTGACACGTGTCGCCTCTACTGGCCCAAAATATTTCATCTTCCGAAAATATCCAAAATATCGAAAATCTCAAAACAAAGCGCTTCTACAAAATCAGAATTTCTCCCGTGGGCCCCACGTGACCATTTCCGAAAATAAAATTCCATAATTTCTAATATTCCAAGAAGTCCGAATACCAAACTGGGAATCCACCCCATTAACTAACCTTTTCCTTCACAAAACTGAAACTTTTTCACAAAAATCACATCTTTCTTCCTTTCCAAAATTATCACGTATTCTCGCACGCACGCCCTCCCATACATACCTTGAACTACGGGTGTAACATTCTTCCTTAGAAACATTCGTCCCGAATGTTCCTTCTAAGTCTCTACACATACGCGCGTCAGATAGTTCCACTACTATACTTACACAACCGATCCTGCCACCAATGGCCAGAATATAACATACGCGCAAAACTCAAATCCAAGCCAATGAGGAATCATCTCTAAGATGTAAAACAACACTAACTCTCACTCCTGGTCCAAAGGATACTCTCTTCGTGACCTTCACTTCACATAAATGATTACTTTCCGCTCTCATAACACATGTTCGCTCTCTTTCTTACTGGCCGCATCTTTCTCGCAGACACCGAACTCTTTCTAGTACACATACCATATTTCCGCCATCACTCGCTTCCAAGGCCTCGAGTCACTACCTCCAAACTTGGTCATCTTACAAGCCTCAAATTCCTTTAAGGCCATTCCCGACCTTCACGACCGACTCGCGAACACATCCACGAACTCATACGAATGTTACCTAAACTCGCCTAGTACCCTCGTGACTCTACCATCTCGGCGACCACCTCGAATCGACCCCACCTCATTCCGGCCGCGGGTTGACCGCGATCCGCCTCAACCCGACCCGCCATCGCGCCCAACTCTCTCGCTCTCGATCCGAACAATCTTACTAATTCACGTCATGGAAGCTACCACTTCTATCTCACACTATCCATGGACTTATCCCACAATATATTTCACGCATACCAAGTACTTCGACAAAGACCAACCGTAAAATCATCCACTCAAGGCGGCCTTGCATCCAAGGTCCTAACTGTTATAAATCCTAAGGCTCACAATTGTCTCGTCTCCAGACTTACCCTTTTTCAACTACCCATGTATTTCTAATTCACACTTACCACCATACTATCCGTACCTAGCACTTAACATGTATCCACCATAACAACATAAACTACCTCAGAGATACCATCGCCGCCTAAGCTCTGGGCTAGCGGCCATAAAACTCGGCCGTCTCAAGTATTATCTCAGTAATGACCGCTCGTGCCTCATAACCCTCTCAGGCTTTACTCAGAGCTCCTCTCGCCGCCTTGCCCTCTGGGCCCCGGTTGCTCGCAGAGGCATAACCGGTACATAAGAATACGCTGCAGGAGTCCAACTTATAACGCAGCCTCTAAGGCACGATCTCAGAGTGAGAAGAATGGAAACTAATCCTAAATATCCTCGCAGCCTCTCCGATTATAGGTGTGGTGCACAACACGCCGATAATCAAGACTCTACTAGATACGGTTCAGACACTTTCCGAGGATTAATCGCTCGATACCACTTTTGTCACGAATTCGACTGGCTCGTGGATCGTGCCTTACCTCGCACCCTAGTGATACAACATCGAGAAAATCCGAAATAAAAACTTAACAGAAACAAGATATAACATAAGAAAACAAAGCAACCAAAACTGGCCACCTTCATGTATATATATATAATCAACAGCTACATCCTTTACAACCCCCGCCCACAACAGATTTACATGACCTCTAAGAATGTAAATAACAACTATGACGGACAGTGGTTCACCATACCCCGGAATGTACAAGTATCTACAATAACAGGACTATACCAAAAGATAAGCCTCCGAGAAACGAGCTTCCTAACGCCGAATCACGATCCTACGAGCAGGATCAACAACCGATGTACTCTACCGCGCGGTGATGAACGCAGCCTCAAGGAGGTCAAGATAACAGTACCAAGTATGTGAAACTGAAAATATCAGAAATGAAATCACAACATAAAAGTGCCATGCCATGTCGTGACTCACGCCTCAAAGTCATCCTCACGCCCGCGAACTCCTTCCTCACCGCCGGCGCCTAGGTATAAATCGTAGGATACGTAACATGTCTCGCCCATCCTACGGGACTCGGCGTGGAATCACATGGTCACATTCCCGGCCCATCTCATGGACTCGGTGTCGGATCGTGATGAACACATTCCTGGCCCATCTCACGGACTCCTGTCAAATCGCAGGAATACATTTTCGGCCCATCCACGGACTCTGTCAAATCGCTGGAATACATTTTCGGTCCATCCCACGGACTCGTGTCAAATCGCTGGAATACATGTCTCGCCCATCTCATGGGACTCGAGGTATAATCGCCATAACATTTAAACCTCTTTAAGACAGATTAAGATAATTCCATGTTTTCCTTTTAAATCAAACTAAGGCAATATCATGCCCTCATTTTTAAACCGAAACACTTTCCTTTTTAAAATCAAGTAACAACATTCTTTTCCAAAAGTTCAAGTTGCATAATTTCAAATACTCAAGTCTCTTATTTTAAAGATTTCATAGTCCATAGTCTTAATCACTTAATAACGTAATCTCTTTTAAAACAATTTGAGTAACATATGCCTTATGTGTGAGTAGGTTATTCTTGTTTATAACAATCTTATTAAATCAGCCATGATCTAGGAAATGTAATACAATTTTGTCTTATCTAGCTTCTATGCAGATGGAGGTTTCATGGTTTTAATATAATTAATTATTTGTCAATACATTTTCCTTTATTAACGCCGCAGTTGGTTTGCTCGATACTTATTCTCATTTCCAAATCAAGAAAACATTATTCTTTAAAACTAAGTACTCATTACTCACGAATGATGTTTCACAACTTTTTAACAAAATTCATATCAAGCCAATTAAGTCAAGTCTCTTATCTTTCAAGATCAAGTCTCTTAACTTCTAAAATCAATAAACCATTCTTTTACCTACATAAAGTCGTTATAACTAACTTCCCATAAAGCTATTATAACACTTTATGTTTTAAACCAACCAAAACTCGTTTAGCACACGTGACGCTCACCGCACTACATAGTTCACAACAATCATGCTAGAAAAGATAGGAAGAGGTTCACATACCTCGCAACGACATCGACAATTAGCAAATAACTCCAAAGTATCAGAACCCGCTAGCCTTTTCCACCCATCCAAGAATACGCCACTCGTAGTATTTCAACCTATAAAGGCCACAAACGCCTATCAACCTCTCGATCTCTTCAGAGAATATTTCCAAGTACAAGGTTCCTTATTCTACTAAAATTCGCAGCACCTCCCCGCAACCACATAAATCTCCTCCTCTATCAAGGCCCGCTACCGAGCCAACAACTCTGCCGGGTTACACGCCTAACCTGACGTACAACACCGCCTCACAATAATACTACAAGCCCATCAGAAATACACCCAATGTAAATACAACAATTCTATCAATCTTCTATCCTCATATAATATACTCAAGTATAACTACTACAAATACGTAATATCCAATTACACAGGACATAGATCATTACCTCGATAAGCCCAAAATTATCCAAGATTAATAAGTCGATCCCGAGCAACGCTTAGCTCTAATTCCTTACGCCCAACCTCGCCCAAGCAATTCTTAGATGCTCCTAACCAACTCCTCTTCAAGATCCAACTCCAAAAAGTGAAGAACACTTAGGCTAAAATTTTTCAATTTTTGGCCAAGGCAACATTTCTATGCTAGTGGTGTGAAATATTTTCCAACTCTTGGTACACAATCTTCATAACACCCTAAGTAAGAACACTTAAAATTTTAAGAATTTTGGACCACTTTAGCTCACCAAAACAGCCCATGGCCGAGAGCTCACAAGTGAAAGGAGTGAGTATTTTTGCCTTGGAAAATCTGGGTTGGGACAAGAATAAGTCTTCATTCATGGGGTATTTATAGAGAAATCAATGGTCAAGATCAAGGCAAGGTGGTGAGATTGGGGTACAAGTGGTGTGCCGGTCCCACCCTCCAAATGGCTACACAAAGAAGAAGACACTTAGCTTGCCACACGTTGGCCCAAATCGCCATACCACTGGCAACAAATTTTGGCCACTTTTGGCCACACGGGGTGACACGCGGTCGCCTCTACTCCCAAAATATTTCATCTTCCAAAATATCCAAAATATCGAAAAATCTCAAAACAAAGCGCCCCCACAAAACCAGAATTTCTCGCCAGGCCCCACGTGACCATTTCCAAAATAAAATTCCATAACTTCTAATATTCCAAGAAGTCCGAAGACCAAATCTGGGAATCCACTGCCCATTAACGAACCTTTCCTTCACAAAATCTAAACTTTTCCAAAAAATCACATCTTTCTTCCTTTCCAAAATTACAATGATTCTCGCACGCACGCCATCACATTCATACCTTGGAACTACGGGTGTAATACTTATAATAATTCTAGAAACCTCGGTTTTAGTATCAGGAATTATGAACAACAAATGAATTTTTCAGGTGGGAATATGCTAAAGCCGAGAGCTCCAAGAAGAGCAAGAACAATCAGGAAATTTTTCTAAGTGTCGCGAGCTTGTCTCACTACTAGCAGTAGTAATATACTACTTTCAAGGGCCAAGATTAATACACTTGCGTGGTTTGGATGAAGAAAATTAAATATCTTGTGTCAACTTGACTAGCTGACTTCGTCAATTATCTCAAGCACGATCATCCATTCGACTACTTAACCTTGGTCAATATTTTGACCAAGCCCCCGCTGGGTGACACGTGTAACCTCCCATTCATAATATTTTGTTTCCCGACATTTCCATAATTTCGATAAATTCTACAAGTCTCAAATCTTAACGTCCTGATTTACGCACGCCCCATATACACGTCCCGAATTACTGGGTAACACGTTAGATGTAAGGCTGACGGGTGGTGTTAGCATGACATATTCTATGGGCTAAGACATCATAAACGGGTGAACTCATTAGGTTGTCATGGAATAAAGCGCTACCCATTTATAAAGTAAATGTTAAATGAACAAGAATTTTGTAAAGTCGACTTGCTGTCGGGCTACGTGAATATAATGATCGACTAATGACGATGACCTGTGGATGAATAAGTGTGAAAGTTTATTACTTTAGGGTTATCTATTGTTGCACCTAATCTTAGCGATATACGCAAGTGCCAGATATGTTCTTAGACTAAAAGTTCTTACAATTACCCGTGACGCGACCGTGGAGTTGATGATTACACGATTGCTAAGGGCGTTAGTTCGTAAAAACATCACTTACGGACCCTCAGCTTAGGCGTTAGTCAATAAGAACATTTAAAGTGGTAGATCAAAGTTACATCTTAGTTAATTCAAGTTGTAAGAGCATTTTGGAAATTGTATAGGATTAGTAATACCTCAGCCAAGAGAGAGAATTCATTATGTGACTTCCGACATTGATATCGTTGGTAAACGCATGAACTAATATGGAAGAAGTACTCTTCAATTAAAGGATATTTGGCAAATATAATTGTATGGAACTTCGTGAACGCTGCAGGATTGTGTATGATAAGTAAGGATTTCTTACAAATTATGTATCAGACGTTGACGATCGATATTACATTGATACATAAGGATCAAGAGGAAATCTACGGAACTTGACTAAGTGTTACGACGGTCGCCGGGTTTTGCGATCGGTGATCGTAAGGTGTAATATTCGGATGACTAACATGATAAGATCGACGGAAAGCGCATGTGTCATGAAGACAGTAATTTCTAGATTATTTAATCGACGCCAGAGTCGGATAAATAAGAGGAAATCTTGAAATCGCAACTTGTAGTTGATGTATATTTTGAGGTGAAATTGTGTCACGATAGTAGACTATGTCGAAATGTTTCTAGCTTGATAGCACGATTGAAAATTCTGCCGTGAATAACATGTGATATCGAGCAGACATGTAGAATTTTAAGATCGTACTTTTAGATTTTTGTGGTGGTGTAATGAGACATCTCACTCGAGTTGTTACGATTGTGAATGGTAGGAGGCCAAAAGCTATATATCAAAGTATTCAGAGTGGTGAATGAGATAAGTGAAGGAAAAAAAGAGGACTAAGTATTTTGATTTTTTTTAGATTTATCAAATTTGTTGACTAGCTAGATTTATCAAATTTGTCGACTAGCTAGGTTAATTGAGAAACATGAAGATTTATGTCACGCACACCGATCCTGCCCGTGGATCGGTGCCTTACCCGCACCCAAGTAGACATACATCGAGTAATCATCTAATATAAAAACAAGACATGGAATAATTATAGAACGAGAACACTTTATCGAGAGTAAGATTGCCTTTCTGCATATATATACATAAAACTTGAACCCGAACATGGGCCATATCCCTTTACAACTCGCCACAACAAGATTTCATGCACTCTAAGATTTTTACACAACTATGACGGGACAGGCCCCGCCAAACCCCGAATGTACAAGAACTTACAAACTCTGCAAAACATACCAAAAGATAAGCCTCCGAAAAAACGAGCTTCCCAATACACCAATCGTGATCCTAAGAGTGAAGATCAACCGATGTACTCTACTCGCTGATTTAACGCACTTCGGGCGAGGTCGCGATACCAGTACTGGCATGTGAAATCGAACATCAGAAACGAAATCATAATAAATAAAATAAAACAGAGATACGTATGATAACAAACTACGCTTCACAACATAAAAGCTATGTCAAGTCGTGGACTCACGCCTCAAGTCATCCTCACGCCTGAACTCCTTCTCACCGCCGGCAGAGGTATAAATCGTGGATACGTGATAGCATGTCTCGCCATCCCACGACTCGGCGTGGAATCGTGATGGTCACATTCTGGCCCATCTCACGGACTCGCCGGATCAGATGAATACATTCCTGGCCCATCTCATGGACTCGGGATCAAATCGGTGGAATATATTCCCGTCCCATCCCATGGACTCGGTGATCAAATCGGTGGAATACATTCCCGATCCATCCCACGGACTCAGATCAAAACGCGTGAATACATTCCTGGCCCATCTCTACGGACTCAGGGATCAAATTCCGTGGAATACATTCCCACCCATCCCATGGACTCAGATCAAACGGGAATACATTCCCCCATCCCACGACTCAGATCGGGTGGAATACATTCCTGCCCATCCCATGGACTCAGATCAAAACGCCATGGAATACATTCCTGGCCCATCTCATGGACTCTGTAGATCTGTGGTATACATTCCTGGCCCATCCTACGGACTCTGCAGGTCAAATCGCCATAACATTTAAACTCTCTTTAAGACAGATTAAGATAATACCATACTTTTCTTTTAAATCACAAACACTTTCCTTTTTAAAATCAAGTAACAACATTCTTTTCCAAAAGTTCAAGTTGCCTAATTTCAAATACTCAAGTCTTTTATTTTCGAAAGATTTCATAGTTCATGGTCTTAATCAAATAACGTAATCTCTTTTAAAACAATCGAGTAACATATGCCTTATGTATGCAGTAGTTATTCTTGTTTATAACAATCTTATTAAAGTACAATGATCTAGAAAATGTAATACAATTTTGTCTTATCTTAGCTTCTATGCAGACGAGGTTTCTACTCGTTTTAATATAGTTAATTAGTCAATACATTTTCCTTTATTAACGTCGCAGTTGGTTTGTTCGATACTTATTCTCATTTCCAAATCAAGAAACATTATTCTTTAAAGCCAAGTACTCATTACTCACGAACGAGGTTTCACAACTTTTAACAAAATTCATAGCCCTTAACATTTCATAAAACGCCATTTATAAGTTAAATCTCTTATCTTTAAGATCAAGTTCTAACTTCTAAAATCAATAAACCATTCTTTTTACTCTACATAAAGTCGTTATAACTAACTTCCCATAAAGCTACTATAACACCTTATGTTTTAAAACCAACCAAAACTCATTTAGCATACGACGCTCACTGCATTACATAGTTCACAACAATCATGCTAGAAAAGATAAGGAAGAGGTTCACATACCTGCGACGATTATCGATAAATAGCAAAACGCTTCCACCGCATTTATAACCCCGCTAGCCTTGTCCACCCTTCAAGCAGAACACGCTACCGCATAACTTCAACCTATAACGCCATATACGCCTATCAACGCCTAGACTACTCAGAATATTCTGCTGCATGCGTTCTATTCTATGGAAATTGGGGCAAAGATTTACCCACCCGCCAACTACACGTTCATCAGAAATATACCCTATGTGTACAATTCTCTTCTTTAATACCATCCTTCTATATCTTATACTCAATTTAAACTACTATATGTAATTTCCAATTACAATGTAAGGACATGATATTTACCTCGACAAGCCCAAAATTATCCAAGATTTAATGTCGATCCCGAGCAAGGTTTAGTTCTATTTGCACGCCTCCGATAGCTCCAAGAAACCCTTAGAAGTTTCCAAACAACTTCTACTAATACTTCAACCAACTACGAAGATTTTCCTTAGTGGTTTCGTTTTGGACTAATGGATATAAGTGTAGTATTTCGGGCTTTTAGTGTGAGGTAACTTAGGAATACTACAAGGTATTTGGCTAAGGTATTTTGGAATAGTAACAATACTGAGAATATTTTTCTACAAAGTGGGACTTTCTGGACGAACCACTAGGAATGGGGAAAGGAGTCGTTGACGAGAACTTAGCACTAAGGGAAGGATTTTGAGACTCGAAGTCATGGTTTATGGACGCAACAGTCTTGCACAAGAGGGGTATTTATAGAACCACCAAGGCCAAGATGAAAACAAATGGAGGGTAAGATTGATAGCTTGTTCGTGAAGTCTTCCACCAAGTGTCCACCACAACCTCGGGACATATGTCCACCACAACATCGGGACATGCGGCCTTCCACTAGCACACACAAATCGCCCAAGGCAAGCCTCCCACTTGCCCAAAAACGCCCCTACCTACTCCCACTCACCCAAAGAAAATATCTTCCAAGACTTCACCATTTGACTTGTCCACAAGCCCAACATTTTCGCCCAACCCATGCTAACTAAGCGGTGACACATGTCGCTCCTATTGGTCCAAAATATTTCGTCTCGGAAAATCTGTAATCGGTTAAAATATTAAAACGTAGAATTTCCTTCACAAGGTTCTAATCTTTCCGCCGAAAGTTCACAATTTCATCCTAACCTAATTAGGGCTTAATATATTCGCACGCACGCCCTCGCATACATACTCCGGAAATACGGGTATAACATTCTCCCTTCCTTAGAAACATTCGCCCCGAACGCTCCTTCTCAAGATGATAACGATAAAGTTCCTCATAGCTTAACCAGCTTTGCAAATGCCACACATGGCCACGTAATAACACACGCGCAAATACTACATCCAAGTCCACTAGAATTACCTCTAACATCACTAAAGCTCCCACCGCCAACTCAACTCCGTGTCGACGCCGACTATCCGCGACGACTTCGCTGACTCGAGTCCAATAACCTCTCCCCGGATAAGCTTCACCCTATCCACATCCTCGCCAATCAAGTATGAACCAACAATCAACCTTGCTAACATCGAACCAATCGACCAAGAACCTACACTACCGCCATACAAGGCTTCATAAGGTGACATCCGAACATCAAATGATAGCTATTATAATACTTACTCAACAAGAGGCGAATAATCCTACAGCCTACCTTCAAATCAAAACACCGCCCGAGGGTGAACGCAATCAGACTCACCCGAAGTTCCTAACCTTGCCCGGTAAAACTCTCCATAAAAGAAATAGCCAGAACTGGCTCCACCGTCACATAAAGTGAAAGTAGAGAACCCCGCGCCTTACAACCTTCCCGATATATAACATCTCGCATAACCTCCGCCGAGTAAAAAGTCCTCGACCGAAAGACAAGACGGGCTGAATTCACCTACCGACCATCGGTCGAACGCATCCACGAACTCAGACGACGGTTAACTAAACTCGGGCCTAACACCTCGTGACCCTATCACAAAGCAGGACCACCACAATTTTTCCTTACTAAACCGGGCCGCGGGTCGACCCAACCCGCTTCAACCCGACCCATTTATCGCGCCAAGCTCTTGCTTTCCGATCCGAATAATCTCACCATCGAGTCACGAAAACCTAGCGGTCTTCTTAGCTCAACTACCCTCTTACATTTCACACTACTCAGAGACTTATCACACAAATATACCTCACGTGATACTATGCACCGATAAGTGGTCAAACATAAAATAAATCTTTTACTCAAGATGGCCTCGCCTCTAAGGTCTCCACGATAAAATTCTAAGGCTCACAATTTCCCGTGCCCTCAATCTTACCCTTTTAACTAACCTTGTCTTCTAAACACAATTAACACAATGCTATCCGAACATAACACTTAATCAAGATCATCATATCAAGCATACTAATCTCTAGAGGGTAAGAATATACCGTATTAATCGCCTACTTTCCCTTCGTTGCTTCTAATCATAATCCCACCGCCGCGCATAACTATGGCGCGATTAATCGCCATCGACCGGTAGGTCGCGCCATTTTTCCTGCATTCTCCTATAAGGATACTCGTCACATGGCCCTCGACGCGCAGTGAAACAAGCACCGCAAAAAGATGACATTCTCGACGACGCCGCCACATCGCGCACATCGAGGGACATGAATCTCGCTAGAACCCATGTAAATCTATAAACCAAGCCCGAGCCCCGATCGCCTCCCGAATACCCCAAACGCCCCAAGATCGGAGGACCACTCAGACATGAGGTGCATAACCAACTCGCTGGCGGTCCGCTCGAAGCTGCCAAAGGACCCCGCTGCTCGCCTCTTCGCCGATTCTGGCCATTTCGCCGACCCTCCGCTCCTCACATCCAAGTGCATAAGCTCGCACGCTGGCAATGTCCATGCCCGGCCAAGAGCTACACCCGATCAACTCTCTCGCTAGATAATCGCAAGTCCTATGACATATCTGCACTCTATCCTCCATGTCGGCTACTAATGCGGACGCATCGAGCTAACGAAGTCAAACTCATATTGTACTCCCGAATCAGACACCCGGCCCGCCTCAACGCTGAACTGCTGCCCGAGCCCTCCTCATCCGTGGAGGCAAGAAATGCCTCGAGAACTCGCCCCATACGGCCGCGCAGCATACTCTCCCGACAGCTCCTACTTAATCAAACCCCGATCGCAGATCACGCAACGACGCGAACCTAAGACCACCGACTCGGTCTCTCAAGCTCGATCACTTCCTACGATCCGTCAGAATCGTTTGATGAACTCCTCGGATCGCCCTGCCTCGACCCATAAAACTCCGGCTACAACTCGTAAAATCCCGTAGTCTCAAATTGTCCGATCTCGTGAACCACGCGCGCATCGAACTTCGTGATCCAGCCTATCCTCATGTCCGCCACGATCCCGCCAAGAATCGGGCCATCTCTTTGTAACTCCATCTCCTCTCGCCTCCAGCCGTGGAACCGAGGTTCAGTATCGTGGTCTCAGCAGCCCACCGCGGCTCTAACTCGCTAGTGGCGCGGCGCAAAACTCGGGCCGTTCAAGTACTATCTCGTAATGACCGCCCGCGCTCGCACTTCCCTCAGATCCTACTAGCAGCTCCTCGGCCGTCTTGCCTTCTCGCCCGTGCTGTTTCTGCGGAGGCATAATCGTAAAAACAAAATACGCCGGGAGGTCCAACTTATAACACAAACTTCTAAGGCACGATCTCAGAGTGAGAAGAATGGAAACCAATCCTAAATATCCTATAGCCTCCTCGATATCGGTGTGGTGCACAACACACCGATAATCAAGACTCTACTAGATACGGTCTCTGTAGACACTTTCCGAGGATTAATCGCTCGATACCACTTTTGTCACGACCGATCCTGCTCAGTGGATCGTGCCTTATCCGGGCACCCAAGTAGACATACATCAGAGTAATCAGCTGAATATAAAAACAAGACCTGAAATAATTATAGAATGAGAACAATTTATCGAGAAGATTGCCTTTCGCATGTATATATACATAAAACTTGAACCCAACAGCTTACATCCCTTTACAACTCGCCCACAACAAGCATTTCATGCACTTCTAAGATTTTTACAACAACTATGACGGACAGTATTCCGCCATACCCCCGAATGCATGCTAACTTACAAACTCGGAAAATATACCAAAAGATAAGCTCCGAGAAAACGGAGCTTCCTAATACACGAATCGTGATCTCAAGAGTGAGGATCAACCGATGTACTTACCGCGACATGAACGCAGCCTCAAGCGAGGTCGCATAACAGTACCAAGTATGTGAAATCGAAATATCAGAACGTAAATCATAATACTTAAAATAAAACAAGTGAGACATGTATGATAACAAACTACGCTTCACAACATAAAAGCAATATGTCAAGTCGTGACTCACGCCAAGTCATCCTCACGCCCGTGAACTCCTTCCTCACTACGGCAGCCTAGGTATAAATCGTGGATACGATAAGATGTCTCGCCCATCCTACGGGACTCGGCGTGGAATCGCATGGTCACATTCCCGCCCATCTCATGGACTCCTACGATCGTATGGAATACATTCCCGGCCCATCTCATGGACTCAGATCAAATCGGGTGGAATACATTCCCGGTCCATCCCATGGACTCTGATCAACCGGTGGAATACATTCTGGCCCATCCCATGGACTCTGTGATCAAAACGCCATGGAATACATTCCCGGCCCATCTCATGGACTCGGTATCAAATTGGTGGAATACATTCCTGGCCCATCCCATGGACTCAGTATCAAATCGGTGGAATACATTCCCTGGCCCATCCCATGGACTCTGTGATCAAATCGGTGGAATATATTCTGGCCCATCCCATGGACTCCCAGATCAAACGCTGGAATACATTCCCGGTCCATCTCATGGATTCTGTAGAATCTGGTGATACATTCCCGGCCCATCCCATGGACTCCTGTCAAATCGCCATAACATTTAAACTCTCTTTTAAGACAGATTAAGATAATACCATACTTTTCTTTTAAATCACAAACACTTTCCTTTTTTAAAATCAAGTAACAACATTCTTTTCCAAAAGTTCAAGTTGCCTAATTTCAAATACTCAAGTCTTTTATTTTCGAAAGATTTCATAGTTCATGGTCTTAATCAAATAACGTGAATCTCTTTTTAAAACAATTAAGCAATATATGCCTTATGTGTGAGTAGTTATTATTGTTTATAACAATCTTATTAAAGCAGCCATGATCTAGGAAATGTAATACAATTTTGTCTTATCTTAGCTTCTATGCAGATGGAGGTTTCTACTGATTTTAATATAGTTAATTAGTTAATACATTTTCCTTTATTAACGCTGCAAAGGGTTTGTTCGATACTTATTCTCATTTCCAAATCAAGAAACATTATTCTTTTAAAGCCAAGTACTCATTACTCACGAATGAGGTTTCACAACTTTTAACAAAATTCATAGCCCTTAACATTTCATAAAACGTCATTTATAAGTTAAGTCTCTTATCTTTTAAGATCAAGTCTCTTAACTTCTAAAATCAATAAACCATTCTTTTACCTACATAAAGTCGTTATAACTAACTTCACATAAAGCTATTATAACACCTTATGTTTTAAACCAACCAAAACTCATTTAGCACATGTACGCTCACCGCATTACATAGTTCACAACAATCATGCTAGAAAATATAGTGAAGAGGTTCACATACTTCGCGACGACATCGATAAATAGCAAAACGCTCCACCGCACTATAACCCCGCTAGCCTTGTCCACCCTTCCAAGTAGAACACGCTTACTCGCAGTAACTTCAACCTATAATGGCCATATACGCCTATCAACGCCTAGACTACTCGAGAATATTTAAGCGTAAGGTTCTCTATTCTATGGAAATTTGCAAGATTTACCTACCTGTCAACTACACAAGTCTCATCAGAATACACTCCCATGTGGTACAGTTCAATTCTCTTCTTTAATACCATCCTTCTATATCTTATACTCAATTTAAACTACTATATGTAATTTCCAATTACAATAGAATGACAAGGATATTTACCTTCGATAAGCCCAAAATTATCCAAGATTTAATGTCGATCCCGAGCAAGGTTTAGCTCCTATTCTCGCACGCCCGATAGCTCCAAGAAACCCCTAAGTTTCCAAACAACTTCTACTAATACTTCAACCAACTATGAAGATTTTCCTTAGTGGTTTCATTTGAAAGGACTAATGGATATAAGGTAGTATTTCTGGGCTTTTAGTATAGAGGTAACTTAGGAATACTACAAGGTATTTGGCTAAGGTATTTTGGAATAGTAACAATACTTGGAGAATATTTTTCTACAAGTGGGGGAATTTGACTTAACTACTAGGAAAGGGGAAGGAGTTGGACGAGAACTTAGCACTAAGGGGGAAGGATTTTTGGAGACTTGGAAGTTGTGTTTGTGGATGAAGAAGTCTTTCACAAGAGGAGGGGTATTTATAGAACCACCAAGGGCCAAGATGAAAACAAATGGAGGGTGAAGATTTGGATAGCTTGTTCAAGTGAAGTCTTCCACCAAGTGTCCACCACAACATTGGGACATGTGGCCTTCCACTAGCACACAAAAATCTTCCAAGGCAAGCCTCCCACTTGCCCAAAAAAATGCCCCTACCTACTCCCACTCACCCAAAGAAAATATCTTCCAAGACTTGACCATTTGACTTGTCCACAAGCCCAACATTTTCGTCCAACCCATGCCAACTAAGGGTGACACATGTCGCCCTCCTATTGGTCCAAAATATTTCGTCTCTCGGAAAAATCCGTAATCGGTTAAAATATTAAAAACGTAGAATTTCCTTCACAAGGTTCAGAATCTTTTCCGTCGAAAGTTCACAATTTCATCCTTAACCTAATTAGGCTTGAATATATTCGTACGTACGTCCTCGCATACATACTTTGGAAATACGGGGTACAACAATTTAAGTCGGGCGGTATAGTTGTACCAAGTTAATGAGTTGGGTGAAATTTTTAGTTAGGTTAGAGTGACGACACAAGATTGATTATTCAAGAGAAAATGGACGGAATGAGTCCTCACAGACTTTTGGAAGGCTCACTACTTATACTGTTAATGTTTGGAATCAGTTCGAGTGACTAGTAGTGATATTCGAGAAATTGTACATTTTACATCCTGGACTGGCCATCTGTGGTCAAGTGGATTATGGATGGGTTACGAGAGGCTTATCTGTATCCCAAAGAGCCCATTTTAAAGATGATAGATTTTATTTCGTGATAGAGTATAATGAGTTTATCAGCTTATCGAGTTTAGCAGAGATTTGATAATATTTAGTCACGGCAACTTTACTAACAGCTCTAACGGTTTGCACATGTACTTAGTGATATATCGAGGAGTTACAAATAGACGTGGAAGGTCATTGGGGTGATGGACTGATTTTTGACAAATTTGGAATGATAAAATAATCACTAGAGTGATGCACATAATACATCATTTGAAGGTTTAAGGGGAATTGGACGATGAGTGTTGACTCAGTAGCTTCAGCTCGACGAAACTAAAATATTTGGAATTAGTGCAATAGGCCTTGGATAAAAATGTTTAGAATTGGCTCAAAGATTTGCACATATTCTTTCTGGCGAGAATGAGTCACGATTAAAACTTGTGGTGAGTGACAACGTATTTGTTATACCCCGTATTTCTGGAGTATGTACATGAGGGGCGTACGTATATAATTTGAGCCTTAAAGTTTGGCTAGGTTCAAATTTGGGCACAAGTGCCGAAAGGAGTCGTTTCGACGTAAACGCTTTACTAAACTTGCGAAGGAAAATTCGCTATGTCATTTCTAATTTTTTGCGGATTTTTCCGGAGATTTAAACATTTTGGACTAACGGGAGGGTGACATGTGTCACCTCACATTGAAGCAAGTGGACTGGCAAAGGCAAGTCAAGGGCACGCTTCAGGCCTCGGGTTAGGTAGGATATTTGTGCAAGTCAGTGTGGTAGATGGATAAGGTCCACATGGTTGAAATCTAGCCCTACACTCGCCTTACACTGATGGATCTTGGCCATTGGTTGGCCTTTGCTTGACCTATAAATACCCTCTGTTGTAGACTTTCTTCATCCAAACTTGAGCAATCTTTCTAAGTCTCACAATACTCCTCCCTCTTGATATTTCGTCCAAGAGCACCTTCCCAAGCTCGCCGGTAGCCTCCTCCCCTCAGGTGCTCCTAGCCGAGGGGTACCCCTAGCCTAGTTGTTTTCGTGATAATACCCTTGTTGTGGTATAGAAATACTCTCCTAGTATTGTTATAATGCCCAAATACCTTGGCCCAAATACCTTGTAGTATTCCCAAGGTTACACTTATACAAAAGCCTAAAATACTATTATACTTTCTTTAGCCACTAAACGAAACCCTAAGGAAAACCTTCATAGTCGGTCGAAGTGTTAAGCAGAAGGCGTAGAACTTCTAAGGGTTGTTTGGAGCGGTTGGAGCACTTTGAGTAGGAGCTTAACGTTGCCTTGAGCGACATTATACTTGGATAATTTTTGGGCTCATCGAGGTAAATACTATCGTCCTTCTAGTGTAATTGGAAATTTACATCAGAATTGTATAGAAATGAATATAAGATTCATAGAAGAGAATTGAACTGAATAGAAGGATATTACGTAAAAGAATTGAATCAAATCGCATCGTAAGAATATTAAGATAGAAGTTTAAATCGTACTTACATAGATTGTATTTACAGTAGACCGATAACCTTTATCGATTGAATGTTCATGAGTAGCATTTAACTACTTGGAAGGTGGACAAGGCTAGCCAGTTATAGACGCGAGCGCTTTGGCTTATAGTCGATAATCGTCGCGAGGTATGCGATTCTTCCTATACTCTTGAGCATGATATTTTAAAGGAAGATATATATAGTACGGCAATGTCTTTCGACTTAAGCTCGAATAATATGTAGTACGGTAGACGACGTGTGCTAATCGAACGTAGTTGTACCAAGAATGTCTTTTGACTTAAGCCCGAATAATTTATAGTACGTAGACGACGTAAAAGCTAATTGAACGTAGTTGTACGGCAATGTCTTTTGACTTAAGCCCAATAATAAGAAACTTGAAGTATGTCACAAGAGTTAAGAAACCATTTTTGAAAGAAGAGTAACACTTGGTTTTAAAGGTTTTAAAAAGAGTTATACTAGCTTTATGGGAGTTAGGTATAACGTCTTAAGAGAGGTAAAGAAAATGGTTTCATCGACTTTAGAAGATAAGAGACTTAACTTAATTGAATTAATATGAATTTTGTGTGAAACCTCATTCGTGAGTAATGAGTACTTGTTTTTTTAAAGTGGATAACGCTTACCGATTTCTGGAAATCGAATGAGTATCGACAAACCACTGCAGTTAATAAAGGAAAATGTAATGATTAATGAAGTATTATTAAACCAGAGAAACCTCCATCTGTATAGAAGCTAAGATGAGACAAAATAATATTACAATTCCTGATCACGGTCGCTAATAAGATTGATTATGAATAAGAATAACCTACACTCATATAAGGCATATGTTACTCAATTGTTTTAAAAAAGATTAAGACATTGAACTATGAAACTTTTTCTAAAATAAAGAGCCTTGAGTAATTGAAATTAGGCAACCGAACCTTAGGGAAAAGAATTTGGTCGAAAAGGTGTTTTGGTTTACAAAAACGTGAGTCACTCTATTTTATACTACGGGTATCGGGTGACTTTTATAAAAGGAATGGATCTCTTTAAAGGAATTTAAACGACGTAGTACTTTAGGTTAACACCGGATTTTGGCATAAATGAAAGTACTATGAGTTGTGTAAACCGCCTATACTTGTTGTTGTAACTTGTACTTGTTGTTGGATAACTTGCCTATGCTTATTGAGATAATCTTTGTTGTGCAAGAATTGTGCTTTATTCCACCGCTTCGATGGAGGGCGGTTGACTTGTTGAGAACTTATACGGACATGTCTACACCGATGCAGAATCCGGGGCATGGGTACGCGGCATTGTTATTATTATTGTTGCATCATGGACATGTCTACACCGATGCAGAATTCCGGGGGCATGTGGCCATGCGGCAGGGTTGATTATCCGATATATTGTTATTGTGGTTACATGGACATGTCTACACCGATGCAGAATTCCGGGGGCACGTGGCCATGCGGCATTGTTATTATTGTTGCATCATGGACATGTCTACACCGGCGTGCAATTCCGGCACGCGTGGCGTGACGCGAACATGATTGATGTTGTGGGCGTGAGACCCATAGTTATATTTGAGTGATGACTTTGAGGGCATGAGTCCCTGACTTGACTGCTTTTATGTTGCGTACTGTATTTTGGTTATCATACATGTCTTCTGCTTTATATAGACTGTTATGATTTAACTGCAAAGATTTTCGCATACTGTACCGTTGCCGACCTCCCGGGGCCGCGTCATGCCGCAGTAGAAGTACATCGTTATCGATCCCCGCTTTTAGGATCACCTTTCGTATTGGGAAGCTCCGTTCCTTCGAGGCTTATCTTTTAGTATGTGTTCCCGAGTTGTAAGTTCTTGTACATCTGTGGTATGGCGAGGCCTCCGTCGCCATAGTTGTTGTAAATCTTAGAGGTCTGTAGTACTATTGTGGGCAGGGTTGTAAAAAGGATTAAACTGTTCGGGTTTTTATGTATTAATATACTGAAGGCAACTGTTTTGGTTGGCCTGTTTATATATAATATCTCTTGCTTCATGTCTTGTTTTTATGTTCGGATTTTCTCTCGATTTATGACTACTGGGTTCCCAGGTAGCACCATCTGCACGGGTTCGGGTCGTGACAAAAGTGGTATCGAGCGATTAATCCTGGAAAGTGTCTACAGACCGTGTCTAGTAGTCTTGATTATCGGTGTGTTGCGCACTACATCTATAATCGTGAGGCTGCAGGACATTTAGGATTGGTTTCCATTTCTTCTCATTCGAGATCGCGCCTTAGCCGTGTGATAAGTTGGACCTCTGACGTGTTCCTTTCCTTTACGATTATGCCTCCGCGTAAGGCAACCCGGCCCAGATGGGCAAGGCAATGAGGAGCTGTTAGTGAGATCTGAGGAGTACGAGGCGCAGCCCGTCAGTACTGAGACAAGAGCTGACGGGCTTCTAGCGCCGCGCGCCAAAGACCAGAGAAGTTAGAGCGCAGCAGCGGGCTGGCCGAGACTACTGACCGAGCCTCCACCCCACACCGAGCAGATGAGATGGGTACAAGGAGATGGCGCCATCGCCGTCGTACGAATATGAGGATAAGGATGCAGCAGGCCCCAAAGAGCACCCGTAGTTCACCCCGAGCGCACGATTTGAGACTACGGGATTTTCCGAGATGTAACCCGCCGTAGTTTTATGGGTCGAGGTTCGAGGATGATCCGCAGGAGTTCATCCGCGATTCTGGGTCATGAGAGTGATCAAGGCATCGGAGACCGAGTCGGTCCTAGGTTCGCATCGGCCGCGTGATACCGCAGCCGATCGTTTGATTCGCGAGCTGTCCCGGGAGAGAATGCACTTCCACTATATGGGACGAGTTCTCAAAGGCATTTCTTGCACACTTCGCCTCCACAGATGAGGGCTGGGCCGAATGATTCGACGCTGAGGCGCGAGGCGACGTTAGAGAGTACAATGTGAGTTCGACTCATTAGCTCGGTATGTCCCACCGTAGTGAGCATGGAGGACGAGTACACCGCTACGCCACCGGGCTAGATGATTACTTGGCGAGGCTTGTACGGTGTAGCTCTTCACCGGCATGGACATTGCCCACTGCAAGCTCGTGCACTAGGATGCGAGGCACGGAGAGGTCGACGGAATGACCGAGATCACGAGAAGAGGCCAGACGGCAGGTCCTTTGGTAACTTTCGAGGCGGACCGCCAAAGACTAGTTATGTACCTCTCCCAAGATGCAGTGGTCCTCCGCGCCTTCGGGACGCCGGTATCTGAGCTGGTCGAGCTCGTGGCTTCGGTTGGCTGTATACGTGAGTGCTAGCCGCCAGATTCACGCCTCTCGTGTACACGATGGCGCACGCCATCCCGGGAATGTCGTCTTTATCGGCGCTTGTTTCACTGCGCCGTGTGGCCATGTGACGAGGCGTGCAGATAGGGGTACCGCAGCTGGCAGCCTCACCGGACGGTGGCGTGTCTATCGCTCTACATATGCGCCTGCAGGCGTGCCTATGATTAGAGTGGAGCGGTAGGTTCAGGTATATTCTTAACCCCCTAGAGTTTTGTATGTATTGATGTGTATATGATGTGTTTAGTGTTTGTTCGTTTAGCTTTGTGCTAAAATGTGATTTAGAAGCCTGGTCAGTGAAAAGGGTAAGCCTGAGGGTGAGAAAATGATGAACCTTAGAATATTACAGTTGAGACCTTAGATGTAAGGCCGTCTTGAGTACCAGATTTTGCGAAGTGATCCTTGTCGGAGTGCATTTTATGCCTAGAATGTATTGTGTGATAAGTCCCTGGGTAGTGTGAAATGGAAGTGGTAGCTTTCATGACCTGTAGAGGTAAGATTGTTCCGGATCGGGGAACAAGAGCGTGATGCGTTAAGTGGGTCGGGTTGGGGCCATGTTGAGGGCCAACCCGCGGCCTGTTTCGAGGTGGGGTCAGCTCTGGGTGGTCCCGCCAGGTGGTAGGGTCACGAGGGTGCTAGGCCCAAGTTTAGACGACCATCGTATGAGTTCGTGGATATGTTCGACCAGAAGCGGATCGTGAAGGCCGGGAATGGTCTTAAGGGAGGTTGAGGCTTGTAGATGACCAAGTTCGGAGGTGGTGACTCCAAAGTTTTGGGGACTAAAGCGATGACTTAAGTGTGGTACGTATACTAGAAGAGTTCAAGTGTTCGAGAAGGGCACAACGAGTAAGGAAGGAAGAGAACGTGTGTTATTTCGTGGCCAGGTGTGGCGTTGGCAACTTGTTAGAAGATCTTCATCGTTATCCGTCTTGAGAAGGAACATTCGGGACGAATGTTTCTAAGGAGGGGAGAATGTTATACCCCGTATTTCCGGAGTATGTACATGAGGCGACGTATATAATTTGAGCCTTAAAGTTTGGCTAGGTTCGAAATTGGGGCACAAGTCGAAATGAGTCGTTTTTAAACGACGCTTTACTAAACTTGCGAAGGAAAATTCCGGCTATGTCATTTCTAATTTTTACGGATTTTCAGAGAGACGAAACATTTTGGATCAACGGGAGGGTGACATGTGTCACCTCACATTGGAAGCAAGTGGACGGCGGCAAGTCAAGGGCACATTTTTGTGCCTTGTTAGTAGGATATTTGTGCAAGTTGGTGTGGTAGATGGATAAGGTCCACATGGTTGAAATCTAGCCCTACACTTGCCTTACACTGATGGATCTTCGCCATTGGTTGGCCTTTGCTTGACCTATAAATACCCTCTAAGTTGTGACTTTCTTCATCCAAACTTGAGCAATCTTTCTAAGTCTCACAATACTCCTCCTCTTGATATTTCATCCAAGAGCACCTTCCCCTTTTTTTGAAGCCTCGGCGAGAGCCTCTCCCTCCCCTGTGGTGCCTGGCCAGTGGTACCCCTAGCCTAGTTGTTTTGTGATAATACCCTTGTTGTGGTATAGAAATACTCTCCTAGTATTGTTATAATGCCCAAATACCTTGGCCCAAATACCTTGTAGTATTCCCAAGGTTACACTTATACAAAAGCCAGAAAATACTATTATACTTTCTTTAGCCACTAAACGAAACCCCAAGGAAAACCTTCATAGTCGGTTGAAGTGTTAAGTAGAAGTTGCGTAGAACTTCTAAGGGTTGTTTGGAGCGGGTTGGAGCACTCGAGTAGAGCTTAACGTTGCTCGGGAGCGACATTATACTTGGATAATTTTGGGCTCATCGAGGTAAATACTACTGTCCTTCAGTGTAATTGGAAATTTCATCAGTAATTGTATAGAAATGAATATAAAATTCATAGAAGAGAATTGAACCGTAATAGAAGGATATTACGAGAAAGAATTGAACCGAAATCGATCGTAAAAATATTAAGATAGAAGTTTAAACTGCATTTACATAGATCGTATTCTGAGATCGATAACCTTTATTGATTGAATGTTCTGCGAGTAGCATGAACTACTTGGAAGGTGGACAAGGCTAGCGGGTTATAGACGTGGAGCGCTTTTGCTTATAGTCGATAATCGTCGCGAGGTACGCGATTCTTCCTATACTCTTGAGCATGATATTTTAAAGGAAGATATATATAGTGCGGCAATGTCTTTGACTTAAGCTTGTGAATAATATGTAGCACGGTAGACGACGTGTGCTAATGAACGTAGTTGTGCAGCAATGTCTTTTGACTTAAGCCCGACAATATATAGTACGGCAGACGACGTGTGCTAATTGAACGTAGTTGTATGGCAATGTCTTTGACTTAAGCTGAATAATAAGAAACTCAAGTATGTCACAAGAGTTAAGAAACCATTTTGAAAGAAGAGTAACACTTGGTTTTAAAGGTTTTAAAAAGAGTTATACTAGCTTTATGGGAGTTAGGTATAACGTCTTAAGAGAGGTAAAGAAAATGGTTTATCGACTTTAGAAGATAAGAGACTTAACTTAATTGAATTAATATGAATTTTGTGTGAAACCTCATTCGTGAGTAATGAGTACTTGTTTTGAAGGGATAACGTTTCTTGATTTGAAATCGTAATGAGTATCGACAAACCAATGCGAGCGTTAATAAAGGAAAATGTAATGATTAATGAAGTATTATTAAAACCGAGAAACCTCCATCCGCATAAGCTAAGATGAGACAAAATAATATTACAATTCCTAGATCATGGTCGCTAATAAGATTGATTATGAAGAAGAATAACCTACAATCATATAAGGCATATGTTACTCAATTTTTTTAAAAAAAGATTAAGACATTGAACTATGAAACTTTTTCTAAAATAAAGAGCCTTGAGTAATTTAAATTAGGCAAACTGTAACCTTAGGGAAAAGAATGTGGTCGAAAAGGAAAGTGTTTTGGTTTACCCAAAAATGTGAGTCACTCTATTTTATACTACTGTATCGGGTGACTTTTATAAAGGAATGGATCTCTTTAAAAGGAATTTAAACGTACGTAGTACTTTAGGGTTAACACCCGGATTTTGGCATAAAATGAAAGTACTATGAGTTGTGTAAACTGCCTATGCTTGTTGTTGTGTAACTTGCCTGTACTTGTTGTTGGATAACTTGCCTATGCTTATGGAGATAATCTTTGTTGTGCAAGAATTGTGTTCTATTCTACCGCGTCTCGATGGAGGGCGGTTGACTTGTTGAGAACTTATATGGACATGTCTACACCGACGGTCCGGGTACGTGGCCACGCGGCATTATTATTATTGTTGCATCATGGACATGTCTACACCGACGCAGACCGGGGCATGTGGCCACGCGGCGGGGTTGATTATCCGATATATTGTTATTGTGGTTACATGGACATGTCTACACCGTCACGAATTCGGGGCATGTGGCAAATGCAGCGGGGTTGATCACCCGATATATTGTTGTTGATGTTACATGGACATGTCTACACCGTCGCAGTCCGGGGCATGTGGCGTGCGGCATTGTTATTATTATTGTTGCATCATGGACATGTCTACACCGACGCAGTCAGGGCATGTGGCCATGACGTAACATGATTGATGCCATGGGCGTGAGACCATAGTTATATTTGAGTGATGACTTTGAGGCGCGAGTCCACGACTTGGCCTACTTTTATGTTGCGTCTTGTATTTTGGTTATCATACACGCCTTACGCTTTATATAGTTATGATTTAACCTGCGATATTTTGATTCGCATACTTGGTACTGTTATCTGACCTCCTAGGGTGCGCTCATGCCGGTAGAAGTACATCGGTGTCGATCCCCGCTTTAGGATCACCTTCAGACGTATTGGGAAGCTCCGTTCCTTGGAGGCTTATCTTTTGGTATGTGTTCCCGAGTTGTAAGTTCTTGTACATTCGTGGTATGGCGAGACCTGTCCGCCATAGTTGTTGTAAATCTTAAGTGCAGTAGTACTATTGTGGGCGGGGTTGTAAAAGGATTAAACCGTTCGGTTTTATGTATTAATATCAAGGCAACTGTTTTGGTTGCTGTTTATATATAATATCTCTTGCTTCATGTCTTGTTTTTATGTTCACTGATTTTCTCTCGATGTATGACTACTTGGGTGCGGGTAGGCACTATCCACGTCTGGTTCGGTCGTGACAATATTTTATATGGATTTTTCTATACTGATGACGATATTAGAAGGTGTGAAAGAAGAGTAAGTAGAATCAATATAATTAACTGGTACATGTTTGATAAGGGATTGTGGCTACAACTGAGGGATTGTGGTACGCGATGATAGTATTTGTGAAATCAATCAATTTCGTTCGAGAGATGTGGTTATAATCAAAATCAAGCAATTTGATCAGTGCATGTAAACTTACGGGAACTAGCTACGGGAAATTTTCTCATGAAAAATGTAGATTTAAATTTGAGCTAAGTTAATCGAAAATTCGATAGATCAATGAGCAAGTGTAACTATCGCGTGATCATTGCCACGAAGGCTTACGCATGCAGGTTTATAACATAGATTCTTGATGCTCGACAACTTTAATACTTTCCTTACCATTCGGAAGAATGATAGCAATCTTGGATAGGCAAGTGATAAAGTTGAGGTCCAAGGAAATCGCTTGATCAAGGTGCGATGGAAGCACCATTCGATTGGAAGGCTACTTGGGAGACCGAGGCGGATATGCGGAGTAGATATCCTCGATTGTTCGACGATTCTGTACCTTTTCCCTCCGCCTCTACCTTGTCGCCGAGGACGGCGATTGTTTGATTGGTATCTAATGTAATGACCCGTTTGGTCGTTTAACACTTAAAACTACGATAAAGGGGTATGAGACTATATGATATTTTAATTATATGAAATTGTGCTGGAAATTAATTAAGTGATTAAGTGGGCCAAACCCACTACCCTTAATAGGGCACAACTGACTACAAGAAGGGAAAAGGGGCGGGGAACGAACCCTAGCAACTAAAAAAAACAAAGAAAAGAAACCCTAGTATCAAAAAAAAAGACATCAGCAACAAATGAGAGGGAAAACGTTGCAACAAAAGAAGGAAAGAAAACGGGAGAAAGGAAAAGGGAAGGAGAAAAACCCTAGCGTCTAGAAGGAAAACGGGAAAAAGAAAAGAAGAGATGAGAAGGAAAGAAAGAAAAAAGAAAAGAAACGCTAGCATGCATTTATGAGGAAGCGCTCAATTAAGTTCAGGTTAGGTTCTATGTTATATGGTTGAATTAATCTACTCATGATCCTTATACTAATATTCTATTGAATGCAATCAAATTTCGAAGAGGTCATTACACGAAAATTCCACAATCCAGTTGAATAGAGAAACTTGAGGGATTTATCATGGCATAATGATTCCAGCAGCCTGTAAAATGTGGAAACTGTACAAATACGTAAGGAATATAAAAGTATGGGCTGAATTAAAGTTGTAGATTACTATGTTCCCTTCAGTTTGAGATCTTACGGAAATAAATCCGACTTATGGTTTGAAAGTTATGATCGTTTAAAGTTTCTATCTTATTATACAGAAATCCAGACGAGCAACATGAAAAAGGGGAACACTGTACAAATCCGTAAGGAATATAAAAGTGTATGCTGAATAAAAGCTGTAGATTTCCATGTTTCCTTCAGTTTGAGATTTTACGGAGATAAATCGACTTATGGTTTGAAGTAATGACTGCTTTAGAGTTTCGCTTTATTTTGCAAAAATTCGCATACATGATTTCATAGGGTTGTTTCCTTCATAAATTTTCACCAACTACACTAAGTATTGTTATATGGGATTCAGTATAATAATAGATCCTAGTGTTGCATTCGATGTGGTATAATAAACACCTGATTTGGAGTTACGAATTTAATGTTATATCCTTTACAAGCGGGAGATACGAGAAACATGAAAGAAAGGAATGTTATTTGAATTTCCTGAAGTTATGCTAATATTTTTATATGTATAGGGGTTTAGTCATACAAATGAAATGGTAAAAATATTGTTAATATGAATATAGCAATATAGATGTCCTTAGATTCGTATTATAACGTAGTTCGCATATTTTCTAGATTTTAAGCGTTCAAAGGCTCTACGCAAGGGGAAGATATTGGTTTGATTGTTCGTGGAACCCACTAGGCATTGAGGTAGGTTACGATTTTACTTTAGTTAGACTCTGATTAGAGAATCGTATGTAGTTGTAGGAAGTGACGGGGATAACATGATAGGTCTTCGGGAATGAAGTGGAGATGAATTACAATTACGTTGGTTCCGTCAGCTGTTATGTGGGCTTGTCTTCATATGTGTTATTTCCTTTGATTATCATTTGATTGTATGTTAGTGATTTGTGTTACACCCCGTAAATTCAAGGAGTTAGATAAGTTGACAACATGTGTTGGACGGATTTTGAGTTTACCTTGGAGTGTTGTACCCCAGTTGTTAAGAATTTCGAGGTGTTTAAAAGACCTAATGTGTAGTCCGTTAAATCTAGATCCCAACGCAACAAACCGCTCGTCGCTTGGACATCGGAGTCAAAGATTATGGAAGTTACAAGTTTGCGCGCAATGCCGCCGCAGCTGTTTGCCAGTTAAGCGGCCGACGCGCGGCCGCGCGCGGTTGTTCTGAAGTCGCAGGGTGTAGGCCGGCGCGAACGCGTGGCGCGGCGCCGGCACGCTAAGATTTATTTTTGAAGTGGGCGCCGGCATGGCTGGCCACGTGCGCCGCGCGCCGAGGCGGGATTTTGGCGCAGTAAGTGACGAAAAACAGGGATATTTCGTTTATAACCTATGGGAGGTGACAAGTGTCCTCCCATCCTTTATCGAAGTGGTCCTATTTTAGGCCAAGTCTTGGAAGACTTGGCCATTCCATTTCATTTCATTTCAAAACCCTCCTAAGAAAAACCCTCTCCTTCTCTCTAGTTTTTGGAAGAAACCTAGCTTTAGGAGATTGTTGAGCGCAAGAAGAAAAGTGTGGGTAAACTTGTGGAGTAACTGTGGCGATTTTGACGAAAGTGGTGGAAGAAAAAGGGCTTTGTGGGCTATTCCTTAAGGTAAAAGTTTCCCCTTTCTCTTGGTTTGAGCCTAAGGCTGTTTTATTTTAGTAGTATAGATGTGAGCCTGAGGCTGTTTTATTTTAGTAGTTTAGAGTTGAGCCTGAGGCTGTTTTATATTGAATAGATTTGGATCTTGTTGTCTTGTTAAAAACTGAAATGGGCATGTTAGCCTTAAGATTGTAACTTCAATTGGATTTCTAATTGGGACGCCGCATGTTGTAAAGGGAGATTGAAATTGTTGAGATGCCTAGGTTTGACATCATGTTAGCCCTAAGAACATGGATTGGAAAGAGTTAAGGGTTTAGGGTTGGTTTATTGTTGCCAAGAATGGCATGGAAGTATTGGTTTTGTTTTATTTTGAGGCGGAATCTTACGTCCCGTAGCGTGTAATCCCCTTTGTTAGGTTAATTGTGCCTTAAATGTGGCGTTGGTTATTGAAATTCGCCTTGACAAAGGTGGCAAGTTAGTAGAAACAAAGGAAGTGCCGTCCAAATTGTCGAGAATTTGGGGACTTTGCACTTAGTTATTCTACGTTCAAGCTAGAGTTTGATAGACGCTTTTATGACCCTTTATAGGATTGAAGTACTACGGTAGCATATTCTACTTAAGAGGCGATAGTATTGTGGAGCATTTTGCTTATTGCCGACAATCGTCATGAGGTATGTGATTCTTCCTATCCTCTTCACATGACTATTTGTGAAATATATAGTGCAGTAGACGGCGTGTGTTAAAGGAATTAAATTTCCCTTTTGTGCCTTGACTTGATATGAAGTGTAAGGTCTTGATTGTTTGAAGAAAAGAGTAGGAAAATCTTATTCGTTAGTAATAAGTGCTTGGTTGTTAAAGAATAAGCCCTCTTGATCTCATAAGGGCTTATAGTGTAATTGTTGGGTTAAAACATAAAGTGTTATAACGGCTTTATGGGAAGTTGGTTATAACCACTTTATGTAAGTAAAAGAATGTTTTGTTGATTTCAAAGGACAAGTGATATGACTTAAATGGTGTCAAAAGTGTGAAACCTCATTCGTGAGAAATGAGTCCTGGTTTTTAAAAAGGAATAATGTTACCCAAATTTGGAAATGGGAAGAAGAATCGAACAAGCCAATGCAGTTAATAAAGGAAATAGTAATGACATTCAATCATGTTAAAACCAAGAGAAACCTCCATCTGCATAGAAGCTAAGATAAGACAAAATTGTATTACATTTCCTAGATCATGGTCATTCTAATAAGAACTATTGAAATCAAGTTTTGATCTTCTTAAAAATTTCAAAGTAAGGAATTCGATTTCTAAAAGAAAAGAGACCTAAGAGTTGGAAGTGTTTTGTTTTAAAAGAAAGGCATGGTTTTGTCTTGTATTGTTTTAAAACATAAAGTGTTATAATAGCTTTATGGGGAGTTAATTATAACGACTTTAAGAATATAAAGGAAGGATTCATTATTAGGTTTAAAATGGTAACTTGATTTTTGAAAAAGGAAGTAACTCGCTTTTCAAATATTGAACTCCTTGTGATGAAAAACATAAGTGACTTGTTTATAAAAGGTAGGAGTACCTTGATCCTAAAGGGTTAAGTACTTGGGTTTTAAATAGTACCTTGAGTTGTGTGTACTAGCCTATGCTTGTTGTGGTAGCCTTTGTTGTGCAAGTTGTTCGTTGTGCGCTACCGAGTCTCTCGATGGAGGCCGACTATCCGGTTGATTGATGGACATACCGACGTTGGGTAGCCCACGGGTATGCTTCATCAGACGATCCTCTTGGACACGCCGACACGTTGGGTAGCCCACGGTATGCTTCCATTGTGAGTGTTATCTGGTTGGTTATTTGGACATACCGACACGTTGGGTAGCCGGGTATGCTTCCACGATGAGTATCATCTTGTTATTTCCTTTGGGCATACGACACGTTGGATGGTCCACGTATGGGCCCACTAGACGGGTTCCATGGCCATGCTTATACCGAGGTGACGCCGGCATGCGGCTGTGCGGGTTAAACTCGGGTTGTATTTGAGTGATGATTTCACGCACGAGTCCTCGACTTGACATGACTGATTATATGTCAGGTATCGTAGTTTGGTTATCATACATGTCTCCCGCTTTATATAGACTATTATGATTTCATTTACTGATTTTCTGATTCACATACTTGGTACATGTTGTCGACCTCTTGGGGCTGCGTTCATGCCGCAGTTGAGGTACATAGCTTGTCGATCCACTCTCTTAGGATCGCTGTTCGGTTCTGAAAGCTCCATATCTCGGAAGCTTGTCACGTGGTACTGCCTCAAGTAGTAGATTTTTGTATATTCGGGGGCATGGCGGGCCCCATCCGTCATTATGGTTTCAAAATTCTAAGTGAGGTCCAGAGTAATCAAGTGTTTGTATGGGATGTAATCGTCAAGTTTTAAATTATGTATAAAAAAGGTAACCGTTTGGGTTAGCCTACTTTCTTATTTCTTTTTTCATTCTTGAGTTTTTATTTCCGCTGGTTTTCTCTCGATGTTGTATCACTAGGGTGCCGGGTAGGCACGATCCACGGCCCGGTTAGAGTCGTGACAAAAGTGGTATCAGAGCAGTTAATCCTCGGAGAGTGTCTACAGATCGTATCCAGTAGAGTCTTGATTATCGGTGTGTTGTGCACCACATCTATAATCGAGAGACTATAGGATATTTAGGATTGGTTTCATTCTTCTCACTCGAGATCGTGCCTTAGAGCGGTGTTATAAGTTGGACTCCTCCGACGTGTTCTTTGTATACCGTGATGCCTCCACGCAAGGCAACCGTGAGCCCGAGGCAAGGCAGAGAGGAGTCGCGAGTAGAGCAGCCGGTCTCTCCCGAGACTACGGCACTGAGCCTCATCCCGCACCGGGCGGGGAGATGGGTTACGCGAGACGCCCGATTATTGGCGGGATCGTGGCAGCACGAGGATAGACTGACGCAGGCCCAAAGTAGTACCCATAGTTCACCCGAGGTCGATAGTTTGAGGCTACGGATTTTACGAGTTGTAGCCCACGAGTTCTGGTCGAGACACGAGGATGATCCGAGGAGTTCATCAAGCGATTCTGCGATCATGAGAGTGATCAAGGCTTCGAGACCGAGGCGTGGTTTTGAGTTCACATCGGCCGCGCGTGATCTGCACGATCGTTTGATTCGTGGGAGCTGTCCCGGGGAGCATGCACCTCGGCTGGTCAGTGAGTTCTCGAGGCTTTCGGCCATTTCTTGCCTCGCGGATGAGAGGCTCGGGCGGACATTTTTGATGATAAGGCAAAGGGGGCGCACAGTTCGGGAGTACAATGTAGAGTTTGACTCATTGGCTCGGTATGTCCCCGCTTTGGTGGCCAATATGGAGGATAGAGTGCACCGTTATGTCACCGGACTCGATGATTATTTAGCGGAGGGGTGCACAGCAGTAGCTCTTCAGCCGGGCATGGACATTGCCCGCATCCAGGCCTATGCGCAGCCGAGGAACGTGAGGTCGGCGGAATAACCAAGATCACGAGAAGAGGGCGGGCGAGAGTCCTCCGGTGACCTTCGAGGCGGCCTCAAGCGAGCTAGTTATTTACCTCAGCCATTACAGAGTGCTCCATCGCGTCTTCGGGCGTTCAGAAATTCGGGAGCGGTCGGGGCACGAGTTTCGAGTTTTTGGGGAAGCGGGGCGTTAGTCGATGGGACCACCCCACCTCGTTGGCCGTTGTGGTAGGCTCCATGGTGAGTGTCGTCTTTGGAATGGGGTTTGTTTTGTATGCGACGGCGGGCCATTTTGCGAGGAATTGTCCAACGAGAGATAGCACGGATGTAGAGACTCGGCCTTTCGGATCATGGTGATTCATCTCCTCCTTTTGTGCACCGTGCAGGGAAGGAACATGAGTAGAACGACAAAAAGGGAAAGTAAAGCAGTAGTTACAGGTATATTCTCAAACCTCTAGAGACTTGTATGCATCGATGTTAGGGTGATGTGTTATGTGTTATGTTCGGATAACTACGTGTTAAAAATGTGATTTAGAAGCTGATTAGTGAAGAGGGTAAGTCCGGGGATGAGAAAAACTTTGAACCTTAGAATTTATAACAATCGAAACTTTAGAGGTAGAGGCTAGAGAGTAAAAGATTTTACTGATGATCCTTGTCAAGTACATAGTATGTGGGAGTATTTTTCTAGTGATAAGTCCATGAGTGGCATAACCGATTCTTTCATGAGTGGAGTAGTGAAGACTATACGGCGTCTGCGTTTTGGAGACTTAGAAGGAACATTCGGGACGAATGTTTCTAAGGGGAGAATGTTACACCAGTAAATTCAAGGAGTTAGATAAGTTGACAACGTGTGTTGGACGGATTTGAGTTTACCTTGGAGTGTTGTACCCCAGGTGGTAGGAAGTTCGAGGGGTTTAACATGCCTACTGTGTAGCCCGTTAAATCTAGATCCCAACGCAACAAACCGTTAAATCGATAGGACATCGGAGTCAAAAGTTATGGAAGTTACAAGTTTGCGCTTGATCAGCTGCGATTTCGATTCAGTGCAGCGCGGCGCCGAATCGGACGCGGCGCCGGTTGTTCTGGGGGGTCGCAGGGGTTGCAGCGCCGCGGCGCCGGAATGCAGGGCCGCGGCGCCGACATGCGGAAGATTTATTTTTGGAAGTGGAAGCGCCGCGGCGCCGGCGGCGGGGCCGCGGCGCCGAGGCGGGATTTTTGCGCAGTAAGTGACGAAAAACAGGGGATATTTCGTTTATAACCTATGGGAGGGTGACAAGTGTCCCTCCCATCCTTTTTATCAGTAAGTGGTCCTATTTTAGGGCCAAGTCTTGGAAGACTTGGCCATTCCATTTCATTTCATTTCAAAACCCTCCTAAGAAAAACCCTCTCCCTTCTCTCTAGTTTTTGGAAGAAAACCTAGCTTTAGAGGAGATTGTTGGAGCGGCGGCAAGAAGAAAAAGTGTGGGTAAACTTGTGGGTAACGCTGGTGGGCGATTTTGACGGAAAGTGGTGGAAGAAAAAGGGGCTTTTGTGGGCTATTCCTTAAGGTAAAAGTTTCCCCTTTCTCTTGGTTTGAGCCTAAGGCTGTTTTATTTTAGTAGTATAGATGTGAGCCTGAGGCTGTTTTATTTTAGTAGTTTAGAGTTGAGCCTAAGGCTGTTTTATATTGTATAGATTTGGATCTTGTTGTCTTGTTAAAAACTGAAATGGTCATGTTAGCCTTAAGGTTGTAACTTCAATTGGATTTCTAATTGGGACGTCGCATGTTGTAAAGGGAGATTGAAATTGTTGAGATGCCTAGGGTTAGACATCATGTTAGCCCTAAGAACATGGATTGGAAAGAGTTAAGGGGTTTAGGGTTGGTTTATTGTTGGCCAAGAATGGCATGGAAGTATTGGTTTTGTTTTATTTTTGAGGGGCGGAATCTTACGCGTCCTGTAAAGGCGTGTAATCCCCTTTGTGGTTAGCTGAATTGTGTGCCTTAAATGTGGCGTTGGTTATTGAAATTCGGCCTTGACAAAGGTGGCAAGTTAGTAGAAACAAAGGAAGTGCCGTCCAAATTGTCGTAGAATTTGGGGACTTTGCACTTAGTTATTCTCGTTGAAGCTAGAGTTTGATAGGCGTTTTATGACACTTATAGGATTGAAGTACTACGGTAGCATATTCTACTTAAGGGCGATAGTATTGTGGAGCATTTTGCTTATTATCGACAATCGTCGCGAGGTATGTGATTCTTCTATCCTCTTGACATGACTATTTGTGAAATATATAGTGGTAGACGACGCGTGTGTTAAAGGAATTAAATTTCCTTTGTGCCTTGACTTGATATGAAGTGTAAGGGTCTTGATTGTTTGAAGAAAAGTAGGAAAATCTTATTCGTTAGTAATAAGTGCTTGGTTGTTAAAGAATAAGCCCTCTTGATCTCATAAGGGGCTTATAGTGTAATTGGTTGTTAAAACATAAAGTGTTATAACGGCTTTATGGGAAGTTAGTTATAACCACTTTATGTAAGTAAAGAATGTTTTGTTGATTTCAAAGGACAAGTGATATGACTTAAATGGTGTCAAAAGTGTGAAACCTCATTCGTGAGAAATGAGTCCTTGGTTTTTAAAAAGGAATAATGTTACCCAAATTTCGAAATGGGAAGAAGAATCGAACAAGCCAATGCGTTAATAAAGAAATAGTAATGACATTCAATCATGTTAAAACCGAGAAACCTCCATCTGCATGAAAGCTAAGATAAGACAAAATTGTATTACATTTCCTAGATCATGGCTGCTCTAATAAGAACTATTGAAATCAAGTTTTGATCTTCTTAAAAATTTCAAAGTAAGGAATTCGATTTCTAAAAGAAAAGAGACCTAAGAGTTGGAAGTGTTTTGTTTTAAAAGAAAGGCATGGTTTTGTCTTGTATTGTTTTAAAACATAAAGTGTTATAATAGCTTTATGGGGAGTTAATTATAACGACTTTAAGAATATAAAGGAAGGGATTCATTATTAGGTTTAAAATGGTAACTTGATTTTTGAAAAAAAGGGAAGTAACTCGTTTTCAAATATTGAACTCCTTGTGATGAAAAACATAAGTGACTTGTTTATAAAAGGTAGGAGTGCATTGATCTAAAGGGGTTAAGTACTTGGGTTTTAAATAGTACCTTGAGTTGTGTGTACTAGCCTATGCTTGTTGTGGTAGCCTTTGTTGTGCAAGTGTTTGGTTGTGTGCTACCGAGTCTCTCGATGGAGGGCCGACTATCTGGTTGATTGATGGACATACTGACGCGTTGGGTAGCCCACGGGTATGCTTCTACTGTATCGATCCTCTTGGACATGCTGACACGTTGGGTAGCCCACGGGTATGCTTCCATTAGGAGTGTTATCTGGTTGGTTATTTGGACATACTGACACGTTGGGTAGCCCACGGGTATGCTTCCACAGTGAGTATCATCTTGTTATTTCCTTTGGGCATACTGACACGTTGGATGGTCCACGGGTATGGGCCCACTAGGATGGTTCCATGGCCATGCTTATACAGAGGTGAGACGCCGGCACGGCCATCGCGAGTTAAACTCGGGTTGTATTTGAGTGATGATTTCACGCATGAGTCCCGACTTGACATGGTGATTATATGTTGTATCTTGTAGTTTGGTTATCATACATGTCTCCTGCTTTATATAGACTATTATGATTTCATTTACAGTATATTTTCAGTTTCACATACTTGGTACCTGTTGTACTGACCTCCTTCGGGGGGCTGCGTTCATGCCGCAGGTTGAGGTTCATAGCTGGCGATCCACTCTCTTGGATCATTTCGGTTCTCGGAAAGCTCCATATCTCGGAAGCTTGTCACGTGGTGCGGTTCCACAAGTAGTAGATTTTGTATATTGAGGCATGGCGGCCAGTCCGTCATTATGGTTTCAAAATTCTTAGAGGTCTGTATAAATGTTGTGTTGAGGTTTGTATGGGATGTAACTGTTCAAGTTTTAAATAATTTATAAAAAGGTAACCGTATGGGTTAGCGTACTTTATTATTTCTTGTTTCATTCTTGAGTTTTTATTTCCGCTGGTTTTTCTCTGATGTTGTATCACTAGGGTGCCCGGGGTAAGGCACCAGTCACGGGCCCGGGTTCGGGTCGTGACAATTTGTGTTGAGACTTGATATCATGCCTGACATATTTTCCATATTATTTTGTGATGATGGTGAGGTGAGTGATTGCGAGAGATTGATAGCCTCCGAGGTTTTACGGAGAGCACGCAGCGTTATTGATAGCCTCAGAGGTTTCTATCGGAGAGCACGAGTGATTTATAGCCTCCGAGGTTTCGTCGGAGAGCAGTGATTGATAGCCTCAGGTTTCTGTAGGAGAAGCGAGTGGTACATGGACTTCGCGGTTCCCCGTGGGTCATGGTTTTGAGGCACTCCTTAGCATGTGTGTACGGGGTGGAGTGAGAGATGTGACTATTGCATTGCATTCAAGTCATCCACTCTTATATTTGACTGATCATTGGTGAATTTTATCTGTCCTGGTTGTTTCTTGATTTCTTTACACCTTACCTGTATATGATATGTGACCATGCCTTTGTGCTCTATGTGCTACTTGTTGGTTTCAACTTCTTCATGCGTTATCTAATCATTGTCGGCCTATGATGCTTCAGGGTACTAGTGTTGTGCGATACTACTCTTGCTGCACTTTTGTTGAGTGCAGATGCGATCGATTCGACTCTACGCCAGTGGCTGATTCGCGAGGGTGATATCTTTCAGTCATTCAGGGTGAGCTACTTGATCATCCGAGGCCCTGAAGGGCTTCCTAGTTAATTCCATTTACTTTCGTTAGTTGATAGACAGTATGTAGCCTTCGGATATTTTTGGGCTTATTCGGACTATGTTTAGCGCTCTTGTACCTTTTGACCAGATTTTGGGGAATGTCGTGAAAATTTTAGTGATGATCAGTATTAAACATTATAACTTCCTTTTCTTTATTTATTTTCTGCTGATTTAGCTTGGTAATGAGAATGTGGTTCGCCTACTCGGGGGAATAAGGTATGTGCCATCACGACTTGTGATTTGAGTCGTGACAATAACTATACACAACTTTATCATAAGGAATCACGTAAATTGATATTGATTTTGATCTTTATGCAGATGCAAGCACAATCATTCACAATGATGATTATCATACATCATCTAACTTGGATCAATCACAGATTTTTAATGTAGCTTCTTAATCAGAGATGGATCACGTTCGAGACTTAGTGCGCAATAAAATTATAGAGTACATGCAAAATTAGTATTGTAATAATATTTAAATACTATTTGCACTTTAAATTAGTATTATAATAATATTCTACTAATATTTAAGTACTATATTGCACTTTAAATTCTATTATCTATTTGTAATTTTTATTTATATACTTTCATTTATTAGTAATTTTTATTTATTTGTATTGACTAAATGTCAATTTTGGTAATTCTACATTCAAAAGTAATTTTGATCAAAACTATCCAAACATCATTTATTGATAACAATCATTTTAACGTTGTTGCATGTAAACATAAATCACTTCTGACAAAATCACTTATGTCAGAAGCATTTCTGCCCACCGCCAATCCAAACAGGCCCTAAGGCTTCTTTGAGCTGGTTTAGGAGATGGGTACTCTCTTGTAATTTGGATATTATGATTGCATGAGTTTGTATAATTCAATGGCATTGGTAACATATTCTTCAATTTTATCATCACTGGTCGCCATTGTAATATCTGCTAAGAAAATCATCTAAATTATTTTTAGTTCCAGCTATATTCTTAACAATAAAATCATAATAACAAAAGAATGATTGACATTTTCTTCTTTTGTTTAATTCTGGTAAATGATATATCTTATTTGTAATAAAAACTCTTACCTGTGTGTTATCAGTTCTAACAATAAAATATACTGATAGTATCAACCGTCTGGTAGAAATCACTCATCTACCGTATACGAGTATGAATTAACCAAAGTCTTTTGGGTAACCAACATTAATGAAACGATATAAGGAACGAGTTGAACTCAAATTCTTAAGACTCAGCTATACTGCACAATTTATAAGATGAAGGAATAGAAATCATCTCTAAATGTCAGGCAACCTCCTGCGTATAAGTTTGGTGCACAACATACCCATACACAAGACTCTACTAGACACGACTTGTAGACTCCCTAGGACAAACATGCTCTGATACCAAATTTGTCACAACCCAAATCGGAGGGCCCCGTCGGGCGCCCGAATCTCACCCGTCGGGTACCCCAAATCACACCACCGTATAATCATAATAAGTACGGACTAAGCCAAAAAAAGATTATAAAAGTTCTTGACCAGAAAACTGACTTATACTACATACACATGACCACGTCAAGACCGATAAGGTCATACAAAACCAATATCCACAGGACACTTGTCTACAAGCCTATAAAGAGTATACGACATAAAAATAGCTACCGAGACTAGACCGCAAATATGGAACAAATAGAGTGCTCTGGCATTAGCTGAACCAGCAACCTACTAGCGTGAACCATCACTCTTTTTAACAGAACCTATGGGCATGAAACGCAGCGTCTCCCGACAAAAGGGACATCGATGCGATTTCACGAGTATGTTAGGCATGAATAATATCATAACAGAAGTATAACAATAAGCTAAACAATCAATGACCAGTACATACCTTTGAGAGTCCTAATACACGTGTTTAAATGTTATGCGTGATGTAATATTGTCACACCCGAACCGGGCTGGTAGTGCCTACTGGGCATACCTTAACAACTAAGTAAACTACGGAAATTAAATAACACCTTTTTTTTAAAACCAATGCGACGTGCGTGCGGCAAAGCCGACAGGCTGCCATATAATATACATAACAAAAGACACTACACCGCATACGAGTCCAATCCAGCGTATGAATCTGCACTCAAGAGTTAAAGCGAACTATGGCGGACAAGGCCCCCGTACCCATAAGCGTACAAAAGCACATGCTTGAAAGAACTTATACCAAAAGATAAACTCGAGCGAAGGAGTTATTCAAGAACTACGGCGAGGTCCTACACTGCGATCACCAAGCAGATACCTAAACTGCGGCATGAACGCGGCCGAGAGGTCGACGAAGAATGTACCAAGTATGTGAAGCTGTAAATCGTAATAAAATCATAACGATCTAAACAAAGCAGAGACATGTATGATAGCCAACCTCTGATACACAATACATAGCGATTATATCAAGTCGTGACGATGCCTCAAAGTCACTATTCAAATATAACTATGGGTCTCGCGCCCATAATATCAATCATGCGTGGAATCCTTCCTCACCGCGGCGATCCATGATATAATGTAACACCAATAAGCATATCCAAGGAGTATCCCTCGTGGTCGCATGCCCCGGAATCCCACATCGTATAAGCATGACCATGGGATATACAAACAAATCCGGGAATCAAATCCGGCTCAGTCACAAGCCGGAATCCCACATCGTATAAGATGTCCGCGAGTATCCTCGTGGTCGCATTCCCGGCATCCCACATCGTATAAGCATGACCATAGGGTATCCCTCGCGGTCGCATGCCCCGGCATCCCACATCGTATAAGCATGACCGTAGGGTAACACAAACAAATCCGGGAATCTAACCCGACTCCTGGTCACATGCCCCAGAATCCCACATCGTATAAGCATGTCCAAGGAGTATCCCTCGTGGTCGCATGCCCCGGCATCCCACATCGTATAAGCATGACCGTAGGGTAACACAAATAATGGAAGCATACGGTGGAATCCCACCTTTCCGCTGTCGACGCCCAAGTAAACTTACAACAAGCGCAAACCTCCAACCGAGAGTCGCAGAACGTAATAAAACATAATACTTGCACTCAAAGGCTATCACCAGCACATATAGGCAATTCTCAATTAATCAAGCCAAAGTACTTATCAAGGCACACATAGAATAATTCTCAATTAATCAAGCCAAAGTACTTATCAAGGCACACATAGAATAATTCTCAATTAACCAAGCCAAAGTACTTATGAAGGCACACATAGAATAATTCTCAATTAACCAAGCCAAAGTACTACGTACGTACATTCTTTTCAAAAGACTCCTTTTAATGTAAAACCCCAAGATACTAACACCCGTAGTATCAAGGTGTGTCTATTTTTCAAAGTAAGTTACTATACTTTTAGAAAACTCATTTCAAAGCTTGAAATCAAGTAACTTCAAATCTTCACAATCTAGGCAACTTATGCCCAATAATCAAAATAGACAACTTTCTTAACCTTCCATAAAGCCGTTATAACCAACTTCCCATAAAGTCGTTATAACCCTTTATGGTTTTAGACATATTCATTCTTTTTATAACGAGACTTATACTTAAAACCAAGTATCACATACTTATAAATCAAGTTCTTAACTTTTCAAAATACTTCAAGTCTCTTAATATTTAGAAAACAAGTTTCTTCTACTTTTAAACCTCAAGTAACTCACACCTTTAAAACAAGTTACTTCTCTTAAATCATGTCATTTCTACTCTTTTAAAACAATTAAGTAAATCACTCCTTTGACTTCTAAAGTCATTAAAGCGACCATTAGGTTTTGGAACTAAGGCACTAGCCAAAAGGTTTGGAAACCACTTCCCTTTCAAGACTCTATGTACTTTAAGTAAAATACTTTCACTTTTAAGAATCCAAACTTCACTAAGGAAATTGATCATACAACTTACAATTTGACATCAAAGTACAATCAAGGGAGTACATGTAATTCTATTTTAAGCAAACCAAATACAACCAAGGAATGGATCATTTAAGGAGTAGGACATACTTTCTTTATCTTAAGGAATCATGCTAGAATAGGAGATAGTTTGTTAGACCCCGTAAATTCAAGAAGATAAGATAAGAACATACCAAGGAAGATCAGATTTGAAAGTTGAAAGATAAGTTGACAAGCGTGTGTTGGGCCATTTTTGAGTCTACCTTGGAGTGTTGTACCCCAGTTGTTAAGAATTTCGAGGTGTTTAAAAAGCCTAATGTGTAGTCCGTTAAATCTAGTTCCAAACGCAACAAACCGTTCGATAGGACATCTGAGTCGAAAGTTATGGAAGTTACAAGTTAGAATTGCGATCGAGGCAAAACAGCGATTTCGGTTAAAGTCTGATGCCGGGCGGAATGCGAGGGCAGCGCCGCGCCGGTTATCTTGGAGTCCGCGAGGTTTCAGCACCGCGGCGGCGGAATGCGGCGCGGCGGAATCCGGACCTTTTCACCGGAAGTGGAGCGCGCCTGGCGGTGGGGCAGAGGCGGATTTTTCTGCGGAAAAGAGCGAAAATCATGAGATTTTTGTTAAAAGCCTATGGGAGGGTGACAAGTGTCCTCCAATCATTTTTACCGAAAGGGGCCTATTTTAGGGCCAAGTCTTGGAAGACTTGGCCATTTCTTCTCAAACCCTCCCAAGAAAATCCTCTCCTCTTCTCTAGATTTTTGAAGAAAACCTAGCTTAGGAGAAATTGTTGGAGCGGCAAGAAGGAAAAGTGTGGGTAATCTTGTGGGAAGCGGTGGACGAGTTTGTGGAAAAGAAGTGGAAGAAAGGGGCTTTGTGGGTTTCTCAAAAGGAAAAAGTTTACCATTCTCTTTGATATGAGTTATACTTGTTATATTAGTTTAGAAATGAGCATGAGGCTGTTATATTTTAGTAGTTTAGAAATGAGCACAGGTACATTATATTTAGTAGTTTAGAATTGAGCCTGAGGCTGTTATATTTGAATAGATTTGGATCTTGTTGTCTTGTTGAAACCGAAATGGGCATGCTAGTGTCACGACCCAAACCCGGGCCCGTGACTGGTGTCTTACCCCGGGCACCCTAGTGACACAACATCAGAGTAATCAGCGGAACATAAAACACATACATGAAACAAGTGAAGTACAAAGCAATCTGAGGAAAGCTTGCCTTTCGGCGTATATAAATAACCACTTTTACAAAAGAACGGTTTAATCCTTTTACAAACCACGCCACAACGATTGGCTGAGACCTCTAAGAAATGATACGACAAAAGCCAGGACGGGGCCGTCATACCCCGAATGTAAGCACTTACAACAACGGGGACTATACGAAGATAAGCCTCGGAGAAGCGGAGCTTCCCAAAGCGAATGTGACCCAGAGCGAGGATCAACGGCGGTGTACCTTTACTGCGGCATGAACGCAGCCGAGCGAGGTGACAACAGTACCGAGTATGTGCGAAAATAAATCGTAAATGAAATCATAGTAGTCTATACAAAGCAGAGACATGTATGATAACCAAACTACGGTTTACAATAACTAGCGATCGTATCAAATCGGGGACTCACGCCTCAGTCATCACAAAAGAACATAATGGGTCTCACGCCCATAACATCAATCGTGCGAGTGGACACATTCCTCCCGCCATGGTTTATGATATAAAAGCACCAAGGAACACACATGAACACGGGTCCCACTGTGCATAATAACACCGCACGGGGTAAGTGCGAAGGCATGGCGAGCTACTAACACCCGAGTACCAACAAGGTCATGAGCGTATCGTAAGATCTGTCTGACGTCACATGATCAAAGGCGCCGCTTGCGCGATATCTAATGTCGCGTCTAGTCCCGAACTTCCGACTCGCGTAGGCCAATCTCTTCGGCCGCATGGCATTCCCGCGTCGGTAGCTACTCCGGCATCGTCACGGACTTCCAGTCCGCATAGCCACGAGACCGCGTGCCCGTAAAGGACGAGCGCTAACTGGAACTCTGTAGCTCGCGTAGGCCTGGGACTGCGTAGGTATTCTCGAATCATAGGTCCATCGACCGCTGAGTCTACCCCCGTCGGAGGGCGACAACCCGGAATCATCTCAAGAGATGAATGCCACAATACTATCATAACGACCGATGGTTAATAAGCACAATCAAGAAACCCTTTACACAAACATCACAAGATACTAACACGCGTAGCGTCCTAACACGTTTACTTATCAAAGCAACAAGAAAGTATTACAAGGCTATCACAAACCAATACAATCAAGATGTTCACACAAGGTACTTCCTACTATATGATTAACAAGATCGGGTTTTTATCCCCAAAGTACTTCATACATTAACTCTTTAAAAGATCGTTACTTTCACAAAAGTCACACAATACGTAGTATATGAAAATAGAGTGATTATTTTTAAGTAAATCAATTACTCCTCTTTGTAAAATCAAGTAGCAACATTCTTTCCAATGTTCAAGTTTGCCTAATTTCAATGTTCAAGTTTCTCATTTTAGAAAGGTTTAGTAGTTCATAGTCTTATTCATTTAAGAATATAATTCTCCTTTAAACAATGAGAAACCTAAGCCTTATATGTGAGTAGGATATTCTTGTTTATTACAATCTTATTACTGACCGTGATCTAGGAAATATCATTTGTCTCATCTTAGCCATGCGGATGGAAGTTTCTCTTGGTTTTAATAATACTTAATTATTCAAAACATTTCCTTTTATTATGCGGTGGTTTGTCGATACACATTCGATTTAAATCAGTAAAACATTCTTAAGCCGTTATACCTAACTTCCCATAAAGCTAGTATAACTCTTATGTTTTCAAAACCAAATATTACTTCTTCTTTCAAAATGATTCAAAAATCTTTTGAAATACTTCACGTTCTTTATTAACACATAACAAGCGATTATAGTTCAAATCGATTACCTTTTAAAACCGCATGTATTTTCTTACCAACATAAAGCTGTTATAACCAACTTCCCAAAAAGCCGTTATAACACTTTATGTTTTACACCAATCAAATACGTTTAGCACATGTACGCTCACTGCACTACATATTTCACACATATCATGCTAGAAGAGATAGGAAGAGGTTCACATACCGCGACGAGTATCGACTAATAGCAAAACGCTCCAAGTACTTCAAACCGGCTTACTCCTTGGCAGGAAGATCGCGCCATACGTAGTACTTGAACCTATAAGGCCAAGGCGCTTATTAACATTTGGATCCTTCGTAGAACATTCTACGAAAATTAAGACTCTCCCGCCAACGTAAATCTCCTCCTCTATCGAGGCGGCTACCAAGCCAACGAGGGGGTTATACATCTAACCCTAGCGGGTACAATTCTACTCACGGTACAACTACACAAGTCTCATGTAATACAGCCCTATCTAATTACAATTCCTGAGTCTTCTTTAAATTCAGGCTTAAGTCGCAAGACATTGCCGTAAGTATTATTCAGGCTTAAGTCAAAAGACATTGCCGATAACTACGTTCAGTTCTATATATAGTATACTTCAACTATATATTCATACAACATGTAATATCCAATTACAATAGAGGGACAAGATAATTACCTCGATAAGCCCATAATTATCCAAGTATAAAGTCGATCCTGGGCAATCGTTTAGCTCCAACTCCGTGCGCTCCAACCCGCTCCAAACTACCCTTAGAAGTTCTAACCAACTTCTACATACAACTCCAACTAACCATGGAGATTTTCCTTAGGGTTTCGGTTTGGTGACTGACGGTAAGTATAATAGTATTTCTGGGCTTTTCGTATAAGTATAACCTTAGAATACTACAAGGTATACGGCTAAGGTAATTTGGGCATTATAACAATACTTTTGAGAGTATTTCTACAGAGTGGGGTATTATCTGAAAACAACTAGGCTAGGGGTACCCACTAGCACCCTGAGAGAGGGTGTATACCCTCGGCTACCCCACTGTGGGGAACTCGACGAGGGAGGAAGGCTTTTGGACGAGAACCACAAGAAGGGAGAGGGAGGGATTTTAACACTTAGAAGATTTTAGGATGAAGAAAGTCTTCAACATAGGGTGGTATTTATAGGCCAACCAATGGCCAACCAATGGCCAAGATCTTGCCAAGTGCAAGGCAAGTGTAGGGCCAAGATCTTGCCAAGTGCCGTTAACCAACTAACACACAAATATCCTACCAACTAAAGCCATTCCAATCGGCCACAATAACGCCTCACATCCATCAATTGGAGGGTGACAAGTGTCGCCTCCGTTGGTCCAAAATGTTTCGTCTCTCGGAAAAATCCGCAAAAATTAAAAATGACATAGCGGAAATTCCCTACGAAAGCCGTGAAAGCGTTTAGTCGAAGCGACTCTAGCAGGGTGTTGTGCACAAATAAATTTCGAAGCCACTTTCTCAAGTTCAAATTTTCTCGTCGCCCTCACGTACATACTGAAATACGATATAACATTCTCCTCCTCAGAAACATTCGTCCCGAATGTTCCTTCTAAATCTCAAAACAAGCGTCGTCGGTATAGTCTTTACTACTATACTTACGAGAACAAACTCGCCACACAGCCACGAAACAACCGCGCCAAAAATACCTCCGTCCAAGTCCACGAGGAAACACCTCTAACATCACCACAAATACCTCTCCCGGTCAAAAATATACTTCTTTAGTCATCGGTACCACTTTTGTCACTTTGTCGCGATCCTGCCCGACGACCCGACAAATGGTGCCGCGCTGCGATCCCCGAGTGCCGTACACTCGAACTCTTACCACATTTCTGATGCTGCTTCAGTATCCAAAACTCGGGGTTTTCATCTTCAACTTGGTCATCATCAAGTGGGAACACTCTGGATGGATCTCCGATACTTTTCCCGATCATAACAATCTGAAAGACAGGACGTCTGACCTCCTAAGTCGGACGGCAAAAGCTAACATATAGGCAACCCGCCTATTCTTCACATGAACTCAAAGGCCCAAAGTAACTTCGGCTAAGTTCCTCTCGTTTCCAAAACTCGTCACACCCTAACGGTGGTGGTACTTTCAAGAAGACCGACCCGTCAACACGAACTCTAAGCGTCGTCATGGATCATCCGCACGATTTCTCGAGTCGCGAACCTCTTCTAGACAAGCTTTACCCTATCCATATCACTGGGACAAGCTGAACCAACTAATCGAACCTTGCCAACATCGAACCAATCGTGGCAATTTACACTTCCGCCCAACAAGGCCTCGTAAAGGCGACACTCGGCCGAAATGGTAGCTTAAACACTCCTCCGCAGAGACAAATCCCTACAACTTCTCCGAAATACACACATCGCCCGGCGGCGAATGCGGTCGAGACTCACTGAGTTCTTAACCCCGCGGTAAAACTTCCGGAAACAAAATAGTACCACTGGCTCCATTTTCGTCTTAAGGTGAAAGTAGGCACCCCGTGCAGCCTTACAACCTTCGATAACTCAACACACCAGTAAGCGGTCTGACCAAGAATATGATGGGCTGCCCCATCGCCCGACCAGTCGAACGCATCCACGAACTCGTCTGTTGGTTAACTAAACTGGGCCTAACACCCTCACACCCTAACACAAGGCGGGACCCCACAACCTGACCCCACCACTGAGCACGCGGGTTGACCCGCAACGTGGCCTCAACCCGACCTTAGCGCGCACAATATTAGCTCTCAAGGAAAACTCTCACTAATCACGTTACGAAAACCTGGCGGTCTTCATAGCTCAACTACCCTCTTTCATTCCACACTACTCGGGGACTTATCCCACAAACATAGCTCACGTGCACTATGCACTCCTATAAGGATCAAACATAACACTACGCTTTACTCGAGATGGCCTTACCTCTAAGGTTTTCGTAAAACATTCTAAGGCTCACACCTTATCTATCCCCAAAATCTTACCGGTTAACCCACCATGATTTCTAAACACAACTAACACACCGCTATCGAACATAGCACTTAAGGTATACTCACCTTATCACACATCACGATCTCTAGAGGTTAAAGATATATCTATATCTTCTTCACTCCTTAGTCGTTTAATCAAACTCGCGTGCAGTGCGACAAGCTAGGAAGATGAGAACTACCCACCGATCACGAAGGCTAAGTCCTCTCAAGGACACTCTATCAACATCAGACCACACGGGCCGTAGGTACAACAAGTACTAACTAAAAGACGACATTCCCGGGATGGCGCTCACACCGTGAGCAGGAAGCCACGGAGTTACGACCAACTCTGCGCACCCGAACGTCCCAGAATTTGTGAAGACCACTCGCGACCGGGCGAGGTGCATATCTAACTTTGGGAGGCGACTACCTCGAAAGTTACCAAAGGACCTTCTTTGCTCACGGCCCTCTTCTATCGCCCGTTAACCTGTCGATCTCACGCTTCTCCACTGCTGCGCGCAAGCTCGCATACGGCCATGCTCAAGCCCAACTGAAGAATTACTCTGGCACAACCCTCCTTTAGATAGTCCTCAAGACTCGCGGTACATCGGTATACTCTCTGGTAGCCAAATCTATAGCTAGTAACAGGGTCGCCTCTTTGCAATCTAAATTCTCTGTTCCCGGTCGTGGAACTGAAGGTTCAAATGTCATGGCCGCAGGAGGAACTGCCGCCGCCGTGCGAAACTCACGGGGCTAGTGACGTCGCAAAACTCGAATGAAGCACCGCCTCAGTGATGATTGGGCGTGTGCCCACGTAACCCTCGTACTCGGCTCTGGCCGCTTTGCCTTGCCCTCACGGGCGGGTTGCCTACGCGAGGCATAGCGGTAAGGGAAAGAAATACGTCGAGGGTCCAACTTACAACACGCCTCAAGGTACGATCTCGAGTGAGAAGAATGAAACGATCCTAAATACCACATAGCCTCACGATTATTGGTGTGGTGCGCTGCCACCGATAATCAAGACTTCATCGATACGGATGCAGAGACACTTTCAGAGGATTAATCGCTCTGATACCACTTTTGTCACGACCCAGGCGGGCGTGGATCGTGCCTTACCCCGCACCTGGTGACACAACATCGAGTAATCGAACATAAAACACATACATGAAACAAGTGAAGTACAAAATCACGAGGAAAGCGCTTTTCGGATATATAAATAACCACTTTTACAAAAGCAGTTTAATCCTTTTACAAACCACGCCTACAAGATTATGCACCAAGAATGATCACGAACAACGACGGACAGTCTTCGCCATACCACCGAATGTAAGCACTTACAACGAGGGGACTATACGAATAAGCCTCCGAGAAACGAGCTTCCTGCTGAGCTGTGACCACTAAGAGCGAGGATCGGCGATCGGTGTACCTTTACTCGCGCATGAACGCAGCCCGAAGGAGGTCGATAACAGTCACGAGTATGTGAAATCAAAATAAATATCGTAAATGAAATCATAGTAGTATACAAAGCGAGACATGTATGATAACCAAACTACGCTTTACAATAACTAGCGATATATCAAGTCGTGACTACGCCTCGAAGTCAATCACAAAAGAACATATGATGGGTCTCACGCCTACGCATCAATCGTGCGGGTGGGACACATTCTCATCGCCGGCGGTTATGATATAAAAGCACCAAGGAACACACATGAACACGAGTCCCACTGCGTGCATAATAACACCGTGACGGGGTAGAAATGCGAAGGCATAGCCGACTCTGCACCAGCGGTATTCAACAAGGTCATGAAGCGTATCATAAGATCTGTCTGAACCGTCACATGATCAAAGCCGCCACTTGCGCGCAGTATCTAATGCGGCGCGTCTAGTCTCCGAACTTCCGCAGCCCGCGATGGCAATCTCTTCGCCCGCATGGCGTATTCCCGCGTCGGTAGTACTCCGGCATCGCCTGGACTTCCGAGTCCGCGTGGCTACAAGCGACCGCATGCCCATAAAGGACGACGCTAACACGGAACTCTCGTGGCTCGCGATAGGCCTGGGACACACGCCAGAGGTATTCTCGAATCATAGGTCCATCGACCGCCGAGTCTACCCGCGTCGGCGGCTTAACTCGGAATCATCTCGAGATGAATGCCACAATACTATCATAACGAGATAGTTAATAAGCACAATCAAGGGAAACCCTTTACACAAACATCACAAGATACTAACACGCGTAGCATCCTAACACGTTTACTTATCAAAGCAACAAGAAAGTATTACAAGGCTATCACAAACCAATACGATCAAGTTGTTCACACAAGGTACTTCCTACTATATGATTAACAAGATCGGGTTTTATCCCCAAAGTACTTCATACATTAACTCTTTAAAGATACGTTACTTTCACAAAAGTCACACAATACGTAGTATATGAAAATAGAGTGATTATTTTTTAAGTAAATCAATTACTCCTCTTTGTAAAATCATGTAGCAACATTCTTTTCCAATGTTCAAGTTTGCCTAATTCCAATGTTCAAGTTTCTCATTTTTAGAAAGGTTTAGTAGTTCATAGTCTTATTCGTTTAAGAATATAATTCTCCTTTAAACAATCCGAGAAACCTAAGCCTTATATGTGAGTAGGATATTCTTGTTTATTACAATCTTATTACAGTGACCATGATCTAGGAAATATCATTTTGTCTCATCTTAGCTTACATGCGGATGGAAGTTTCTCCGGTTTTAATAATACTTAATTATTCAAAACATTTCCTTTTATTAACGCCGCAGATGGTTTGTCGATACACATTCATTTCAAATCGCAAAACATTCTTAAGCCGTTATACCTAACTTCCCGTAAAGCTAGTATAACTCTTATGTTTTCAAAACCAAATATTACTTCTTCTTTCAAAATGATTCAAAATCTTTTGAAATACTTCAAGTTCTTTATTAACACATAACAAGCCGGTTATAGTTCAAATCGATTACCTTTTAAAAACCACATGTATTTTCTTACCAACATAAAGTCATTATAACTTCCATGCCGTTATAACACTTTATGTTTTACACCAATCAAATACGTTTAGCACACGACGTCATCACGACTACATATTTCACACATATCATGCTGTAAGAGATAGGAAGAGGTTCACATACCTCGCGACGAGTATCGACTAATAGCAAAACGCCCAAGTACTTCAAACCGTCGGCTACTCCTTGGCCGGAAGATCGCGCCATGCGTAGTACTTCAACTGTAAGGCCACGCGCGCATTAACATTTGGATCCCTTCAGAGAACATTCTACGTAAAATTCGCAAAGACTCTCCCCGCAACAGCGTAAATCTCTTCATCTATCGAGGCCGGCTCCCAACCCAACCCGGGGGGGGGTTTTAACTCTAACCCTAACGGGTAATATTATAATCCACGGTACTACTACACAAGTCTCGTAATACGGCCTATGTAATTACAGGTTGATTCTTCTTTAAATTCAGGCTTAAGTCGCAAGACATTGCTGTAAGTATTATTAAGCATTAAGTCAAAAGACATTGCCGATAACTACGTTCAGTTCTATATATAGTATACTTCAACTATATATTCATACAACATGTAATATCCAATTACAATAGAGGGACAAGATAATTACCTCGATAAGCCCATAATTATCCAAGTAAAAAAGTCGATCCGGGCAATCGTTTAGCTCCAACTCAGTGCGCTCCAACCCGCCTCCAAACTACCTTAGAAGTTCTAACCAACTACACATACAACTCAACTAACCGTGGAGATTTTCCTTAGTGGTTTCGTTTGGTCACTGACGGTAGAAGTATAATAGTATTTCGGCTTTTCAGATAAGTATAACCTTAGAATACTACAAGGTATACTACTAAGGTAATTTGGGTATTATAACAATACTTTTGAGAGTATTTCTACCAAGAGGTATTATCACTAAAACAACTAGGCAGTGGGTACCCTCGCTAGCACCCGGAGTGGTGTATACCTTCTACTACCCCACTGCTGGGGAACTCTCGCCGGGAGGAAGGCTTTGGGACGAGAACCACGAAGGGAGAGGAGGATTTTAACACTTAGAAGATTTTAGGATGAAGAAAGTCTTCAACATGTGTGGTATTTATAGGCGACCAATGGCCAACCAATGGCGAAGATCTTGCGAAGTGCAAGGCAAGTGTGAGGCAGATCTTGCCAAGTGCCTCAACCAACTAACACACAAATATCCTACCAACTAAAGCCATTCGAATCGCCACAATAACGCCTCACATCCATCAATCGAGGGTGACAAGTGTCGCCTCCCGTTGATCCAAAATGTTTCGCCTCTGAAAAATCCGCAAAATTAAAAATGACATAGTGAAATTCCCTACGAAAGTCGGAAAACGCTTCGTCGAAAAAAACGACTCTAACCGTGTTGTGCACAAATAAATTTCGCCAAGCCACTTTCTCAAGTTCAAATTTTCTACGCACGTCCTCACGGTTATACTCGAAATACTGGTATAACATTCTCCCCGCCTTAGAAACATTCGTCCCGAATGTTCCTTCTAAGTCTCAAAACAACGCGTCACACAAGATAGTCTTACTCTTATACTTACGAGAACAAACACACTGCCACGTAAACAACCGCGCAAAAATACCTCCATCAGTCCACGAGGAAACACTCTAACATCACCACAAATACCTTCCGGGGTCAAAAATATACTTAGTCATCGGTACCACTTGTCACTTTGTCGCGAGCCTTGCTCCGACGACTCAACAAATGGTACCGCCGCTTGCGATCCCCGAGGCTGTCGTACACTGAACTCTTACCATTTACGATGTCGTCAGTTATCCAAACTTCGGGGTTTTCATCTTCAAGTCGTCATCAGTGGGAACACTGATGGATCTCCCATACTTTTCCGATCATAACAATACGAAGATCGGACGACAGCCTCCTAAGTCGGACGGCAAAAGCTAACATATGTGCAACACGCCTATTCTTCACATGAACTCAAAAGGCCCAGTAACTCGGCTAAGTTCCTCTGTTTCCAAAACTCGTCACACCCTAACGGTGGTACTTTCAAGAAGACCGGCCGTCAACTCAACTCTAAGCGCCGTCACGATCATCCGACGATTTCTCGAGTTGCCAGAACCTCTTCTAGACAAGCTTTACCTATCCACGTACCGGACAAGCTCGAACCAACTAACCGAACCTTGCCAACATCGAACCAATCGATCGGGCAATTTGCACTCGCCCCAACAAGGCCTCATAAGGCGACACTAAAAGCGAAATGGTAGCTTAAACACTTCTCCGCAGGAGACAACAATCTACAACTTCCTCTCCGAATATACACATCACCGCCGAGTGGCTTAAACACGCGACCGAGACTCACTTGATCTAACTCCTGGCGGTAAAACTTCCAGAACAAACAAAGCCACCGTGCACTGGCTCACCGCATGCGTCTTAAGGTGGAAAGTAGGCACCATGGCAGCCTTACAACCTTCTCTCGATAACTCAACACACCGCAGTAAACGGCCCGATTGCGACCGAGAAGACACGTGATGCTCGTCGATCGTTCCGACCACATCGGTCGAACGAGATCCACGAACTCGTCACACCGGTTAACTAAACTTCGGGCCTAACACCTCACAACCCCTAACACAAGGCGGGACCCCACAACCGACCCCACCACTCAAACTCCGCCGCGGGTTGACTCTTCAACGTGGCCTCAACCCACCTGAACGCGCCAGCACATACATGGCTCCTGAAGGAAAATCCTCACTAATCACGCCATTTAAAACTAGCCCAGCGGTCATACTTCAACCACCCTCTATCATCTCACACTACCTCGCAGACTTATCCCACAAACATAGCTCAATGCACTATGCACTCCTATAAGGATCAAACATAACACTACACTCACTCAGAGACAGGCCCTCATCAAGGTTTTTACGTAAAACATTCCAAGGCTCACACCTTATCTATCCCAAAATCTTACTCTGTTAATCTGCCCACCATGATTTCTAAACACAACTAACACACCGCTTATCGTAGACATAGCACTTAAGGTATATCTCATATCACACATCGCCGATCTTCTGTGAGGTTAAAGATATATCTATATCTCATCTTCTACTCCTCATTGTTTAATCAAACCTCGCCTGCAGGCGATGAGCTGCAGGAAGATGACGAACTACCCAATCGTAGATCTCGAAAGGCTAAGTCCTCCTACAAGGTGACACTCTATCGACATCCAGACCACACGGCGGTCAGAGGTGAGCCAACAAGCTACTAACTAAAAGACGACATTCCCTGGATGACGCCTCATTGCACATCCGAACTCTGGAAGCCACTGGAGTTCTCGACTCAACTCCTGCGCGACACTGCACCGTAACGCCCCGAAATTTGGTAGAATATCACTCTTCAAGATCGCGAGGTGCATATCTAACTCCGCCGTGGGCGCGACTTACTCGAAGCGTTACCAAAGGACCTGTTATTCTTGCCGCCCGCCCCTTCATCGCCCCCGCAACCCGTAACGATCTCTACGCTTCTCTCGGCCACGTGCATAAGCGTCTGCCATACAAAGCGGCGCGTCAAGCCCAACTAAGGAGAACTACTTTGCACAATGGCCTCTTTTAGATAGTCTCCGAGACCAAGCAGCACATCGCAGATACTCTCTGGTAGCCAACCCAGGCTAGCACAGGCGTCGCCTCTTTGCAATCTAAATCAATTGCTTTCCCTTGGCCGATGTGAACCGGGCGGAAAGGTTCAAACGTCGCGCCGCAAAGTAGCTGAACTTGGCCACGCCGCAAGTAAACTCATTAAGCAGCGAATAGCGTCAGAAAACTCCTAACGTAAGCACCACCCCAGGTGATGATTGGGCTCGTGGAGCCCATCGCAACCCTCATGCTACTCTTACTCGCAGCCTCGGCCGGGCCGCTTTTGCCTCTCGGGTTCGCTGGTTCACTACTGCGGAGGCATAATTCAGAAGCGGTAGGGAATGAAATACGTCCGGAGAGGTCCAACTTACAACATAAATCTCTCTAAGGCACGATCCAGAGTGAAGAATATGAAACCAATCCCCAAATACCCTATAGCCTCCCTCGATTATTGGTGTAAGGTGCAATGCACACCTGCGCGATAATCTCAAGACTCTCTAATCGGATACCTAGGTCAGAGACACTTTCCGAGGATTAATCTGCTCGATACCACTTTTGTCACGACTAAACCTCAAGCCCGTGACTGTAGCCTTACCTTCCGCAAAATTCTAGTGACACATACATCGAGTAACTGGCACGGAACATAAAACACATACATGAAACAAGTGAAGTAAAGCAAAACTGTAACTGAGAAAAGCGCGGGCTTAGATATATAGAATAACTTTCACTTTTACAAAAAGAACAAATGTTTAATCCTTTTTACAAACCCCTGCCTGGGCCAGCATTTCCATGCAGCACTTAAGAAATGATCACGACAAATAAACGACTTGATATTGTGGTTCTCATTACAATTCTCATGTATAGCACTTACAACAAACAATGCGACTATACCAAGATAAGCCTCCGAGAAACTAGAGCTTCCAAAAGTCAAATCGTGACCCTACATGAGCGAGGATCAACGATCAGTGCGACTTTACCATGTATTGAACGCAGCCCTCGGGCAAGTCGGAGGCTTTCGCATAACAGTACTCAGAGTATGGCGATAAATCAAAAATAACATACAGAATGAAATTCGGCATGAATGGTCATATCAAAGCAGAGACACGATATGATAAATCCAAAACTACAAGCTTTACAATAAATTCAACTGGGCAGTCATATGCCGCTCGTGACTCACGCATCAAGTCTCACAAAAACATAACATATGTCGGGTCTCTACGCGCTCTACAACATCAATCGTGCCCATGGACACATTCCTCACCAGCTAGCTATGATATAAAGTACCAAGGAACACATAAGATCACTGTGCATCTCACCTGTACACATAATAACACCGCTGCACGTGGTGCGTGATGCAAGGCATGGCCAGGATCTACTTTAACACCATAGCATGACCAACAAGTGCCGCGAATCAGATTATAAGATCCGTTTTAGACCGTCACATGATCAAAGCCGGCCACTTGCCCCAGCATTCAACGCAAGTGCGGCGTCAGTCCCCGAACTTCCGCACCCGCATAGGCGTAATCTCCTCGCCCGCATACGGGCGATTTCCCCCGCATCCCGAGGGTAGCTACCTTTCGGCATCGCCCCGACTTCCGAGTCCAGCATGGCTACAAGGACCGATGCCGCATAAAGGACGCATTTATACCAACTGGCACCGAACTCTCGTGAGCTCCGCATAGGCTCCCTGGGACTCGCATGAGCAGGTATTCTCGAACATGGCGTCCAGCTCGACTCACCCGAAATACCCCGCATCGGCAGTATAAATTTTAACTCTAATCATCTCAAGAGATTTATGCCACAATACTATCATAACGCATCGAGAAGTTAATAAGCACAATCATGAAACCCTTTACACAAACATCACAAGATATTTAACACACGTAGATCCTAACACGCTTACTTATCAAAGCAACAAGAAAGCATTACAGCGCTATCACAAACCAATACAATCAAAGTTGTTCACCTGCGTACTTCCTACTATATGATTTAATAAGATCTGCTTTTTATCCCCAAAGTACTTCATACATTAACTCTTTAAAAGATATCAAGTACTTTCACAAAAGTCACACAATGTCTGTAGTAGATGAATAAAAATAGAGTGATTATTTTTAAGTAAACCACCGATTACTCACTCTTTGTAAAATCAAGTGAAAATATCCTTTCCAATGTTCAGAGTTTGCCTAATTTCCTAATGTTCAAGTTTCTCATTTTAGAAAGGTTTCAGAGTTCATAGTCTTATTCATTTAAGAAGCCATAATTCTCCTTTAAACAATCTCGAGAAACCTAAGCCTTATACGTGAGTAGGATATTCTTGTTTATTACACAATCTTCATTACAAAGGTGAAATGTATGATCTAGGAAATATCATTTTGTCTCAGTCTTAGCTTTCTATGCAGATGGGAGTTTCTACCGGTTTTAATAATACTTAATTATTCAAAAGCACATTTCCTTTTATTGTACTTCTTTCTGCGCGATGGTATTTGTCGATACACATTCTATAATTCCAAATCAAGAAAACATTCTTAAGCCGCATATCACTAACTTCCCATAAAATGCCTATAGTATAACTCTTTATGTTTTCAAAAACCAAATATTACTTCTTCTTCAAATGATTCAAAAAATCTTTTGAGAAATACTTCAAGTTCTTTTATTAACACATAACGCCGCTTATAGTTCAAATCGCTACCTTTTAAAACCATATATTTTTCTTAATAACATAAAGTCATGAGAATCTAACTTCCTCGTATAAAGCCGTTATAACACTTATGTTTTACAATTAATCAAAATACGCTAGCATACGACGCGTCACCGTACTACATATTTCACACATATCATGCTGTAAGAGATGAGGAAGAGGTTCGTACATACCTCGCGATCGTAGTATCAACCAATAGCAAAACGCTCCAAGTACTATCAAACCGCTTGGCTCACTACCTCAGCGGAAAGATCGCACATACGTGAGTACTTCAACCTATACAAGGCCACATGCGCGCGCTTTATTAACATTTGGATCCTTTCGTAGAGAACATTCCTACTGTAAAATTGTGCAGAAGACTCTCCCTCAAGAATAAACAGAAATCTCCTCTCCCCACATCGAGGCCAATGCTACCAAGCCACCGCCAGTGTGTGGTTATACATCCAACCCTAACTGTACAATTCTACTCCACTGTGATTACTACACATGTTTCATCATGTAAGGTTAAATTTCATGTAATTACATGAGTTGGCCTTCTTCTTTAAATTCAGCTTAAGTCGCAAAGCATTGCCAGTAAGTATTATTCAGAATGAAGCTGGCAGTATATCATCGCTTTATAACTGACGCCCGCTTCAGAATATAGTATACTTCCAACTATATATTCATACAACATGTAATGATCCAATTACAATAGAGGACAAGATAATTACCTCGAGCAAGCCCATAATTATCCAAGTATAAAGCTCCATCCCTGCACCAATACGCTTAGCTCCAACTCACCAAGGCCCAACTCCGCCTCCAAACTACCTTTAAAGTTCTAACCAACTTCTATACAACCCAACTAACCATGTTTATTTTTCCTGTAGGTTTACTGGCTTTGGTGACCTGACTTGTATAATAGTATTTCGGAGCTTTTCAGAGCAAGATAAACCCTAGAATACTACAAGTGCATACTGGCCAAGGTAATCTGGAGATTATAACAATACTTTGAGAGTATTCACTGTCAAGAGTGTGGTGGGTATTATACTGAAAACAACTAGGCTAGTGGGGCATCTCAGGCTGCTAGCACCCTGCTGAGCAGTGGTGTGTATACCACTTTCTACTGCATCACTCACTGGGGAACTCTCTGCAAGTATGGGAAGGCTTTTGGACGAACCACAAGAAGGGAGAGAGGAGGGATTTAATACTTAGAAGATTTTAGGATGAAGAAAGTCTTCAACATATGATTGGTATTTATAGGCCAACTAATTTGCCAACCATGTCCAAGATCTCTGCACAAGCGCAAGGCAAGTGTAGGCCAATGATCTTGCCAAGTGCCGCTCTAACCAACTAATACATAAATATCAGTACCAACTAAAGTTTATCATTCCAATCACGGCCTACAATAATGCGCATGACATCCATCAACTGGAGGCTGACAAGTGTCGCTTCTCCCATGGTCCAAATGTTTCAGCCTCTCGTAAAATCCGCAAAAATTAAAAATGACATTTTACCAATTCCTGCACGAAATTGTGAAAACGTCTTTTAAAAACGACTTAACCAATGTAGGGTGTTGTAATAAATAAATTTCGGCCAAGTCACTTTCTCAAGTTCAAATTTTCACGTGACGCCCTCACGCATATACCGGAAATACGGTATAAAGCAGTCACTGAAGCCTTTGGCGATATCAGAATCAATTAGATTTCTAATTTGGTCGCCAGTACGCCAGGTCAGAAAAGTGCCGGATCAGAAGTTGTTGAAGATGCCCAAGGCTAGATATCATGTTAGACCTAAGAACTTTGAATTGGAAAAGAGTCAGCCAGCGGGTTAGTATTGTTGATATCATTGCTGCCAAGAATGGCACAGGAAATTATCGAGTTATTTTGTGTTAGAAGTGAGGCTGAATTTACACGCATTAGTAGGCGTGTAATCCTTCATAATTTCAGATTAATTGAACCTTAAATCGGTGGGCGTTAAGTTATTGAATTTCGGCTTGAAAAGGTGGCATAGTAAGTAGAACAGCCAAGCCGGCGCTGGTCCCAAATTTCCTCCGTAGAACGTAGGATCCTCGCACTTAGCAGCCTATTCCTACGCTCAAGCCAGATTTTGACAATATGACCACGCACTTTATAGTGATTGGAGTACTTCACTGCAGTAGAATATTCTACTTAAGTGGGATAAGACTACTGTGGAGCATTTTGCTAACCGTCGATAATCGCGTAAGTAGGCATGTGGATTCTTCCTATCCTCTTGGCAGCATTTATTATTCGTGGAATATAGTCTGCAAGTAGAGATCGACGCGTGTGTTAAAGGAATTTGATTTCCTTGACGCCGCTTGACTGGGATATGGGTGCAAGGTCTTGATTGTTTGAAGCAAGTAGGAAAATCTTATTCGATTAGTAATAAGTACTCTGGCGAGTTAAAGTTATAAGCCTCTTGGTCTCATAAGGGCTTATAGTTGTAATTGATTTAGTCGGTTAAAACATAAAGCGTTATGTCACCATTTATGTGGAAGTTTGTTATAACCACTTTACGTAGGTAAAAAAGAATGGTTTGTTGATTTCTGCATGATAAGAGACTTGACTTATAAATTGACCTAAATGGTGTTGAAAGCAGTGAACCTCATTCATGTAGAAATGAGTACTTGGTTTTAAGAATAATGCTGCAAAAATTTAAATGGGAATAAAGATCGAATCTAATGTTTCAATGCCATACAATAATAAATGAAAGAAGTAATGACAATTTATCATGTTAAAACCAGAGGAAAACTCCATCCGCATAAGCCAAGTTAAGACAAAATGGTATTACATTTCCTGATCATACGAGTCAAATAAGAATTTATTGAAATCAAGTTTTGATCTTCTTTAAAAATTCCAAAGTAAGGAATTCTGATTTCTAAAAGAAAAAGAGACTTAAGAATTGAAGTGTTTTGGTTTTGAAAAGAAAGGCATGGTTTTGTCTTCATTGGTTTTAAAACATAAAAGTTGTTATAATAGGCTTTATGGAAGTTAGATAATCGCGACTTTATGAAAAATAAAGAAATGGATTCATTATTGTATTTATAATGGTAAATCTGATTTTGTACGGTATACTAACTCGTTTTCAAATATTGAACTCTTTCGTGATGGAAAACATAAAGGTAATGCTCGTTATAAAAGTTATGAGTACTTCTACCCATCTGAGAAAGAATAGATATCTGGTTTTGACTGTACGTACTCTTGATCGCCAGAAGCAAGTGTTATAAAGTACCTTGAGTCAGGTGTGAACTTGCCTATGCTCATGCCGCGGATAGCCTTCATTGTGCAAGTGTTTTCATCATAGCGCGCAATACCGCAAATTTCGGCCGAGGTCCGCCATATCCAATCATCACGGATACATACTGGGCACGCTGGTCGCCATACTTCACTGCATGCTTCCACTATATCGGATCCTTCTCGATACACACCGACATACAAAATTCACCGTAAATTTCTACCGCTTCTCCATTAGGACAGTAAGTTATCTTGTTGGTTTGTCTCGACATACCGAATATCGTCAGGTAGCCTAACGAAGCATAGTCTTCACTATATCGATCCTCTCGACATACCGTGTTATACCTCGTGGGTTCGAACACGCGCATGGGGCCATGCGGGCGAGTTAGGACTAAATCGTAAAAATCCTTTATTGTGGGTCTCAGGCTTCAGTGGGGCCGCAAGCGCCGAGGTGCGTACGCGCGCCAAGGCAGGACCTAGCTACGTCGGGCGCTGAAATCGTGCCATGCGCTTCGCTTAAAGTTCCGGAAAGCTGTCCCACAGGAGCAGGCACTGCAAGCCCGTTCGAAGCGTGGTCACGCGCCGAGGCGGAATTTTGGGCGAAAAACTTAGAAAGTCTCGATTTTTTGTTTTAAAAGAGGCATGGAGGCATAAGATAACTGTCCCATCCGATTCTCAAGCATTTATTATATTGACTGCTAAGACTTCTGGGCTTGGCATTTCTTTCAACTTTTCATCTTGTACACTCCATCTCTCTCTAAGTTAAAAGCTCATCCTTCTCTAAATCTCAAGAGGAATTCTAGTCTATGAAAAACTCAAAAGTGTAAGGTTACATGGAAGGAAAGGTTACATGTTTCATGGGGCGACTCAGAAGATTTATCAGCAAGGTTCCTGGAGAAAAAGCGCTAGCATAAAGTCGACACTAAGTTTACTAAAACTCGAGGTAACATTTCTTCTTCTCAGAAATGCCTGGTTTCAAAAGGTATGTTTACACAGGAAGAACTTAGGTCTGGAAATGCACTTAGAAGGTAGCAAATGTAAGAAAACGGGTTTGATTCATGGTTAAAGAATCGTTGTGTGGATATTTAAGTGCATACGTTGTTGCCTACAATGCAATACTATGATTAGACTCTGTCGGGTTAGTTGTTGTAACTTGTGGGCTTGGAATTTTACACACCAAAGTTTGCGCGCGGTAACTCCCTTGGTGTCAAGTTGGTTGTCGAGCCTTAAACATGGCATTTGAGCGTTAAAAATCGACTCTGGCGCGGCAAAGTATAGCATGTAAACAAAGCAACGCACCAATTCACCCTTCCGTAGGAAATTGGTGACTTTGTAATCTTGGAAAAAATTCTGCAATTTATAAATTAGAGCTTGATAAACGTGATTGGTGGTCATTTTAGGTTGGTTACCATATGCCTACATGTAGAATCTGACTTAGTCATTAGATTGACCGTAAGAGGTATGTGGAGCTTCCCTATTCTCTCGACATTAGATTAAAATTGCACAGAAAATAGAGACGACAATAAGAGACGTTTGACGGGAAATCTTCGCTTGTTATGTTAAAAACATACTTCTGTCATTCGCTTAAAGAAAAGTGCATAAAAATCCTCGACTTAAGGGAATGTGTTTGACTATTGTTTAACTCTAATATAAATCGCCTAGCATGGTATCGTTACATATTAGCTTGTAAAAGTTTAATCTGAGAATAGTTTGGATGACTGAAATCTCATGTAAGAAACAAGTCTAATATGAATTGCCTAAGGTTTCAAGAAATGGGCTCATTTAATTTAGAAGCTTGAGATATTTTAAAAGGAAATGTAGACTCTGCTTTGAAAAAGAAATCGAACTTTGATACTTACATTAAAAGATTAGTAGATCTTGGAACTTTTTATATAAAAGAGTGCTATTTCTAAAAAGTGTTAGAGGTACATGATACTGGTTAAATTCCCGGATTTTTTTTGTACTAAAGACATTATTTGATCGTGCCTTAGTGTATACTAATGAGCAGGATGTATTAATACTTATTGACAGCGTTAAGTTAGCATTCTCCCAACTCATGCTAAGTTAAAGATATACCAGATAGGTCGAGAGTGGCATGTCAGATGATAGGCCTAGAGTGCTGTGTTAGTGTTTAATACAGCCACTGGCTAATGAAATAAGTGTTATATATATTTATATTGTTACGTAAACCCGTTATTATTTATGCTATGTATTTGCTACCCACATGACGCGAGCGCCGACACTAGACATGGATCTGACCATAAGATCCATGCGGTGAAATAGTCCCACGCGAGTAATGAAAACTGGGATGGCATTTGGCACGCGGATCCACAGATCCAATCAGCGCGGTGAAGAACCTATGCGGTGAAATAAGTCCTATGACGCAGGCTGATGACTTCCAGTGGGGTCCACAGACCTCATGCGAAATAATAGTCCCAAGAGTAGGATTGCTTGAATGTATACTTCACTACGCAGGGCATCTGCTTTGATCGCGAGCCTCCTTATTTTTAGCGCCATAAAATTTGAGCACTTGTTAGATCATCATTGTTAGTAAGGCACAGCAAAGTGTGTAAACTGATTGGCCTATAACTCCAAATTAGTATTTTGACGCCACATATTACTTGACGGTATTTCCAGGGCTTTCGTGATATTTGCAGCATTGCCAGATCGACTCTCCTTCGTATCGCGCCTGGCGTCATGTTTATACGCCTGCAGGTCGAGGTTCATAGCTTGTCGATCCGCATTTGATCACTTGTCCCGCTTTGGCTGAGTTCCATTTCTCCCGAGGTGCCTCAGCTCTTGGCAAAATGCATTCTCCGAGGTTGTAGACTTTGTACATATCAGTGGCTATCGTAATTCGGCACCCGCCTGCCATAGTGTTATACTTTCAGAGGCTTCATGAGTCCCGCGCGAATCGGTAATGTAAACACAAATCGCTCGCTTTTTAATTATATTTAGAGGTAGCCACTTCAAGTTAGCTCTGCTTTAGCATCTCTCTGATGGTTGTTTATCTCTGAGTCATCTCACTGGGTTTTCAGACAAGTCCAAGGTACTAGGTTGTCCAGGCCTGTTAAGGCAACCTCATTACGCGTCCGTTCTGGTCGTGACATACCGATTACGCTTGCAGCCCACTGTCGCATGCTTCCATTAGAAAAGGTTATCTGTTATTTGCCAGACATATCTGACACGTCAGTGCCCAACAGCAATATGCGTCCACAAAGTGCCGTAGTATTATCTTGTATTGGTTTCGACATACACTGACATCGCTGGGCATGCCCACAAAATGTTTCAGCTGAATAGCGTTATCTACAGGCGGATACTGACCGACAGTAATTTAATATCGCCAGCGTATCACTGGCAAAGCTCTGCCAGAGATTGTTATCTTCGTTATCTCCTTCAAGCATACCGACGCCTGATGGTTCCATGGTACGGGCCTACCAGACGGGTCTCAGTGGCCACGCTTATACCGAAAGGCGAGACGCCGTAAGCACGCGCCAGCAAGTACAAGCAAATTCCGGTTGGGGTCGAGTGATGATCACCGCATGCAGTCCTTAGGCCAGATATCTACATGATCACTGAAGTATAGCATGCGCGAACTGGAGTTCGCGTTATCATACCAAGTGTCTCCTGCTTTATATGTACTATTATGATTTCGCTTACGCATGATTTCGCCACATACTTCGTGCAATTGGCACCATCACCTCCTTCTGGCAATGTCGCTCATGCCACAAACGAGGTACATAGCTGTTACCGACTCCGCACTCTACCTAGGATCGCTGCTCTTGCCTTCTGGCGCATATCTCCAAGCTTTCGGTCCTCAGTGGTACTTGGCTCTCAAGAGTAGCATTTCTTGTATATTCATAATACGGGGCCTCATCCCATTATTATGGTGGTTTCCAAAATTCTGTGAGGTCCTGGGGCACCGTCGCAAGGTGTTGGTCAAAGCGGATGTAATCGCTCACCAGTTTCTATTTACGCATAAAAATAGTAACCGTCATATAGCCTGCTTTATTTCTAACCGCTTTTCAATAGCTTTTATTTCCACTGAGTTTTTCTCTCGATCACGGGATTGACACTAGAAGTGCCTTGGTAGGCACCAAATACGCCGCCCGGATCTGGTCGTATAAAAGTGGTATCGTGAGCGCTTAACTTTGGAAAGCGCTCTACGTGACCAGATCTGAGAAACTGACGACGCTGTCTACACACGCGCACTGCAGCATCTATAACTGCGCAGGCTGCTGGATATCGTGTGGATTGGTTTGACCATTCTTCTCTACTCGAGATCGTGCCTTGTAGCTGTCGTTATAAGTTGACCTTCGCGTATTCCCCATAAAATTCAAGTACCGCACGCCCACGCAGCATGGCAAACCAGAGCTCATGAGGCATGCGTTAGAGAGTGATTTAATGTGTCAAAGATGCACAGGGTTACGATATGCACTGTGCCGGGCTGCCACACCAGATAAGCATCAGGGACTTATCAGCTTTGCATGACGAATGCCACTTCAGCAGAGAACTCGTTAGAAATGGGCAGCTATTTCACCGAGGCCACGAGCATGGCACAGATCCTGGGGCAGCTCACTGTGGAGCCGACGGTATAATGAAGTAATCGGCCGAGATGGCCAGCACATTGGGCCGTAGGTCGGGTGTAATGGCTGAATGAGGACAGACGAGCCTTATTATGGTTCCAAGAAGCATCGCGCTTGATCACCTAGATCCGGAGTAGTCCTAGACTCTCTTCTCGGATTTCTGAGTCACGCAAACGCAGTTCGGCTGGCAGTAGAGTCGAGGATGATCCTCGCGTCGCATGCGCTTGGGAGATTGTTATACTTGCCGCGCCGCCAGGCCACGCAGGCGTGATGATGTCCACGCAGAGGAGGGATGACAGATTCACTCACCACTCACAAGTCACTACAGGTCATGTCACTGGCCATCGGAGCAATGGAATAGTCGACGAGGTCACCCCTACCGCCAGGCAAGCATTGTAATAGACTCATACGTGTAGTGTCAGATCGCCGATGTGTGAACATGTATGTTGCTATACCAACAGTAATATATTTACAAGGAGTTTGTTCTCGACTGTATAGCACAGACAGATGTAGACTCACTCTTCTGGATTTGTGCCTATTGTTCATCGCCTTATTTATATTATAGCGCTTCACAGTGCAGGGATTTATGATTGTGAGCTAAGAAGCGGTGCTTTAAGTAGCCAGAGGTCAAGAGTTGCTATAGCCTTTATCCCCAAGAGACTTGCTTTGACGTTAAGTTACGCAGGTAGATACACGCGGAGTGCCAATACGCTTGATGGCTTGTGTAAAAAAAAAAAAAAAAAGTGATTTAGAAGCACGGGTAGTCAAAACGGTAAACCAGAGACGACAAGGTGAGCTTTAGGATCTTATAATAGCTTAGAACTCCTGATGCAAAGGCCGTCTCGGAAAGGGAAGATTTCACTGCCATCTTTGTCAAGAGATCCATCTGGTAACGCCCTCAAATACGGGGCCACTTATGACTAAGTCGAGGTAGTAAACCCCTAGTGATTTTGGAACCGGCAACGGCGTTAAATGCGGGTACGATAAGTAGGAAGCAGTTCGAGGTACGAGGTGAAAGCAATACGCGCACGAGTAAGGTGCTGCTAAGACGTGGTTGTAAGATGGAAGGTCCTTGCTATGAGAAGTAAAGTCGCAAGCGGAAGTATCCTTTTTCGACCACGGGTGGAGCTATTAGTATCATGAGCATGTCGCTTTTAGAGATGATTCTTCACTGCTTGACGCGAAGCTCATACCAGACGTGGTATTAATGGCACAAAGCGTGGCATAATTAGTTTCGCAGCATAAAGAGTGAAGACATTTATACCGCTGGGTCGCGTCACATGGAGATTCTGGTTAAAGGAACATATCGGATTTAATGTCTCTCTATGGAAGAATGTTACACCCCCGCAATTCAAGAAGATAAGATAAGAACAATGTACCAAGGAAGATTCAGATTTGAAAGTCGAAAGATAAGTCAGATAGTAACATGCCGCTACTTGACGGATTTTGAGTCTACTCGGAGTTAAGTGTTTGCACTTCTGGGCTTGTTAAGAATTTCGAGGTGTTTAAAAAGCCTCCAATGTGTAGTCCGGTTAAATCTAGTTCCCAACGCAGAACAAACCGTCATTCGCCGAGCAGGACATCGGAGTCGAAGTTATGGAAGCGCGTTGAGGTGCGCAGTCAGCAAATGCAAAATGCCAGCCGGCTTCAGGGTGCCAGCACGCTGCCACTTAACGCAGGCCGTGGCTACCATTAGACTGGGAGTCCGCTGGGTTCTAGCCGCTACCACATCGCCGGAACTTTGAAGACCGGACGAAGACGGGCCGCTGATCGCGTAATGGTCCGTGCTGCAATTTGTGGGGGATTTTTCTCAAGGAAAAGACGAAAAATCGTGATTTTTGTTAAAGCTTCATGTGGAGGCATGCATGCTGTCCTCTCCCATCATTTCGACCTGAAAGGGCCTATTTTGAATACATAAGTCTTGAAGACTTGAACATTTCTTTCTCAAACCCTCCCAAGAAAAATCCTCCTCTTCTCTCTAGATTTTTTGAAGAAAACCTAGCTTAGAGAAATTGCTGGTAGCGAGGCGCATGAGCATGCTTTTGTAACTTTCATGGGAAGCACTGTGGACGAAAGCCTCGATTTTGAAGCATGGAAGAAAGTGGCTTTGTGGCCTTCTCCAAAGGTAAAAGTTTCTTCTCGATAATGAGTTATACTTGTTAGTAGTAGTTTAGAAACGAAATTATAATGCTTATATTTTTTAGTAGTTTAGAAACGTGTTCAGGTCGTTATATTTTAGTGCAGTTTGTAAATCGAGTTTCGAGGTCGTTATATTTGAATAACAGATTTCGATCTTGCTCGTCTTCTGTTGAAACCGCAACGTGGGTATGCTTAGCCTTGGTGATTGTAACTTTCAATTGGATTTCAAACTTGGTCGCTGCATGTTGCAAAAGCGATTGTAGTTGGTTAAGATGTCTATACAGATATCATATGTTAGACCTAAGAACTCAATCTGACCAAAAAGCCGCTGCGAAATATTAGTATCGTTATACTGTTGGCACAAGAAATGGCATGGAAATTATTGCTTATTTTGTGTTGTTGCAGCGAATCTTTTTACAATGATTAGTAGGCGTGTAATCCCCTTTGTAATTCGGATTAATTTAAACCTTAAATGTGGCGCTGGTTATTGAATTTTACTACTTGGAAAAGTGGCATGTTGAAAGGTAAAACAAAGGTGTTAAGTTACTACCCAAATTTCCGTAGAATGTAGTGGGACTCCTCAAACTTAGTTTATTCGGCCCACGCTCAAGCCAGATTTCTTGATAGATCGCATGCACTTCTTATAAGTGATTGAAGTACTCACGCAGTATCATATTCTACTTAAGCGGATAGTATCGCTGGAGCATTTTGCTGGGTAACCATCGATAATCGCTTTGGCGATTGGATTCTTCCTACTCCTCTTCAAAGATGATTTATTTGTGAAATATAGTGCAAAAGAGACGTGCACGCAAGTTAAAGGAATTTGATTTCCTTGTCAAAGCGCTGGTTACCAGATATGAACGCAAGCTGTCTGATTGTTTGAAAAGCTAGGAAAATCTTATTCGTAGGGTAATAAGTGACTTCAGAGTTGAAAGAATAACAAGCTCCTCCCGGTCTCTATAAGGGTGGCTTATAAACAGAATCGTTGAGTTTAAAACATGTGCTGTTATAACCGCTTACGCGGAAGTTTGTTATAACCACTTTAATGTGAAAAAGTTAATGGTTTGTTGATTTCAAAGCGATAGAGATTGACTTATAATTTGACCTAAAATTGAAGAAGTCGGGTGCCAGAACCTCATTCGTGAGAACAGAGTACTTGGTTTTAAGCAAAGAATAATGTTGCTATAAATTTCCGGATTGAATAAGAATCGAACAAGCCAACGCAAATGTTAATAGCGAAAGTTAAGTAATGACAATTTATCATGTTAAAAACCAGTAGAACTCCATCCGATGATAAGCTCAAGATAAGACAAATGGTATTACATTTCCCAGATCATTGTTAGCGCTTCTAATAAGAATTATTGAAATCAAGTTTTGATCTTCAAAAATCTCCAAAAGTAAGGAATCTGATTTCTAAAAGAAAGTTAGACTTAAGAATTCAAAGTGGTATTTGTTTTAAAAAGAAAGGCATGGTTTTGTCTTTGTATTGTTTTTAAAAACATAAAGTGTTATAATATAGCTTTTATAAAGAAGTTATTATAACGACTTTTGGACAAAATAAAGAAACGGGATTCATTATTGACTGTAATGGTAACTTCATTTTTGGAAATAGAGTATAACTTGTTTTCAAATATCGAATCTCTTTCGTGATGGAAAACATAAGTGGATTGGTTATAAATAGTGTGCTGCATGAGTACCTGATCTTGTGTAAGTGGTTAGATACTTGAGCCTTAAATAGTTCAATACATATAATACCTTTCTGGCTAAATCCATGCTCTAAGTTTAATGATCACTGCATGACGAGAATTGTCAACCTATAATGGTCAAGCAACAAGACTATCAACTCTCTAGTCTCAACGAGAATAATACTATAAGTGCTGGCCTCTAATTCTACGGAAAAATCGGGCAGCAGACTTCCTTTGTTTCCTTACTCACTCTCGCCACCTTTTCATGCGCCTAATACACAATCAACACGCCACGCCGTTACGAAGGCTCCAAACAACAACCAAACAAGCGTGGATTACACGCCTTTACAATACGGGTAAAATTCCTACTTCACAATTCATACGGGCGAGTTTAGCTTATTCACTAGCCATTCTCTACCAACAATAACCAAACAACAACACTAAGTCTTTTCCAATCCTTTTCCAATCTCCAAGTTCTGGCTGGTCTAACATGTTATAGATAGCCATAAGTAACAAATCGGCAATAACTACAATTTCCTTTCTTTATACACATGCGCATTTACTTAAACTGATTATCTAACTTGAATTGTAATCTTAAGTGCTAAACATGCTAGTTTTCTTGATTAGTGGTTCCAATTAGCCAATATACTAATCAAACTTCATACTTCAAATATCTCATGCTTTGCTAATATCCATAACTACAATGACAAGAAATCTTTTAACTACTAAAACGCATAAGATTTATATACCTTTATAAGCCTTTAAAAATCTAAGATTCAATGTCAGCGCTTTTAGCAATTTCTCTTAGCTCCTTTCCTTAAGTTCCAATCCGCTCCAAGCACTCCTAGAAGGCCAAAGTCCATGAAGAACCCATCTTCAAGTTCCAACTTCAAAGTCAAGAACTCTTTGGGCCATGGCCACTACACTAATACGAAACGCCAAGCCCAAATCTTCATTGAGATAACTCCTTACAACACTCTTAGAACTCCTGTTTAAGCCTCACAAGCAAGGTTTTGGATCAAAACTACAAAATTTTCTCGTTGAAATAGCCTGAACTCCGAGAGCACTCCTATGCTAGCACAAAAGCAAGGTGTTTGTGAAATTTTTCTAAGTCTTCAAGACCATTGTCTTGCTACTAGTATGTATTTATAACACATCGAGGTCTAGACTTGGCATAAATGGTATGCTAAGATTAGTTTCACTAGACTGCCCTACGCGATTGAAGTTGATTTTGGTCAAATATATCGCTTTCAAAGACTTATCTTCCAAGACGGTCAATGACCATTTTACCTCTTACTAATTCGAACACTAAGACCACACGCCATAAAAGCCACAATTGTCGCCCTTCTCATTCGCCCATAAAATTCCGTGAATCCTCGCTGGGCCCTTCACAAAATGTAAATTTCTGTGGGCCTCATGATCAAATCAGAAAATAAATTCTTCTCATATGCTACAAGAGTTCCATACTCTTCAAAATAATGCATTTTGAGAATCCAATTTCAAATGAAACGAATATTTTTCCTTTCCGATCGCTCAAGATTTTCCGTTTCCTGGAAAAATTCTTCCTTTCCCGCACTCACTCCCCCAAGTCTTTGATTCTCTTACGCACATTCTCTTCTTTATAGCTATGCCCCCTGACTTACGCGGTGTAACATTCCTTTCCTTAGAAACATTCGCCCCAACGTTTCTTAGCTCTGTCGTTATACAAATTCCATAAACTCTGGCATACTATGCCTATCAATCAAAATCGCGACAGACTAACGATGCTACACCTGGCCACCACAACATACGTAAACTTATAATATAAATGGACCTTCCATCCGTGGTCCTTTCTCACAAAACTCAAGTGTTACAAAATTTTCTCAAACACTTGATCTCAGAGGGTTTTCTTTCTTTCCTTACGTGTCATACTTTCTCGTGCATTCTTCAAATCTTATCTAGTGATAAAATCTTGCAACCAATATCGTTTCTATTCTCCAACTCTTGAGTTACTTATCCAAACTTGGCCATATCATTACTTACTTTCCGCTAAGGCTCTTCTCGACTTACGACTCAGGTTCCGTTTGGAACACATCCACGCAATCCTCTCGCATAACGCATCAACTAGGCCCTGGCCTTGTTCACCTCGTGACTTATCACATACGTGACCACTACCAACCGACATCACTCCCATTCCATACTACCCACTGACCCTCGAAACGAGTCCACAACCCTGACCTGGGCCAACATTACACTTAACTTCTCATTCTTAGTCCTAAATAAATCTCTCTTATCCTCAAGTGCACTTGCTTACCCTATCCCCTATTCACTCAGTAGCTTCACTACATAAGCCAAAAGTATTTCTTAAACTGACATCCTTCCCTATTGATCTTACACTGACCACATGGGCAATTACACACGTGGTGAACTCTAAGCACAACCATAGTCTCAAATTTCTACTTACCATTCTTGTCAACATTCTTAACTTTTCACTTACTAATCACTGAAGATTCCTACCTCCTGGGTACTATCACTTACAACTACTAGCAACAAAGTGGAAAATATACGCTAAGGCGACAAATCGAATCCTATCAATGCATCGTATGATTCAAAAAGACCGATATATACCGTAAATCCCGCGGCGATGTCGCCTCCCGATCCCGCCCCAAGAGTCACGCTACCATGCGCGCGGTCGAAGTGGATCGCCAGAACTATAACTCCACTCCCGACTCTACTACCACGGGCTGGCCGACATCCGAACACTCGCTCGGGGGACGACAAATTGCAGAGGAAAGGTAACCAATAATCGCCCATAGCCGGTCGAAACTACCTCACCTGGCGCAGGCCCCTTCTAAAAGATATACTTCTCAGGTGATATGGCCCGGACGCCCACAATAATAACAAACACTCGCGTGCTATGACAGGCATTTCCGAACAGACGCTATACTACATCCTCGAACATACCGAGGAAAGGTGCCTCATTGAGAAAATCCTGGCCTCTCCGGTAATCCCTCGACCCCAAGCTCGACCGGCCTAAATACCTCGCGGGATCAACTCTCCCACTCGTGAGCCGCGGTATGTATTAGGTAGGCCGATAACATTATCTCACTCGGCCACAGGTGTGCCTGGGCCCGAAAACTCACTCGTGATAAATTCAACCGTCCCAGCCTCCTGGCTTAACGATGGATCTCCACGCTGCCCTCTACCCTCCCCGCAGACACCTGCCTCAGACCGTGGGGCCGAACAGGGCTCTCCGCCGATGAAATCAGTAGCACCGCTTATCTTGGTCAATAACATAACCGGCTTTCCTCACGCACTCCTATAGTCTTCTCCTAATCGAAACCGGAGGCTCGTGCCGGGCTCTCAAAACCTCGGGCGCGCAAGAACTCTCGCCATCATGCGCACAACATCCTAGATACCCTCGCATACGCCTATCAACTCTCCTCGATTCTCGACTAGTAGCTCTCGCTACCTTTGCCCTTCAAGCGGCCGTCATGTTCTCTCGAGGCATAATCAGAATAATAAAAATTACGCCGTGAGAGGATTTATCTACTAACATGCCTCTATGGCACGATCTGTAGAGGAGAAGAATAGAAATCAACTCCTAAATGTCCCGTAGCCTCCCCGCTTATAAAGCGTAATGGCGCGCAACACACCGAGTACAGCAATCAAGAGACTTCTACTGTATTACTCGTCAGACATTCCGAGGATCGATCGCTCGATACCATCACACCCCGAACCTCGCTCATGGATCAGCTCCTCCTACCTCGCACCTCTACCTTAACAACTAAGTAAATCAAGTGAAATTAAATAACACCTTTTTTTTTTTAAAACCAATCAGATGCAGGTGCAAGGGCATCAGTTCGACTGTGCCGCCATATAATATACATAATAAAAGACACTACACCGTATACGAGTCCAATCCCACATATGAATACATGCACTCTCAAGAGTTAAATCAACTACAGACTTTGACAAGGCCCCATCGCATCTATAATCGTGATAAAAGCTCAGATCGAAAGAACTTATACCAAAAAGATAAATCTTCTTGAATAGTGGAGCTATTCAAGAACTTCTTTGAAAGGTAGGTCCTACACTGCTGATCACCAAACAAAGTGACTCTAAACTGCACAGCATTTAACGCACTTTCAAGCGAGGTAAAGTACGTTAACGCATCAAGTATTGAATAGCAAGAGCACCGTGAATAAAACTCATAACAATTAAACAAAACAGAGACACGAGTGATAGCCAACCTAGCAGTGACACAATACATAAGCAGCTTATATCAAGTCGAGACGATGCTCCCAAAGTCACTATTCAAATATAATCTGCTGGTCTCACGCCTATAATATCAATCATGCCTGTAATCTTTCCTCGCTCAAGAAATCCATGCGATATAATGTAACACCAATAAGCATATCTTAAAGGGGAGTATCCCTCGTGGGTCGCACGCCTTAACTCGGTTACATCGAGCAAGCATGACCATTGTGGTATACAAAACAAATCCGAATCAAACCTTCGCTTCCCGGGTGTCACACGCCTTAATCCCAAGATCATGGTAAGATGTCCAAGCGAGTATCCTCGCAACGCACGCCTGCGAGATCCCACACATCGAGGTAAAGCATTTACTCATGGTATCTCGCGGCCGCATGCCCGTGATCCCACATCGATAAGCAATGCATCAGTAGGGTAACACACAACAAATCCGACCTAACTCTTACCCTTCGGTCACATGCCTCAGGACCTACATCGAGTAAGCACGTCCACGAGTATCCAGTCGTCATGCCTTAGATCCACATCGTGAGGGGCATGCACTGCAGGTAACACAAGAATGGAAGCGATACCCGCGGAATCCTATTCTCACCGCTTGACGCCCAAAAACTTGTTAACAATGTGCAATAACGACTCTCCAAATCAGAGAGTCGCGAACGTAACGCACAAACATAATACTTGCACTCAAAGGCTAATACCAAACACATATAGGGTACTCAATTAATCAAGCCAAAAGTACTTATCACTGCAATACATAGAATAATTTCTCACCATTAATCAAGCCCAGCAAGCACTGTATCAAGGCACACATAGAATAATTTCAATTAACTAAGCCAAAGTACTGCTGAAGGCACACATAGAATAATTCTCACCAAACCAAGCCAAAGTACTACGTGACGTGACATTCTTTTCTAAAAGACTCTTTGTAATGTAAAACCCCAAGATACTAACACTCATAGTATCAAGTGTGCCGTTTCATTTTTCAAAGTAAGTTACTACACTTTTTAGAAAACTCATTTCAAAGCTTGAAATCAAGTAACTTCAAATTCCTTCACACTCCAGTAACTTATGCCCAATAATCAAAATAGACAACTTTCTTAACCTTCCATAAAGCCGTTATAACTAACTTCCTATATAAATGCATAACTCCTTTATTAAGTTTTAGGGACATATTCATTATTTTTATAACCAAGAGACTTATACTTAAAACCAAGTATCACAGATACTTATAAATCAAGTTCTTAACTTTCCAAAATACTTCAAGTCTCTTAATATTTAAAAACAAGTTTCTTCTACTTTAAACCTCATGGCAACTCTACAATCTTTTAAAATAAGTTACTTCTCTTAAATCATGTCATTTCTACTCTTTAAAACAATTAAGTAAATCACCTCTTCTTGACTCCCTAAAGTCATTAAAACGTAATTCATTAGGTTTTGAAACTAAGCACTAGCCAAAAGGTTCGAAACCACTTCTGAAGACTTCCCATGCTGCACTTTAAGTAAAAATACTTTCTACTTGGGTTAAGAATCCAAACTTCACTAAGGAAACGTGGATCATTATACAACTTACAATACCTATCAAAGTACAACTGCAAGTGTGAGTGTTACATGTAATCTAATTTATTTTAGGCAAAACCAAATACAACCAAGAAACGGATCATTTTGGGCTGAGTATAGACATACTTTCTTTATCTTAAGGAATCACGCTTGAAGAGAGATAGTTCACATACCTTTTCTGCCAAAATTACCACAAGCTGTCGAATACTGCATTACTAATTGTCAACCTATAACTGTCACAACAAGACTATCAACTTCTAGTCTCTAACGTGAGAATAATCACTAAGTATGTCGGCTCTCTAATTCTACGGAAAATCTAGCAAAGACTTCCTTTGTTGAGCCACTTCACTTTTGCCACCTTTTTCAAGGTCGAATACAATAACCAACACACCACATTTAAGGCTCCAAACAACAAACTAAACATGCGGGATTACATCGCCTTACAATACGTGTAAATTCCGCCCCACAATCATAATGGCTGGCAGTTTGAATATTCACTAGCCATTCTCGCCAACAATAACTAACAACACTAAGTCTTTTCCAACTTTTTCCCAATTCCAAGCTTCTAAGTTCAACATGTTATATAGCCATAACATTACTTCAATAACTACAATTTCCTTCTTTATACAACATGCTGATTTATTTTAAAACTAATATTCAACTCTCGAATTGTAATCTTAAGGCTAAACATACGCTAGTTTTCTGATTAGGGTCTCCAAGTAGCCAAATATACTAATCAAACTTCATACTAAACATCTCATGCTTGCAATATCCACAACTACAATGATACAGAAATCTTAACTACTAAAACGCATAAAGATTTATACCTTTATAAGCCCTTTAAAATCCCCAAGATTCAAAGTCGCGCTTTAGCAATTTCTCTTAGCTCCTTTCCTTAAGTCTCCAATCCGCTCCAAGTACTCCTTAGAGGCCATGGAAGAACCCATCTTCAAGTTCCAATCTTCAAAGTCAAGAACTCCTCTAAGTTTCCCGGGCTCATGCGACTAATGGGCGAAACGCTAAGTTCGGTAAATCTTCTATTATAGATAACCTGATACACTTAGGAACTGGCTTAAGTCTTCATGGGCTAAATGGATCAAAACTACAAAATTTTCGTTGGAAGATAAATTAAACCCAGAGAGCACTTACGCCAGCGCGTTGTCTGGTCAGGAAATTTTCTAAGTCTTCAAGATCTTGTCTTCGCTACTAGTATGTATTTATAACACATCGTGAGGGTCTAGACTTAAACAAATGGAATGGCTAAGATGTGAGTTTCACTATGATCAAGCCCACGTGATAAGTGCTGACTTGGTCAAATATAAAGCTTTGAAGACTTATCTTCCAAGACGGTCAATCTACCCATTTTAATTCCCTTACATTAATCTTGTAATTTCAAGACCACATGTGGGTGCCACGTGGTCGCCTCTCATTCGCCCATAAAATTCCAGAACCCTCCTGGGCCCCACAAAATGTAAATCTCTCAAAGTGGCCCCACATGACCAAAACTGGCAAAATAAATTTTCATAAGTGTTAAGAGAGTTCCATACTCTTCAATACATGACGAGAATCCAATTCTCAACAACGAACATTTTTCCTTTCTCCGACGTTTCTAAGATTTTCCGCCTGAAACAATTCTTCCTTTCGCACTCAATTTCCAAGTCTCGATTCCTACTACATACCTCTCTTATACATGCCCCGACTTACTGGTGTACAAATATAATATCGACACACATGCATCTTCCGTTTGGCGGCCATTACCTCTCAATGTTATATCGCCCGCCATTACGTATCACCCGATATTTCGGCCACACGTATACGACACAATGCTGTGGTTTCAATGATTCACTCTCAGTGATCAGCATTATTTCAATGCCAATGTACAAAGTTCTTCTTATCACCACCAAAGAGCACGCCACACGTGATTCAATACGAATGTACGCACTGACGATGCAAATGCAAACAGTACTAATGTCCACACAAGAACTTATCCACTGCAATCGCCACACGTGCATTCTGTTATATCATATAGTGCTCACTACACAAAGCTTTAACATTGATCATATCGTTTCGCCATACATGCATCCATTTTGACCACACAAGCTCGATATGTGGCATCTTGTGGGCTCTTTTTATGGATAATATGTAATCAAATTAAAGAAAGCAAGGCTACTTGATATAACGTCTCTTTCCTCTTTTTTCATATCCCCTACATATATATAATATATACTGAGCTGCGCGCGTAGCATCAATCAATCAGCAGTAATATATAATGCAATGCAAAATGAAATACAAGGAATGGTAATATCATGCTCGCACTTTCAACAGGTAAAGACATATTACCTTGGATTTAGCACCGACCTTACTATCATCTTTTTCATATGTCTTTTAAAGATTTAGAAACAATTTAGATGATGCTTTCAAAGATAGAAATCAATAACATTATTATTCTTAACTTATAGGAATAAAATAAATTATAGAACAACACCACATTATATTTCATAACATGATACATGTCAAAAAGAAAATAATTTGTCTTTAACATACCTTATTTCCTTTCTAGCTAATGAAGGTTTGATGTCGAACTTGGAAAACTCCAATTTCATTGCTGTAAATAATACTTGTGAAATGAACATATTTGCTAATTAGCTTCTGTAAGATTAATCATTCACTCACCTAGCCATCTCCTATTTCTCGGACCATTCACTAATGGATATATATAGAGAAAGTGAGTAATAGATATATACAGAGAAAAGATAACGGGAAACAACAGTGTCTTTGATGTCATGTTAAGTTTGATGTAAAAATATTAGTTTATAAAATTAGGTGGAAGATCAATAATAATTGTCCAATGTAGTTTACTAGAAAACATCTGCAAAATTGTAAACTTTATCTACTTCTGAATTTTATCGTAATTCTATTTCATAAAAGCTAAAACCGTGGCTACTTAGGTAATATGTGGCCATGGGTATTTTTACAAACTTAATAACTCATTTATGAGTAACATTTATTTATGGTAATAATAAAATATATATTTTATCAAATTTAATTTTTTCCAACTGAGGTAATCAAGAAAGACAATGGATACTTTGTACTATTAATTTTCAAAAGTAGAAAAAGATTACTTTTATTATAAAAAATAAATTTTATTCTATTATAAATAAAACTCTATTCTGTAAATCTCCTCATGACATATGTAGGTAAAATCACACGACCCGACCTCGGCTCATGATCACAGTGTTCTACCACTGGCACTCCTCAATGTAGATAGCACGTAGAATAGCAGCTTAACATACACAACATACAAAAAAACTTCCCAGACAAGAACTAACAACAAGTGCAATTGAGCCGATAGCACAATTCTTCCGTAAAATATACTCAATCTAGTAAATAAAGCACAAAGACATTTTCCTTTCCTTTACAACCCAATCCACAAATGTGATCATGCACTTAGCATTTGTCAACTCAAGTGACAAAAATCCCGCTTATACCTCGAATGTACAAATAACCGACAATACTGCAGATAAGCCTCCGAACACGGCTGAGCTTCTCAATAAATAACAATGATCCTATGAGAGCGAGGATCGCGAACCCGAGATTTACCTTGCATCGAATCATGCACTTCAAGGAAAGTCAAGATAAATATTGTATCAAATATGGAAATCAGTGCATCACGAATGCAAATCATAAGTCTAAAATAAAAACTGAGACATGTATGACATTACTCACCAATAGCATATGGGGCATTACTGCCTTACTAACAATTGGAGAGTAAATATTATGGTATACTTTTCATAATAGCAAAGTATGAGGCTCATTTACCGATCAAAGCATAGGACCACCCGCCCCGCAGATCATCATTACAACTTATTCCTGGACTATTTCACCCGTAGAGATCGGCAGTGGACCCGCATGAGCAGTATTCCTCGTGATAGTAATGCACGTACCCGCCCGCACGGGACTATTTCACCCGCATAAGCCTGGTAAGGACTCGCACGCACGGGCGGTATTCTCATCACGCTGGTAGCAAATCCACTAAATGAAGGTATAACGCTCCTGGGGTTTACCCTCTATTTATACTCTTACCAAGGTGTATAACGCTCGGGTTTACCCCTTCATTTATACTCTTACCCTAGCTCAACCTACGCATCATAACATTATAAGCCCTTCCGCTTATCATACAATAAATAAAGCAAGTTAAGAAATCCCCTAACTTTATTAGCCTTATTCATATACATTCTCATTTTATTACTTTAAGAAGCACTAACATGTCATTATAAACTGAATTTAACCTAGTACTACGTGCATTTCATTCCTTTAAAAATGACTCTTTTCATAAATAACTTCCAGATACTAATAACCGTAGTATCAAGTCATAACTACTTTTCAAGACAAGTCACGATACCTTTAGAAATACATTTAGGCTTCTAAATCAGCGTGACTTCTTTCCTTTAAACCTTAGGCAATTGATGCCTTAAATCAAATTGCCTTCAATAAATCATTTTCATTTATCTTTCCATAAAGCCATTTATAACTAACTCCCTATAAAGTCGTTATATTCACTTTACGACAGTTTACATAATTCCTCATCCAATGGACTTGATACGCTTAAAAGTCAAAAACAAGTATCGATACTTTAAAACTCTTCAAGTCCCAACATATTCTAAATTACTTAGAGTAAACCACTTTTTAAACTTTCCATAAAACAAGTAATAAAATACTTTCAACATGCTTAAAGTCTCTTAACTTTGAAACAAGATATCCTTAATATTTAAAAACAAAGTTTTCGAGTTAATTTCTAACTCAATCCACTCCCGGACATTCCAAGATAAGCCAAGGATGTCAAATGGACTAGATTGTCAAATTGTACGCTCATCGCACCATATACGCGGAAACTAGTCATGCTCAAAGATAGAAAGTTCCATACCTCTTCAATAACAAACTACTCTGTCATACAAATTCTTTAGTATGTCAACTCATAATATTCACAATACGCCATTAAGGCCTTACTCAAAC